>JAJVSH010000017.1:1654122-1882072 GCA_021460005.1 Tetramorium alpestre | reverse complement strand
ATATATATATATGTACGTATATATTCCAAGGATATTTCCGAGATATTCTGAAGAGATGCAAGCTCCGCGGGGAGTAGGAGACACGAGACACGTACAAGATCCTTTTGAGGAAGTACTGGAGCGTGAAACGTCATTTGCTTATGCGGAGGATCGACAATACGCATTTCGCCGTTGAGTTTAAGCTTTACTGATTACTAGCCGTTTCCGCTATACTTTGATCTCCCTAGTTCCACTAGGAAAGGTAATATCGTCCTCTTGCTTAATTTCGCAGCTTGACGACCGTGATACGCGCACGCAATCCGCCCCACTTTGTCCACGTTTCGACAATTCTTAGATGTAATCAAATGTGCACGAGTGCGGGACATTCAAATCCGATTTTCGTAATTGTCACGCGATCCCTCTCTTTCTCTTTTTCTCTTTCTCTCATTATACGGATCTCAGAAATATATAATCTTTGCGTGCTGTACCGAGAGAAAAAGAAATGACAAGAAGTTTTATGCCACTCAATGTCCTGGCGCAAGGAAAAATGTCATTTGTATTATTAAAATGTGTCTTATTAAAATTTATAAGAGTGCGGTCAATACGCCGTCGGTATCTACTTTGTAAAGGATATCTTTCAGTTCTATTCGAGCACAGGTCCGCTTTACGTAAGCGTACGAATCAGCAAATTAGGTCAAGCATCATCGGAAATTATTCCAAAGAGATCCAAACGAATGTCGATAAAGTTTCGACTACGCGAAATTCTGTTGCTCTCATATAAGACATATAAAACGATACGTCGTACAGTTTTTCTCTCAACTTAAAAATCGTGACATATTTTGTTCGAGTGAAAAAGACGTTACATCTTTGACCGGATTTTATTAAAAGACTTAAAGGACGTTTAAAGTTTCTCTCGCGCGTTATGACGTTAGAATCTTGAGTGATAATAGCGCTTGTATGAGTTACCTTTATATTGATATATCCTGACTTGGTCTTATAGGGGCGCGTTTCGCAAGAGTTATAACTACCTTCCGCTGTAGCTTACGCTGCAAAATTTGTACATACGTCGGCGAAATAGCGATCCCGTAGCTGATCATGAGTTAGCGAACGGACTAGACGAGCGGCGCGCGGCCTTCTTTTCGCAGAATTTAGCTTAATAGCCGGTGCCTTAAAGAAATTACTGCCACGGCGGCCGTAAAGCACAGAAAAGTTTATTACACAGTCTCGCGACGAGGATACGAGCGCGCCGAGGATAGCGAACAATTTCACCCGGGGAAGATTAGTCCGCCGCTGCGCTGAAATAATCCCATAATGTATATCGAGGGAAGAAACCGCGGCCGAGAGGGGAGAGCCCGGAACGACGTAGCGCACTTCTTAAAATCCAAAGTACGCGCCGTTCCCGATATTCGCTCGCCACGGATAATCTACCGCCTTAATCTTTGATCTTAAATCCTGGCGTTAGCGCGCTGCCCGATGACAAACTAATTTTCGTCATTTATTAGGCGCATGTCTTAATAATGATATTACAATAAGCACTGTAGGAATTAATTGCAAAACAGTATAGTATTACAAAGCTCTTGGTTTGGTAATTTAAATTTCTTCGAATAAATTACGCGTAGCTTGAGACAGCTTTTTTCCCTGGGCTCAATCAAACACCTTGAACAATTTATTGGATATTTTTCGCAATATTGAAATAGCGACGTCGCCTTGTTTTTGCAAGTTTTGAAACCAATTGTTTACTCGTAACTGAATTTCAATTTGTTTCGCGATTGAACACGATTGTAATGGACGTAATGTATGACTGCGAGTAAAATTGTTAAATACATGATCTTTTGTTTGTATTCTGACGTATCTTCGACAGCACTACATCGCTAATAGCAAGCGAAATAACAATGAAAAGCGCCGAGAGCGCCCAATTCTACGCCAGCTATAGTCGGAAAATGAATATCTAAACTACAAAAAAAAGATATTTATAACGAGCTTCGCTTTCTATACCGCGCAAATTTGGCAAATTCAAGAGAAAATTATTCGCGAGAAAGCCTTTCTGCTACTCTGTTAAAAACTACATACAGAAAATATATGTCATGTGTAAAACTTACAATAATGTAACGAAGATAATGTTGTAATCTTGTGATGAAAAATTATATCACTTTTTCGAAACTGTGAAACAAGGTTTTACAAGATCAATGACATTTTTAAATATTTAAATGTCTACTATCGAAAAATTTGAGATTTTTATTTACTTATTATATAGCTCTTTCGAAATAAGTTTCATTCTAGGAGGGGTCTACATTTCGAGTGAGAATTAATTCGAAACTGTTGGATTTTTGTTTCGAGTTTCCGCGTTCGTTACAGCGAGCAACAGAAAGCGATAGCGGCGCGCATATTGTTAGTGCAAATCGATGAAATGTACTCTCCAATTCCTAGCTGTTCTGTACATTATAATTTATCTGCCCGCAGGGAATGGATTTACAATAGGTTGCTAAATTCTACAGTATTCATCGACTAATTTGAAAACTGTTTTTTTTTTACTACAACGTTAAAACAGCAAAAAAATATCGAGGATAGAAAACAAATTCACGTAAGAGATATTTGCTTATGGGAAATATTGCCGAAGCAACAATGATACAATGTGACAGGAGCGACAGTGAGATCGGACGCGTTGTTATACGGCGCGCGGTCAAAACGCAACGCGACATTCCAACTCCGATTATATGGACCACCGCGGACAATAGTGCATTCATCCAAACGACAGCAAACGCGCGCCGAACATTCGTTACCGATATTTAATCGACACGGGTTCCATTAGGGAACATACGTCCGCGGTGGAGGTACCTTTCATGATTTTCCATGACTAGCGCCGCAAAGTCATTTCCGTCGACACCAATCGAATAATGATTGTTATAGCGAATATACGGGCGATACCAACGGATACAGTGTGAAAACACAAATCTAGAAATTGTTTCGGTTCCCATTGAGCCGATTGCACTTTAATCGTCCGTTAAGCTGCGCAATGCTCAGCTGCGCGAAATTTCGCATTTAGGCAAAATTTATCGCATCAATTGAGAGATCGAACGGGAAGGGATATATATATATATATATATATAATACATATATGGGATATATATATATAATACATATGTATGTATATAGACCTACGTCATACACGGGAGGAGAGCAACGTGAGAGAGGCGAAATGAACTCTGCAATTCGTGCGATGCCCCGATCGCGCTCCAATAATCTTATTCACTTGTCTTCATATGTTCTGGTCGAAACCATCCAGGCGTTGATATTATGCGAGCTTCTATCTACGAGCAATCAGCGAGCGCGCGGATGTGAACTGAACGCGCAAATGTCCGAAGTTGGGGAAATCATGTTGGACGTTCACAATCAAAGGACGATATCCGGCAACTCAATTCGATTCGCGCGTTACGTTCATTTACGCGCGCCGAAAATGATCGGGAATTGCTGCGATTCGTCGTGTTGCTGCGCCGAAACTTTCGACTTATGTTGATGTAATTTATGAAACTTCTACATAAACTTCATAACGGCTTTATAATTTATCAGAGAAGGTACTTTGAAAGTTGAGTTGTAAGAGGATAATAATGATTTATTATAAGTATCTTATGGTTGACTTTATGGCTAACGAGGTGAGTATTAATGACTCGATATCATTAATTGTCGTGATTTAACAGTGACATATTTTTAAATATATATTTTTTTCTTTTTTTTAAATCGCGACAGCTTTATATACAAAATAGTTTTCGACGAAATATATTGGAAACGTTAATATGACCAAAACATAATTACTATCTCTAAAAGCTTTAATTTTCAATACATGGTAATTACATAACGGTAATTATACTTTCGAAGAATCCATTACTGTGATTAAAAGTCCCGCCTTTGCGAGAGACTTCTAAAGCGGCATTCTAGTTATTACACTCGTATCATCTAAATTCTCAGAAAATAATTCTTCCGGCTGTTGAATTTGCTATCATACCGCGACGATAAGAATTTCACATCGATTTCTTTCATGAGCCTCGAATTCCTCGGATCGGCCTTGATCGATCTCACGGCTCTCATCGGCGGGGAATGCGATGCTGCATCGCCGTTTCGATGCCAGACCGTACAAAGGAGGAACGTGAAAAAGCGGCTGGAAGGCGGCAGGTCATGTAATTGCCAGGAAATTGAACATTCCGTGGCATCTCGACGCTCGATAAATCCGCCTTGTCTGTGAAAACGTCTGCCTACGACGAATGTGCCATCACGTGGCAGCCAGACGATTCTATCGACGATTTTGGACGCGAGCAATCCGGTCAGCTCGCCTATCCTTGAAGAAAGTCGTCCCCTAAAGGGAACGATTTTGAATTTCTGCCTTTTTTCCGCGATCTCCATATTTTGAGATTCAGTAAAGAAGGCAAATTAAGAAAACGTCATTCTTAAGATTCCTTCAGTTATTCTATCGTGATTTTCAAGTCGTGAAAAATATCGTTAAATATTAATATAAAATATTTTTTAATTATTTAAGTAATAACTGATATTTCCAAATTAATCTATAAATAAAATTTATAAATCCTACCTACAATCCCATGTGTTTGCAATCGTAATATTTTTTTCAAAAATATAAAGTTTGTCGATCTTTATCTCAACAACGAAAAAGATTCCCTCGAGACTCTCTAAGATATCGGAGTTGAATGACTTCGCTAGGAAAAGAATCGTTATTTCGAAGCTCTGCAAACGATGAGATATTTTTGTCGATCGAAAATAACAGATGTAGTATCTCGATACGTGTGCGAAATCTCACCGAATCGCCTTCCAAAAATAAACGAGACAGAGCACTTAGGTATCAGCGAATTGATCGAGATTGAGTTGATCGATATTAATGGCAAGTCGGGCAATGAATACGACGAGGATTTAAGATGCCGAGGAGCGGATATGCACCGAATAAAATTGGTAAAAGCGCGGATAAGGGAGACGATTAAGAGCGCAGCGCGGAGTGAAGGGCTAAGACGACTGGTAACAGCGCGTAACGGGTTAGATGGGCGTATAAAGTAGGTCATAAAGCGAGAAGGGCGAGAAGGTCGCTATCGCGTGTCGTGCATATCTTCAACCGTTCGAAGAACTGAGGTCCGCCGGAAGCAATGAAGTTTCATTACGATTCCGGACGCGTCGTCCGTTCGTTGAACGCGGATAAGAAAATCTGGTTACGCTAAGCGCACGGTTTTACTCCCGATCCAATTCTCTTTGACTCTAAAGAACGTATGCGAAATTACTTTCGGTATAACTGTCAACGGCATGCGGCGATGCGCCCTACTAGAATCGCCCACATACTTCGTATGTCGTATTCGCATATATTACCTTATAAATACGACATATTTCGGGTCAGCTTATTTAACATTGAATCATCTTGTTTCGCGTTGACTGAGATTTTTTAATTTTATTTGCAACAAAAATATATTTTTAAATCTTTCGAATTTTCACAAATTATATATTTTTAGTTCTTTTAATTTATCATACATTGAGAGAAAAATAGAGTTACTTTTGGACCCAACCATAATATTTTCGAATATTTCTAACACGAAATATGATTGACTTAACTATATGCATCATTATGTTAACCATAATTATTATTAGAAATACTATAAAATTGTGGTTAGGTCCAAAAGTCATTATACTTTTCTTTCAGTGTATAATAATCAAATTAGTCCATTATATGAATAAATCAGATAATAATAGAAAGTCTTATAAACAGTCAGGTTGAATTTCTTTTGCCTAATAATAATTTCTTTGGGTACATTAATTTATTATTGCGGTTTCTACGCTAAAGAGCACGGCCAAAAAATTACAGGAAAAAGAGTTGAGCTTTATCGTAACGCTAGGTCGAAAAATAACTACCTCTCTCTGCGAAAAATCACAGTACGCGTCATATTTGCCGGTCGAGTAGGATTGCCCGAGCGCTTCTGATCGCCAGAGCGGAACGTAGTCGGTCCTATACTTAGATACGCTGCGCACCCAGTTGGAAATGGGATCTGCAGAACGGCATCTAACCGAAAGGGATCCGCCGGATAATCCCGCAGTTGGCTTCCGGCAGACGTCTCCGTCGTATCGGGTCAAATCAGATCCTTTCAGAAACGTATTTCGCGCAGAGGAAAGAGGGTAAGAGAAGGGAACGGAGAACGAAGAAAGTGTGGCACGCGTGTAAAGGCGTTCATGCACGAGTAGGTGATGCTGCGGCCAACTGAAGACTGCGAGTGAACTCAGAAGGAAGCGCGAGAATCTCTCGGGACAGATGATCCGGTGAGGTTGCGAGTCTCTTCTTCGCGAGAAGGGGGGAGAAACGAACGGACGCATTTCGGGAGACAAATGGGAATGCCGGAGAAGATGGAGAAGGAAAGAGAAGGAAAAGAGGAGGGGAAGAAATGGGATATCTTGAAAGGTTTTCCCGACCAGCAATTAGGCAACTGCTTGATCTCACACCTTTTTAGATTCTCTCTCGGTCGTCGTGCGGTGCTTTTTATCTTTTCCGTTCACTATCGCGAAGACGCTTCTCGCTAACGTAATTTTCTTGAGAAGGCGTGGCGCTGCAGCTCCACGTTTGTAAGAAGCTTTCTTATAAGTTTTGTGGAACTTTACGGACGGCGACTATCCAATTGGACATCAACTCCATTAATTGGGCTAGTAGTAGCTTTCTTATAAGAAATAATTGATCTTGCGCTTTCGAACAATCGTGAATTTTGTTAAAATTTAAATATCGCGCTTTTTTCTGTCATGAGAGATGAATTTTGTTTGTTATATTTCGTCCTACATTCAGTGAAAAATGCGTCTGCTGAATTTTATCAGAATATTACTTACTTAATATAAATATAACGTTATTTCGTATTGGTTAAAAAATGTTCATTACATTTAAAGGGAACGGTGTGAATGTAAAACTTCACTAAATGTAAAAAGGTTAATGAGTTGCTAAATTATCGAGTCACCGCGACGACAAATTAATTAACGCAAAACACGAACGTCGCGATACTGGCCGGACTTAGCCGAGGCAAATGACAAATTAATTTTTAGCAGTTAACTCTAGATGGTGGCCTCTGAAAAAGCAACACTGCAGTCAGAAAGCTCAGCGGGTAGATTCTCTTTGTCCAGTGGTGGGTTTTCGGGTGAAAGAAACGGGTGAACGTCACAAAGACGGATAGAGCGAAAGAAAGAAGGATGAAGGATGAGAGGCAGAAAGAAAAGTGAACGCTGAAGCTTCCGACGTTTTTCTCAGCAGCAATTAGACACCTTCCCGACCTCCTATGAGCCATTTTCGAGTATCTAGGACTCGTTCTTTCTAAGTTTACGTTGCTCTTCCCGCACGACATGAATCTTCACAATAAAATTCCACATTTGTATTTGCGAGAAAATATTAACATATAGATAATTCGTATATTTTTGTTAGATTAATTATGTAATTACTATGTTTATTATTAATAATGTAGAAAAACTGTAATAGTTACGCTATAATAATTCGTGCTCTTCGAGATATTATAATTTGCATTCTAAGGCACAAAATAAATTCTAACGCCGTTATTTTCAGTTTTATTTAATGTTATCACAAATCACGTTAATCTATGCATAAAATATTGAAATACGAAATGCCTACGTATGTAACAAATTCCTTTTCGAAGAACAAATTTTGGATACGTAAAATGAAGGGAACACGCGGCGTCGCCGGTTACGGCCGTCTTGCAAGTCTGATGCCCTTTATGAGGGATTTCGTTAAAAGCTCAGGAAATGCATCAAAGCGTACCGGTTGCAGGCCGTGCGCGCGGCCAAAGGTGCTGCTTGAAAAGCTTAAAAAAACGCCCTTCGCGGCGTAACCACGTGTACTTCTTAATGGCTGCGCAAGGGAATCGCTGCATTGGGGGTGCTGCGTTAAAACGAGGTCAGAGGAGTGGCGGTATGCAAACGGGACTCCTCGGCCGCGCGAGGGACTGGAGAGAAGGAGAGAGAGAAAGTGGCGGAGAGGGCAGCATTAAGTTCGAAATCTTCTTGCGAAGGAACGCCGTGACTGCGGAAGGCGAGGACGTTAAAACTAATTGGATTTTCACGTCCGTAACGAGTTTTTTCGCCGATAATTCCGACCTTTTTTCTTTTTGCGGACGATCGTTAAAGCCGGAACGTCGCCATTCGAGGAGGCGTCTTTATAACCGCTTCGGATCGATCGCCGTACTTTCGTCGAACATCCCCGACGGGCGTCTATAATAGAATGAGAACCGGAACTCGAGCGTTTATACGAATGGATATCAAAGTATTTCGCGTGGTCAGTACACTACATCGATGCGCAACTCGTAATTTCTCGTCTGATCAACATTTTTTGTAATTCGTACGCTTGTCCCGACGATTATGGTTACATTTAATTGTTTTCACTTAGCAATTTAAGCTGGCTGTGTTCCATTATTTGTCCCATTCCTTAAGGTTGAGCCCACTTTAAATCACATTGAAATAACAGAAAGACGCGATTTTCAATGCAGTGCATCACAAATATGAACATAATTGCTACCGAACTAAAAAGCGGGGTGCGCTTAATTAGTCTTTCTGGTCGATGGAAAAATTTACTAGTTAATAAGTTGAATTTATTGGAAGCATGTTAATTAGGAAAAGACGCGCGCGAACAAAAAGGCCATCACCTCGATCGATTCGGGCGGCCGATTCTCGTATTACACGATCTGTAACCGCGCAAAAAACGCTGGTGACTTTTTCAGGCTAATCCTTCTAACGAGTCGGCGACCATCTCGTTGGAATTATTAGTGACTCTTGACTTAATGATCTCCGCGAAATCCGTACTCTGTGCTTTTTTTCTCATTACTCTCCTCATGTTCAATTCTGTGACTTGTTTCATAAAATCTGCGATATGTATTCTTATACACATAAAATTTTTTATATTACAAAATTTCGCGGCAAAAACATAAATCTATTTTCCTAGTTATTATACGTTAAGTCAGAGTAAGGAATAATTTAATTTTGAGAAGCATTCCTCCGAAATATTTATCTTTTAATTAAATTTAAATCAATTAAAAAGTTTGGTCTTAGATTTAATTAAAAAGTTAAGTTTAATTTTACAATTATTAAGATTTTAAAATTGGAAAGATGTGCGAGAAAAGGCGAGGTGTCAGTGTTTAATAACTTCTTGATCACATTCATCGGATAGCGAGCGAGGTGTCAGTGTTTCCCCGAGGATTCAGATGTCATCTGTTGGCCGTGTAGAGATGCACGACTCCTATGAACGGATCAATTAGAGACGCAAGTGGAATATTAATGATGCTCGCACTTAATTACGTCTCGCAGAGAGATTTGCACGAACCCGCTCGCTAGATAGGATATATAGGATCGCACCCTTTGCAACCAGTTTCGGAACATATGGCGATAGATTTGAATTTATACTTGCTTCAAACATCGTTAAACGCACGTGTTCGCGTTTCAATCCCCCATGGTAGAACAAAAACACACATAAGAATATCAATGGACTTGAAAGTTAAATATTACTTAAAAATATTTTCACGATAAAATATGTCAGTGTATGACGTATGAATCTCACTGTCAGTAAATATTTAAGAAAATTAGAAAGAATCGTTATACAGCATCGTATTTAATTATACAATCATTATACAAGAAATTAATATTTAATTCTATTGAAACGACAGTCAGACATTCGAATCGAGAAATTCGTTAATACGTCTTGTCTTTAGATTTATTCATGCTTGTGTTTGATCGTCGCAAGGCAACGCACAGATGTTGTAATCCGGGAAAACGTCGGGGGTAAATTACCGCGGCACGATTTTCGGCTATAAATCAGGCCGAGTGCGTTCCATGGCGAGGCAGCCAACTGATTCCGCCTTAACGAATAATTTACGACAACTGTTTTCACCCCGTAACAGACCGAGATACCGCATACGTTCGTAGTTTTACATCGCTTTTAAGGCGGATGGAATGCCGCAGAGAATTTTATGCCATTGATTTAAAGTTGATTGTAGGATAATTGCACCAATGTGAATGACTAAGAAATATGTATACGTTTCCGTAATCATGTAAAATAATATAATCATGTTTTTAATTTAATTATTATATAATTTTCAATTAAAATGTTTGTAATTATTTATTATTATTTATGTATTATTTGTTTTATAATTTGCTATTTATTTGAGCTTTTACAAGTTTTCTCACTCATTTTCCACTTACTAGTTCATTTATCCTAACAAAGGATTCGGCACACTATTATTCCCTTTTTTCATTTTTTTAATTCGGAAAGACGTACGTGCTCTCCCGCTACGAAAAATCACTGCTTCTTTTAGATAGTAAATTGTGAGCGAAATTCCGAGGGCAATTTCGAATCTAGGTCGTCTATTTCCAAAAGCCGCCACCTCTGGAGATTGGCATTTTTCAGGAGGTGAGAAAAGCGTGTAAATTGACCGATAAGTTTCGCCCCGAGGATTCCGTGGCGATGACACACCGAATTCTCGATTATTTTCTTGATTCGAAATGATGTGTCCTCTTAAAGCGATTGGCGATCTTTTCAGTTGGTAACTCTCGAAAAAAGATTTTCAGGAAGCTTTCGGGTTTGGAGGTAAATCTATTTCCCAAAGTTCGTCTCTGATTTTTTGACCGAGAACATTCTCAGTTCATGAATACTAAACCATTCAATCAGCTTTATCTGATTAGAAAATGTTCTCACTTCAATAAAGATCAGAGAGATCGAACTTTTTCCGAAATGGATGATCAGTTTAAAATTTGCGAGTTCTTGGACGACTGTCGAACAACATTGCTCGCATCGCGACGCTCCTTGCGATCTTCGTACTTCCATGGAATCTCGGATCTGACGTGAACGTGAAAACTGTCAAACGATTCTTTGCTCCTACCGACGCGTCTGGTTGGCGTCGCGGAACAGCTGCTCGTGAGAAAATTGGAAAGCATTTGCCCACGAATTTCTCCTTTATTTTCCATCTTGAATCCTGCACCGAATCTTCTTTCGCTATTTGAATCTCCAAGTCGCATGACGTGCAACAGAAGGCTTGACATTACTGCGGAGTCATGCAAAATTCCAGAAAAGACGCATCTTAATCTTTCATCAATTAATGAAAGCATTTAATCAATGTAGAAATGCATGTTCCGAAAAAAAAGAATTCAAATTGTTTTGCGTTTGATGTGCAAAAAGATATTTTTAAAGATTGAGGAAATATATTACAACTTAATATCACTTTAATCGAATTATTTATGAACAGAATCGATAAGAAACATTTTATTTGATATTTATACGATGCGGAACAGTTCTTGCCTGAATTGTCGTACGGGGGCGGAACTTTTCTTTGGCGCGGAGTTTCCTATCATGCTAAAAACTCCAATTCACTCGAAATGTCAAGACGCCGTTGGTCGCTGAAGAACGGATTAAATATAAAGACGCATAAATAACCGGATGAATGGATAAAGAAAGCGGAAAGCAGAAACATAAGAGAAAGAGAGAGAGAGAGAGAAAGACGCTCTTTTTCGACGAATCTGTCGCCTGCCGGAGGAAACAGCTGCTCCGTAGGAGTATTCGCGTTGCTACTACGCGGGATTGAGAAAGACGAACGAGAATGAGAGAGCGTGGATGCAGACGTTCTCTCGAATGCTCGCGAAGCAAAAACCAATAATGCAAAAGCCAATATTCTCGCGAATTTCGGTGGCGGTGATTTATCGCCGTGCCTAGCCGGAATTCTTATGAGACATCCCGAGGTACGGCGTACCCTCCTTGCCCCTCTCTCTTTCTTTTTCGTTGATCTAATCGAGGGTACTCCACGAGAGCTTGAGGAGGTCTCGAAAAGCCTCACAAGGATGCGATTGACAAGACAGACGCTCGTCCTTGACGTTCGCGATCCTTCTTACTCCTCTTCTTACTCCTTCTAATATAAATATATACTAACCGAGAATACGAATCGGCACAGAAAAACGATAAACCGCATCCCCCCCCCCCCCGAACCCGGTAATATCGACAGCGTAAGAGCCGTCGTCGGGGGCTGCGCGATATTTATGACCGTCTTCCGTTTCAAATTTAACGCGCGCGGATCGTTTTATCGGACCGCTGTCTATCCATAAAACTTGGGCTGAAAATTCGCGCGCAGATGCTTAAATGTCGCCATCTCGCCCTCAAGCGCGAATGCGAAATCTCGCCTTTCTCGCGCTGAGAGAGATTCTACCTTTACCGCCGAGACCATAATTTCCTATTCGCGCCGCGTGCATTTCCGCGCGCCTGGCTGCCCGGTCTCCTTATGAGAATACTCATCCCTCAGCCCACTTTCTCTTTGTATACCCTCTGTTGTATTGTGCACCTGCTCTTTCTCTCTTCGCTTCGCGATTAAAATACGTAGGAGGTCAAAGATCGCACGCGGCTTCTCGCTCCTCGTAATATCTCGTCGAGTGGTTCACACGTGCGGAAAATTATAACGAAAATAAAATAAACGCCAACAACATGAGGAAAATAGTGATCAAATCGATCAAGATTGCATTATATTTCTAATAATCGAGAAGATGAAACTTTAAGAGGATCGTTGATATTCCGTATTTCTTAATTTTTCAATGCGACGCAACGTTACAAATCCCATCGCACTCGCTCGGATCCGACTACGTGTTATCTTGTGATATGATGTGAATGTCAAATACAAATATTTTCAAAATCATCGCGTGGGGATTATGTGTTATGCGAAGCATCACAGTAATTTTCGACACTAGCATCTGTAAATTCAAATTTAAATTCACGTAATATCTCACGCAACGAACAGCGGGATTCTTTGAATAATGCAATCACTTCATTACCCTATATTGTTGAAAATTCGATCTATTTGTAAACGTGTTAATCACGTATACATTATGTGTCGAGCGGTAAATCTGTATAAATCCAATTCGATACAACATCAATGTCGTTCAGAAACGTACACTATTTGCCAGGGTAGCAAGAGAGAAGAGAGAGAGAAAGGGAGCGAAACACTACATGTATATTAATTTAGATACGCGCGGATAATCACCACATGGATGCGCGCAACAGCGTATATAATGTAACGGTTCTGCGAAAATAAACGGATAATTTTCATGCGCACGACGATGCTCTTGATGCTTATTTTTATATCGTGGAAGGAACCCTGTGCAACGAATAGCGCCGTATAATAATAATACGGAGATTATTGATCGACCATCTCCGCTTTATGCCCACGTTTAAAAATAAAACAAGCCTGCACTACCCTATTCTTGGGTTTATGACCGACGTTAAAAATATCAATTTTTGCGAACGAGTTTATTCAAAGCAAGACAGTGTGTCTATCCAGCAATTGTGCAAATGACAAAAATATTCACAAATGATACACGAACATATAACATAGAATTTTTACCGTAAACGTTGTGATATTTTCATTTGTTAAATTTGTTAGAATATTCGTATTATAATATTTCTCATCTTAATCTTTTTTAGACTCACTCGAGCGTGTAACAATTTGTAAAATGACTCAATTAGTAATATTGTAGCATTAATCAAACATTGAATTATTTCCTCGTACTTATTAGCGCAAACATAATCGAAACATAATCTGTATTAAATAAAATGATAAGCTAGGATGTACGTATATAGTCGAAATATATCGTCCACTTGCTCTCAATCTGGATTACAACACGGGCAACACCATCGCACCCCGACTTTCTAACTATTAAGACGCATTACGTCCTGGCATCAAAGTGCTTTGCGAAACGACGCGGTGACTGCCGCTGGGATGCACTTGAAGCTGACATCAGAAATCTGGTTTACGTACATGAGGCACTCCAATTTGACGTTTATATGTCTGGCGGCCACGCTCTTGCGGTATGGAAATGCCTAATATGTGCACAAACGACAAGTTACGAAGAGATCAACGATCGCAAACCGAATCCGAGTGCAATTTTCTACACACGTTAACCGATTCCTTTCCTTCTTTAGAACTGATTCGGTTTAACGGATAACTTTTCAGTTTCGATTTTTACGTCAAATTACAAAATCTAACTTTTTTATTTACGTTCCGATACAAACTAAAACTCTCTTTTTTTTTCTTTCTAATTGATTAAAAAAATTTATTCCCTTATATATTTATTTAAAAAAAATAATGTAGATAACGAGATATCACATTTTTTTATAAATTTTTTAATAAATTCTATGCAAAGTCAGGAATTCTATCTCGTAAAAAATAAAATATTTGTTTAAATGGTAAACAATTTAAATGGACATAAATGAACAACACTCTATACATATATACAGGGTGTCCCACAATTGTTGTACAAAATTTCGTGAGCCGGCAGAGCGGACGAAACTGAAAAGAAAAGTTCTCTACCATTTTACAATTTGCGCAATAGTTAACGAGATATTAATAATTAAAAATCGCCGTATTAATCCGACCCTCCGCCGAATACAAGCGCGCGGCGAGATACGACCGCCCAGCGTCATTGTTCCCAAGATCGCGAAGAGTTGTTTTCTATAAATAACAAAAAACAGGGGAACAATCGCAGCTCAAAACCGCCTCTTTTAGGCATTGCCGCGTGTAGTAAACAACTCCTCGCGCGNTTGGTAACAATGACGCTGGGCGGTCGTATCTCGCCGCGCGCTTGTATTCGGCAGAGGGTCGGCCTAATACGGCCATTTTTAACAATTAATATTTCGTTAACTATTGCGAAAATTGCAAAATGGTAGAGGAGTTTTCGACTCAGTTTGGTCCGCTCTACCTGCTCACGAAAATTGGCGCGACAATTCTGGGACACCCTGTATATATATAGTGTATGTGTGTGTGTGTATATGTACACACACACACGTCAGATTTACACTTCCGCGAAGACTTGGAGGAGATTGCGTAGACTTTGTTCTCTGTTATTGTGTAGTAAAACTGTAATAAAATGTAGGAATTAAATGCATGATAGTAATGAATTAAATGTCAAGAAAACCGGCGAGGTATTTCTACATTGTGCTCTCCGATGGTGAATCATATATTTGTATCTGCAGTAGCGCAGTATATTCATAAAATTGTATATATACAAGTTTGTTGTTGCATCGCGCAGGGATTCTATACAACAGGCTCTACTCGCGTTAGTTGTTTTAAGAATATGACGTATTTTCAACGATCAATATACATATACAGATATCGGGCAGCGTCAAGTGCTCAACAGTCATATTCACGTTTTAATTCACGGCTCGATTTTCCATAATTTAGCGCGGACCTATTCGATTTATCCATATACATAAATATACCGTGCCTCTCCAGTTTTACATCCGCGTTCAACGAGCTCCCGTGTCCCACGTGAGCGTAAACATCACGAAAGAACGGAATGGAATGCGACTCACGTTTCCGAATACCTCGTACATAAACGATAAATATTTGCTGGCGGAAGTCTCTCCGAACTAAAGACCGATGACACGACGACGCTTTATATTACATCGACCTATTTTATGTATCTCGCACTGCACGAGAAGAAACAGGTTGGCTGAGTAGCAAAACTTTCGCGATTCAATGCTCTCGCGTATAGAACAAATATACAAACGTATCACGTATATACGTAAAAATCTGTCCTCTGTGCAATTTATTTAACAACTCTATTATCAAAATGACAACTATGTATAATGCAAGCAAAGTGAAAGGAAATATCGTGAAATAGTTATTTTATAAATTATTTTGCAATTTCATAAAATAGATTTTTCTGAAAAAAGGAAATTAATATATATTATATATATATTAGTTTTCGCGTACAGACAAATAATTGAAAATAAATTCTATTTGACAAAGCACACTGATTTTTCAACGTGCAGATGAATATGGAAAATGGAGGGACGGAGAACTATTCAATGAGAGAAACAAAGAGGGGCACGGTCGTACTCGGCGAAGTGGTGATGAACGGAGGACGAGCCAGAGAGTTTTAGTAGCCAAGAAGCGGTGTTATTCGCACTACGTGCACTTGGCTTCTCAAAAGTTCGATTACGTTGAGTCACTACGGTGCAGGGCTTCCGCCACTTTATTCGCCGAGTGACCGCCGAATCCTTTTGTGGCGTCCGCGAGGGACTATCGATCAATCCGCATTTCCATTCTGCCTCAACACGACCGAAGCGAGAAAGCGGAATACGAGGGGCGAAAAGACGTCGCGGCTTGAATATCAAGCAGTTTTTGGTTACAATTTGCGGCTTGAAGTACATCAGCCGTCCCTCCCCTCCCCTCCTCGTGCCCCGTCCGATTATCCCTAGTTCTCATATCCTCCTTTTCTCTCAGTTCCCTCTTCTCCCTCCCCTTTCTCTCGCCTTTTCTTTCTTGATCTATCTTTCATCTCTCGACGGAGGCTGTACACTTTTCCGGAATTTCTTCTGTACGTGTTCGACCGGACGGCAACGGCACAATTGCACCGCCGTTGCAATCATCCAGCAGGTCGTGTGATATACATAATGCAATAACGGATGGGATGGGATAAAATGCAGATAAAGAAGTCACGTCAGTAAGGTACGAAGGGTGGAGGCGAACACGGTTTTTCGGGCTTCCTTAATTAACGCGCTACCTCGCATAAAATTGCATGTAACTCGACAAGAGGGTCGCGTACATTTCGTTTTGACCAAATGGCTGTATATGTGTAAAACGTGAGACGCGATATTACCGCGAGACGAATTATTATCGCGAAATACAAAACATGATAATTAACGTGAGCGAGCGAGGAGAACCGAGGATGCATCGAGAACTGACTTTCTGCAGGGGAAAATTGCAAAATTGAACATAATTTCAATTATTTTTACGTACGTCGTTATTTTATCTGTTCGCGCACGTGAACGTGGTAACATGCAAGTACGGTAAACGCTTACCGTGGTTTGTCTCGTTAAAAAGTCTAATTTGCCTTATGTAACGTCACGCCAAACTTTTTCCGTGGTTTTGCGTCCCGCGTCCGTTCGCTTTTTCTCCGCCTTTCTCTTTCTTTTCTCGTCTACTCAAATTGCTGCGGCAAACATCTTTACTCTCGGTCGCCTGTCGTTGTTCTGTGTGTGCGTACCTACCATGTGTACCTACCACTCCGTGTATGAACGGTCTGGTACGGAACGTCGCGGAAATATATCCGTAAAGGTTGAAGGCACGCGAGCGTTCGCGGTGGAATTTTGCGCTTGTGGAACGCTTCTCGATGTCGGTGAATCTGGACCAAATAGCGCAGCAAACTTTTCTACGCTTTCGTAACTGCTACAGCTATAAAATCTCAAAGATACCTTCCATTCGGGATAACGTCCCTCTGCAATCTCTTGTGGACAATCCCGAAGTTATCCTCAGTTGAAAATGATAATATAACGCGCAAAGCCAATCTTCAAAGGCCAATCTAGATGCTTCGCTTTTAAAAATTATAACGCAAGTGAAAAAGAATGATATTAGCAATAAAAGTATAGCTTAATGTATTATTGTTATTGTTATTATGATTACGATAATTATTAGTTTTATTACATAATTATTAGTTTTATTATCATAAAAAGATATCTGCTTTATTAAAAATATTCTATATAGACGAAAAACAGCGTTACATTAATATTCTGATAATTTTCGAATAAAAACTTTAGAATTTAATGTAACAAAATTCATTGAAACCTCGTAGTTTTTACTCGTAGTTTTTAATAGTGAGTATAAATCGCAACAAGATAAAGACGTGAAAAAATTAAAACTAAATGAGAAAGTAACGTGAAACCGAACGCTTACTATTTCTGACTTGAAGCGAGTAGTCGTTCGATAAATTTTCATCGTTTCTCCCGCGTTCAGTCTGCTTCCCCGATTTTCTTATCAGTTCAGTAATTTTTCAGTTCCCCGCCCGTGTTTATCTGAAGAAAATTCATTAAATATCAATGCTAAAAGAAAGAGAGAGAGAGAGAGAGAGGATAGTGGTGCGGATAAACGCGTTAAGGGTGCACTTTTCATTTTCCCCCGTCTGATCCGATAACTAATGATAAGATGGATATACTTGGTTAGCGCAGCTCCGTTAATTAGGTCAACGATTTTCCTCGTAACATTTGACCATCTGTTATCTTAAAGCTTAATTTGTTAGATTTAATGTTTCCGATATCAGGTTTCTCCATTGAATTTCCTTAGAGAACTTCTACAATATCTGATCACAAGCACCGGCAACGATGCATTTCCGGACAATGGAAAGGGCCACTGCAAATCTGCGAGCGTATCTGACAATCTGAAAGAGCTCTCGCTAAAAAGGCACAATGCCACGAACACCTAACCGAAATTCAATCTTTCGCAAGGGTAAGCATGGATAAATCGACGCGATGGCGACCGACTCTTAAGAATCGAATTTCCCATACGCGTCACGCGGAACGTTTACTCTGCACATTGAGGCTAAGAGAGCAGAGAGACGAAAACCGGGGAGAAATTTGAGTTGTCCCTAAGGATACGGAGAGCGCAGGAGCTTCTTCCACGGCTGGCGGGACACCGTAAAAGACTGTAGCAAGCAGCGCAGCACGAAGACGAATGGTTAACCGATAGAACGCGGTAGACAAACTAGTTCGCGATACGCAACCCTCCCTCGAGTCGCCATCGTTTCATCCCTCTCGTTCCGCCCTCGTTTCCTCACTGGCGAGAGAATCGCCACCGTCGTGCGATTTCCCCGACGGCGGCGTGCAACCGCGACTTTAACCCCCTGATTCAAGAGAGCCGAGACAGGATTAATACCCGACCTAAATATCCTTATTTTTATTGAAGAGAAAAATCAATTGATGAATTTATTATTTTCTTGCTTGATCTTGCTTTATTCTTTTATCTAGTCTAAAACATTTAGAGTATTTCTCAACTTTTCCTTTTATCGACAATGTCCTATTTTGATATTTCACTGTATTAGCTGCGAACGTTTCTACCATTTTCACTATAAAATACAAATGTAAAGCGCATACGTGCGTGTACGCTTATTCGCAAGCTCGTTTCGCGCAGGGCGCATTGCTGTGTGTCGAAAGTCGTTTACGTTGGAATGAAAGTAGTCTCCGGAAAGTCGTTGTAAAGGTGAAGGCGCGGTTACGGACGCTTTTGCTTTGGCGACACTTTGGACAGCGAAACTTGTCGTAATAATACAACTTTTCTACGTGCCACGAGTTAAGAGTTTTTTTTTTTCTTTCTTTTCCTTTTGTTGCAAAAGGGAACTCGCGTAAGCGATGGGGGGAGCGAGGGAGGGAGGACATGAAAGCAACGGCTCTACCAAATACTTCTTCGAAACGCAGGTAATTAACGCAGTTTCCGGAAAAAAGGGATTGCAGTTAACACTTTTCTCAGTCTTCATTATAATTAATAAGAAATATTATGTCTGCTTGATGATAAATATATTCAACAAAATGATTATTATATCGTTTCATTATTTTATTAAATAATCGTATATATTTATCGCTTTCTGAGAGATTTTATAAATTGATTAAACAGCTAATTCATTATTCCTGCTTTTCGAATTTTTGCACGAGATATATGTTAATGACACATTTAATTATTGTGCACGATGGTAAGCTTAATTGTGAACTTTGAATTAATCGATTGAACGCAAGTACAGAGGACATGTCCTTTGACCTTTTGCATCCGCAATGCATACCGCATTCACAAATGGGATCAAATTAACCTCGTCCATCCTACGGGATGTAAAAGCGCGATGACTTGGGAACTGTCTGCTATCAAGCATTTATACGCTACCCAATGCGCTTCTCTTCATCACGATAATTGCTAATTGAACTTGTCGCGTAATCAAGTATTCAAGTTCCGGAATGAGAATGCTCTTGCGAATAATTACATCACTCCGAATTTCTGATTTACAAGCTCTCGGATAACAATTCTCGCAAATTCTCCATCGAGATTACGGTTTATACAGGAAACGTTTCTTTTTCAATTTGCTCGAATTATTTCTATTTCACATTATTCTTCGAAAAATAATCTTTCTCTCTCTCTCTTTCTCTCGATTAAGAAAACGTCAGCTCCATATTCATCAAGGGCTAAAATATTCCTCGATCTGGGACAGTCTGTATAATTAATTGAAATTCATAAACTTCGCAGAATCTACTTGCGGAGCTGAAAATCGAGGAGAAACGTATTTCTCTCGTTGCTGTATTACTTGTACTGAATATACGTCGGCGAGAAGAATGGTAAAACACTGATGTTCGCGCGGTAATTAACAGTATAGCTTAATTAAGTATCAACGGCGGTGATGCTCGAGGGGCAGTACGAAACGCCGACCGTGTTCGATAGCGTACATCGTCGAGTCGATACAATATACCGGAAGCGGGCGTGGGGAACACACGAACATTATCAGTGACTCCGGCGATTGATAAGCTATGAGCGGTTTCCAGTCGGACGCTTTAGAATTCATCGAATGGAACGTGTCGATTCAGCAATATGGAGAGCATGTGAAGAAAGATGGAAAAAAATATAGTCATATCTTCCTCTTCGTATGTACAAAACTCTATTCTTCACGTGTCTACCTTTGTTATAATTATGTCGAATATTTTAAATTTGCAAATGCTAAATATAAGTATTCAACAAACACGAATATTGGCCCATTATTGTTCATAATTAACAATTTTGCATCTCTGTCTGTTTCTTTCTTTACGTTATTATATTACGTTCTCGGTAATATAGTTTCTTATAAATATGATCCTAATAATCGACGAGCATACTTAACATTGATCATTTCAGTTATTCGCTAATTTCTCAATTTTATTTTATTAGCATCGTATTTGCGGTCGCGAGTTTTAGACAACTGACACTGAAATCATTGCATTAGTGAAATATTTGGCGGTATTAACGTACTTTGTATGATAAGAAAGACCAAATGATTGCAGTATCCAGAATAGGGGAGGAATAGCTGCGTGCTAATAAATGACACTAGATTAGACATCGCTACCATCGTCGATGCATAAACGTTTCATTTTCTCCTCGTGACGGCACATTTAACCGTCTCTATAAAAGGTGGAATATTTCGAAAATATACCGTGCACTCACATTGTACTTCGCTTGAATTTTTCACGGATTTTCGTTTATTTTATTATATTACGTGTAGATTCTATTTTCGCGAGAATCGCAATTCCCGCGAATAAAATCCGTCGAATAGAATCTCACTGTACGTAGTAATAATTATAGATACGGAATGGTAACGAGGAATTAAATATTGCGGACATTAATTGCATTCGCACTCCTGGGTCACGCAGGAATTATATATGGGCTTATTTATACATAGAGAGAAAGAGAGAGAGAGAGAGAGAGAGACACAAACAATTCCAGTTTTCTCCACTTTAATCCTCATGTTGCGTATGCAGCAATCGTTCCGTTATATTCATCACAAAGCTATTTAGCTAAAAAGAAGGCAAGGACAAAAAAACGATGTTACTTGGGCGGTATGCGACGATGCGGAGCAATTTCGCTCCATACGATTAAACGCCGCGTAATCTGCGCAGCCGAAATATAATTTGGCGGTCGAACTAATTATCAAAGTGCCGCTAACGAGCAATGAATTATACCTACGTATTTAGCGACTCGTAATCCGCCGACGCGCGGTCACGCCACTTTTGTCGCGACCCCGGTTGAAAAGCTCGTCCGATTTCCAATTTTATTGTGTGCACGCGCGCCGGGGAATTTCGCTGACAACGCCCCCGGTAAGCGTTTCTAGCGTTTATTCAACTGTGATAGCTACGAAATTAACGTAACCTCGTTCGGCCAGCTGAGTCGATTTACATGCAGCCGACACTCATATATTCACGGCGCGAATGTATATTTCAAAATGCCGAAAAATGGTCTTTGCGTAACTCTTCTCCGAAGCGTGTAAAACAAAATGCAAAATATCCACTAGTGTTAAATATGTAAACGCATTAAATGGACCGACTCGTCGTACAATTTCACTTTTTTTTTAAGTATCATTAATCTTATATGCGCGTGAGGATGAAAAGTGTTTATGTAAATGCAAAACCGCAAATATTTTGCTAAAGTTAAATTTTTCGTGAAATGCGTACTCAATTGTATATAAATATCCGAAAGTGCGTCACATGTCTACGTCTATTTTCGTCGAGACAGAATCTCCTGCGGTATCTTGCAATATTGATATTCGATATGTGATTAAATTTACGAACGCCCTCAGACCGTGATGTAAGAATAACTCCGTAAGAGAACCCTTTACTTGAAAATTTATCCTAAATATAGAGATTCGGCGCGACTGTCTTCTATCGCACTGTTTTTCTCCTAATGACCCGTATATAAATAGAACTCGACGGCGACGTGCAATTAACAGTGCAGAGACAATCAACGTTTTGCATTGATCTGATATTTTTGCATTGATCCATCGATTGTTTAATCCTAAAAACTCAATTAAGAGTGATGCTAAACGCGTTGGAATATCACTATGGCGGATGAGGGTTTCGCGCAAGAAAATCTATCGATTAGTAGACGAAAGGGAGTAAGGTGAAACCTTATCTTCCTTGTCGTCAAGAGGCAAACGAGGGAGAGAAGCGTCTTAACGGAGAAGGCTGATGGCGCTTGAAAGTGGTTCGACACGTTCTGGTGAACTATAGGATATCGGAAATCCGTTATGCCCTTAAAGATCATTAATTGGCAGTAGTTAGCCACCTTAACTGTCGGACGAGTTCTCTTTTGCGATCTAGAAAGTCTTAGAATATTTCGTGACTTGAGCATAAAACAAGGAACTGTCTTATTTCAAAACTCTCAGGAAAGAGATACTTTATCAGAGACGTGTAACTAATTGTAAGATAGAAAATCAAGATTGTAATATGGGACTACTTGAACAATTTCAGTCCTTGATCGCGTCAGCATATCACAAGTTTTCATTTAATTGGATTATATTTGAAATAGCTTCTTTGCTGAAAATAGAAGTAGGTTTTTCAGAAACAAACTGTGTATTTTGAGAGAGATTTTCGACATTTGAAAAAAATGTTTCTCTCTTAAAATTTCAATATAATTCTACATTTTATATAGAATACACACATATACTGAGAGAAAAATATAGTTACTTTTGATCTCGACCATAATTTTATAATATTTCTAACGATAATTATGGTTAACATAATGACGCGTATAGTTAAGTTAATTATATTTCGTATTAAAAATATTATAAAATTATGGTTGAGGTCAAAAGTAATTATATTTTCCTTTCAGTGTATATGTATATGTACATTGAAGTAAAAATTTTTATTAAATTAACATAACTTCTATGACTCTATGCTTTATCCTTTTAAAAAGAGTTGCATGTGAAAATAAAAATTTATTTTTTCATCATTTCACTCATCAATCTGTTGTTTGATGCAATCTTCGTTAAAAGATCAGAGCCTAGAACACGCGTAGAGTAGCGTTCATCACGTATGAGTCGTCTCGAAAATCGCACAGGCGATAAAAAATGCACGAGTATGGGGATAGGGACAACGTGAACTGCGCGCGACATCGTAATCCTCGTGAGAAGCTTATCGGGCGGGACAACGCGTCCATGTGTATTGTTGCATTTGTCTCTACGTACAGGATGCACGATGCACATCCGGTACGCGCGAATAAAACAACGCTTTTCCTGTACCAGCCGAGCGCGACAACGGCAATTAGCGCCTCCGGCCGGCAATATGCGCATAAACCGACGAAAAATATATACGAGAAATGCTAATATACGCGCATTCGCGCGGGTCCTCTCCGGATCACCGCAATGCTGCGCCAAAAGCATGTTTTTCTCGTGTAATCATCCTGTTTTGTCGCCAGCGAATATTTTAATCAGATTCCTTTCGAATAAACATAAATATGTTATATGTTGTGCGATCTTATATAAGTTATATTCATATTTATATTTTTACAACTACACGCAGTCGATATTTTGATTTATACAATTTCACATTTATTCACATTAATACTTTTTCAGTTAAAAAATATAAATCGGAAAATGCAATGTTTTCAGTATAATGGATGAAAGAAATAAAGTTGAAATCAACGAAAGTTGTATGATAAAAGACAAATAATAAACCAGTTTTCGTAAATATCGTAATAGAGCACGTAACGTGATGGAGCAATAAGATTTTCCGGACACTTTTGGCTGAGACAAAAATACAATATCTTGCTGGAGAACTGAAGGGCGAGAAGTCGTCGAGAGGTAGAAACAGCTTCGTGGACAATTTGATCATCGTGAATGGAGATTGTCGAGATAAAATTGCGTGGGTATAGGCACAATCCCTTGGGATAAATAGGACTATTCGTTCCTATTGACCCTTAAGACGATTGTCTCAAAATAAACCTGCTGAAAATTGGTGGCAGATACGAATCGTCATTGGCGCGTAAGTTATATTATCTAATATAACGACGTACACTGTGATAATCTTAAAAATTACAACCGCATTTATATAGATGTAACACGCAAAAAAATAACTTAGTATTAGCTAAATATCATTAGTTTAGAGTTTACTGTTACTGCTAAAAGTTAACTGTTAAAAATAAAATGCACTATGAAATACAATTTTATTAGCTGTTAGTTTATTAGAAATTAAAAATGTTCTTTAATATGAATAGCTAAGAAAATAGCAGCTATTCCTCTTATTATCTTACGTGAAATTAAACATTCGATACGATTTAGTTACTACTGCGAGGAGAAATTAGCATAATGAAGTTATCTAACCGTTATTTGATTCTAGCAGCGAATCTATTTTTTACTGCAGTAGCCCAAATTTTAACAATTAAAAAATTGAGCTTTGGTAGTGACAACATTAGCTGTCCCTATTTTAATGAAACATCTTAACTGCCACAGCTATATTTTAGCTTCCTCGGCTAATCATTTTTTTGCGTGTTAAATAATTGTTAATTAATTAGTTAGGATTGTTTTAACAAAGAACAATTTAATAGTGAAGCAGCGAACATACTCGTTAAGTTTTAAACTGCAATTGATAAAAGAAGTATGAGAACCATATTAGAACTGTTATTATAATACGTTAAAAATGATGTATAATAAATGAAAAGACAAGAGAGATAAACGACCAACATAATTGTGAAGTTCGGACTACCTCGTTATATCGATAGTATTGATTCGTACCTAATCTTTTCGTTTTTTTTTTAATCGGCTTAATGTTCGTAATACTATCGTTCGGGATAATAAACTGATAATGTTACGTATAAAATACATTTTTCACGTTGCCAATTTAAAATTGCCAGTTTTTAATGATTAAATCGCGTTTTCATCCTGAAATCAAACGAATCGAGTGCCCGTGGCTATATTCGCCGAGCAATAAAATGGTTGTTTATGAAGGTAGCAATCGATAATTGAACTCCATCCGGCAAAATAATAATTTCAAATGTATCATATATCGGCATACTATTTTTCAGTTAATTGTCTTATAACAAACCAGGATACACTTTATAGTCTCGTGATCTTTCAGCGCAGCGTATTTTATGAATGAGCGCATTATAATAGCCCAAAAATGCGATCATATTTAGAAAAATAGTTTTTCATCTGGAAACTGTCAATTTTGATTTTTGAATAATTTTCCAAAAATATACAAAAATATACACTTTTCTGCTTGCTTGTAATTTAAATTGATCGATTTTATTGATATATTATATTTATTCGAGAAATTATTTCTACTCGTGATTTAAATTCAATTTTAAGGCAATACGATAAAAAATATATCATGTAAATCACATTTTGACAAGCACAATTAGAACAGCTATATAACCATGACAGAATCAATTCAGCATTAATTATCGGACTGGCAGTAACGTTGTGGCGTAGCCTTATGTGTGTTTTGTGTAACGATTTGTATTTCCCAGTAGAATATGCCATTGCGAGTCGGGTATTCTGATCTCTCGGATATGCAACTGTATTTTATGATGAGATAGACAGAGAGAGAGAGAGAGAGAGAGAGAATGGATAAGGGAGTAATTTACTTTCCGCCTTTTCGTGTCACGTTTTCATCTTATCCGACACAAAATTGGGTCAGAATCTTCTTACGCAGAATTTGTTTACATGAGATAATTGAGCGGTAATTTTATCAATTCCACCACGGGGCGAAAAGCTCATCGAAAATTCTCCAGCGTTGGAAATTCGTACACGCTGATATTTGATTCGCTGGCGAAAACTAATGCGGTAATCTCGCTCAACGTCGATTCCAATAACTCGCACGTCAAGCAACATAACATCGGAACATAACGACGAAACGGTAGATTGATCGATTTCTCATCAAACGAGGCTACTACATGTTCACCATTTTGGTAGATAATACTGTTTTATTTATTTATAGTCTCTTCAGCAAGTATGATCTTTCACACACAAATTAGTTGCTACTATTTTATTTGAGAGGAATGAACGTTGATATTTACCGTCTATTTCCGTCATTGTATTAAAATTGCAGTAATGCATTTCTCAAATATCGTAATATTATTATTAACTTCTTTAAATTAAATTTTTACATTTATAGTTATATCAGATCATTTACCAATAACACTCAATATCTTTCATCACTCTCGGCAAATTTATCAAAGGACAGAATAAATATGTCCATCTATCTATCTATCTGCATTCGGAGGGCTATGAGAAAGGGAATTCGCATAAATCGTATTTGCGTGGCGACAACAGAATCGGTATGCAAAGGCCAACTATGCGGTTCGGTGTCAGGAGACCGATGCGAGAACCAGGAACGCAGGATGCAGAGTCAACAGTGTTTGACCTACCGTCCTGAATCCGGTACGGCCGGAAGCCTTCGAGCCCCCGGCAACTATGGCATTTCATGTCGGCTACATATCATAAATTAATAGGAGACATAACGGGCGCGCGCACGCGACAAGTGCAATAAAACTATGCGCGGCGGACACGAGATAGCGAGATAGTCCTGTCTGACCAAACTCGAATGTATCTACTTGCCGAGGCTTCGCTTCCGCGCCATTTCATCTTTCGTCGTTAAGGATGGAGGTCTCTTCCTTTGCTATACACCCCCTCCTCTTTCTTCCCACTAAGAAGATACCCTTATCTACGGACTACCTCCTCCTTATCTGCTCGGATATCACTGCAAGTTCTCGAACAAGGGACATCTTCAGGTCGCCGAAACTTCCGCGGCAACTCGTACTCGTCCGGCAGGACCTACCGAGCGAAGTCCTCTCGGAAACTACGAAGTGAGTTGGATAAGGATCCATGGAAGCGAATCTCAGAGAGAACGAAGAGAGCGATAGAGAGAGAGAGAGAGAGAGAGAATAATTGTAGTAGATAGGTATATCGGTCCCCCGGAATCCAGTCAATGGCGCACTTAATGAAAGATTTTAGACAGAAATTGCAGCGAGCATTAAAATTTAAGGACGCGCGAAACAATGCAGGGGATGAGTGCCACGCATTACACGCTCGGGCGTTTGTAATATTTAACGTTGGAAACTTTAAAGCCTGTTTGAGGCTATTATTGGCACAACTAGTACGGCAAACTCGGTTAATTTTAACTCGATTAATTCAATTTTCCATGTGTTACGCCATGTATCCCGTGTTTACTTGTACGCGTCATTAACCCTTAATTAAAGCTTAATTAATTTCAACCTTCGATGTAAACTTAGCTCTCGATACCGCGACATTCAATTTGTCCGGCAATATCGGACGCGGGAGCGAGCATTTCCGCACAGGACGGCCACATTTAGGACGGCACATCTACCGTGCCGTGCGGAAACGCATCTGAACCGTTACTGCATGCACAGGTTCATATGGCCTTTCGAGTAATGCGTATCGACCTCACTCGAAGGATGCAAATATTTACACGTCGCTGAATCCGGGTGTCCAATTATCGCAGCTCGGGGCGTTTTATCTCACACGCTAACTTCGCAACGATATGCAAAGCGACTCTATTAATTCCTCCGTACGAAGGAACGCTCGCTCGGAGCGCACGCTCGAAAGTTGTATCTGATGTGGCGTCGTATATCCCGCTCACGAGTCTGAATTTAGATCTCGCGTACGCTTTGTAATTTATTCTATTACATGTGCCATTGGAAACCGCGACAGCGGTATCAGCTTACGAGTCGCTGTCTCGTGCACGTGCGTTATATCTGTCAAAAGACGCGGCAGTCGGTTTACGCAGTGATGAATTATGCTCTCCATGTAAACGATCGCATTTTTTCCAACGCGCAGTGACAAAAACTGGACATTATTCGATCCATGTTCGTTTCAATTTAAATACTTTCATTAATTCTTCGTACACTGAGAGAAAAATATAGTTACTTTTGGCCTCAACCATAATTTTCGAATATTTTTAACACGAAATATCATTAACTTAACTATATTCATCATTATGTTAATCATAATTATCGTTAGAAATATTCGAAAATTGTGGTTGAGACCAAAAGTAACTATATTTTTTTCTCAGTGTATAAAAGCTTTGTTTCTTTACAAAATCTTGTTAAATATACAATAACATGGAATGGTAACATTTTATTCGTAGTTTTCATTTTACGTGGACGCATTCCGAGTAGCTTAAGAAAAAAAATTTCACTTCTCGATTACGTGCAACGCTTATGAGCAACTAAACTTGTTTGATAAGTCGCGCCAACAGTGTTGAAAACTCTTGGTCGGGAGCGTGATTGAAAGTCCTGACCGATATTTTGCTAATTAACAGCACGCCAAACACAAACGAACCACCTAATTACATGTCCCGGTACAATGGGTAACCCTTAACCGTGCACACAAAAGATTTCAGGCCCGGACTAAACTCAGCCAGCGTGAAATCATTCGCGATTCTCTCCTCTTCTTTTTCGTTTCGCCGGCTCTCCTAACTCTCATCTCGTTTTCCTTTGCAGATGACACTACAAGTATCGTGGGTACGGCACAGAGACGTCCATTTGCTCACAATTGGCCGTTACACATACACGAACGACCAGCGATTTCGAGCGATTCACAACGCTCACTCGGACGACTGGACGCTCCAAATAAAGTATCCGCAGCATCGGGACAGCGGTATTTACGAGTGCCAGGTCTCCACGACGCCCCATATGAGTCATCTAGTCCATTTAAATGTAATCGGTAAGTCACTTCACAATGTCAATTTTACAGTGCCACGTAGACGTGAAACGGCACAGATCACTGTAAAGCAGATTACTATTCGCGTCCCTGAATCGGCCATCACTGATTGTAAGACGTCACGGTTGCGTGTCACGAAATAGATTTATCTGCCTCCCGTGCGCGATATCCCGCGGTTAGGTTTCCATCAAATATTAGTATGCGGGGAGCATGCGGGGATCCTGCCTAATTACGACGGTGTACGCAACAATTAGTTAATTCTAATCTGAATCTGCCCTAGTTACGTAGCAACTGTGTGAAATTTAAGCCGAGCTTAAATTCTGGCGGCGCGCCAATTGAACACCTGGGATTGGTTGATACCGATGTTGAGCTAAGCTCTGCCCTCTTCTTCACCGAGATAGGGCTTTCCATTACCGCAAAATTATCCGCGCAGACTTAAATTCGATAACGACAGCTCCTTTCCTCAACTTTTTCGCTTCCCTTTATCGCCGTTCGACGCCGCCATTCGTCGCGACGCGGCGAGATAAATTCGGCGAGATACGCGCCGACGCGGCGACGTGTCGAGAAGTTGGCTCCTCGAGTTTGCATAAGTAATTACTCGCCGATAATCGAACGCACGTACGTCAGCGCGGAACGCAAGCGATTCGCATACATCATTCGCGATATGCGGCGGTATACCTCGATTTAATCACATGCATCGGTATATCCTCAAGTACGAGAGCGAAAAGAAGTTTGCCGACCGGAGGATCGTTTGAGGAGCAAACTTTTATACCAGGCCATATCGCACGTACGGCTCGCTACGAAAAACTTTCGCGATCGCTTAAACGTCAGGGCCGGGAATTTATCTACCGCGGTGCGCAGCGAATTGATTTAAATCGTCCCGAGGGCGGCGCGTCCTCGCGCGTTTTTCCCCGTCGCCGATGCGCCCCGTCGTCGTCATCTCGTCGGTCGTCTTGATCGTCATCGCAATCGAGGTCACGAATTTTCCCTTTAACCCTGCGCTGGGCGAGAAGTCGCCCTCTTTAAACTTCGCCTACATTAAGAAGGTGAGCGAAGGGGCCGGGGCGGTCGTATTTCTCCCTTCCTTCCTTTTTCCTCTCCCGAGCGCGCCCGTTATATTCCCCTCGGAGGTGATCCCGGGCAGGAGGGGAAACACACGGGACGAGAAGTGGGTAAGAGAACGGATCGTTTATCATTTCTAGCCCTGACCCTTAACGTAACGGTTGAACAAATGATCCTAAAGAGTAACGACTATACACACCTGCTTGCTCGAGAAGGATCGCCTTCTTCCGAGGGAGAGCGTGGTACTTTTCTTCCATGGTAACGTAATTACTCATCATTCGAGGTGAGAGATAGGTGAATTCAGAAGCATGCATTTACAACAGGTATACGAAGAAATCCGAGCTCACGTTGATAAAAATCTTCCTCCGCGCCGTTCTATTAACCGAATATCGCCGACGTCGATAAATAACGCTGCGAGACTGGCTTATGTTCTTGTCGGAGTTTCTCTTGTTATAGTTAACACCATCATCCGATTTTGTTATTCTGCACGATTTTTCTATATAGAATTATCTATCCGAGTGCAGGGACGATCGCGGAAATACTCTCTTACATCGAATCGATAACCATCGGTTTCATGAAGCGATAACCAATAAATTTCACGACTTACCTCATATAATCGGATCAATGAGCTTATATGACAATCGAAAAGCAATTTAAACCACTTATATGTTTACAAAGTTATAAAGTATCATTGTGTCTTTTTCTCAGTCAGGAAAATATATGAGAGCGCTATAAATTTTTACGCGATAAAACAATAAAAACTTTGTCCTTTCCAAGTTAAATTGTAATAAAACGTTATTAAATACACTTCATTAGACTCGTCATCGTTATCTCTAGAAATGAATTGGCATAATATATCTGTTACGATTACGAGAAAAATGTATTTTCTTTGCAAGGAAAGTTTTTATACTTGTCATACTTGTCGTTAACGTATTGTAGAGCTAGTATTATTCTTTTGTACAGAGAATACATACTTTTATATAAAATTATTGCGAAAATTCCTATTTAAAGTTAGTCATGGATTATCGTTTCTTAATCATGTACCGTACTAATAGTTTATATATATATTAGCCGATATTAATTCCGAGACTATTATTAACAACGCAATTTCACGATAAATATCTGGAAGTAATATCAGCGCGAGACTAGCACGTAGAAAAATCAGTAAGCTGATTACAGAGTCGAGAAACTTGTGGGTATCGCCATTTAAATGAATACCGAACTTTCGTAGCACCAAACCATCCGCAAATATTTCCGTTTCCTGGGACATCCTCGGCTTAAGCCGTGCTGGTATTTACATTCACTTACCGTCTCACCCGAGGCTTTCACGCGATGTCTTTTGCGGTGATTGTATTTGTTCGCTTGTTTTCCGTGCGCAACTTCCTGCTGATTCGCCATTAACATTTTCTCAAAGAACGCCGCGAAGGACTGACTAATTGGTAGTTTTTAACGCATTGTATTTGAAAAATATGCTTTTTCATCGTGCCCTGAATGCACGAAGCGTGATGGAGAATGCAAAGCAGCGTTACCTTGCTTTCCATCCCGAGTTATACAGTCGCATATCTGTGTGTTGAAATACACGACGGTGATGTAACGGGGTTTATTTTTCTAAGTCAAAGCACAATAGATTCCGCGGTGCGATTTACGAGTTCGCCGCTTACATTCTTCAAGATTTCGTTTAACCATTGTAAATAAAATTGCTCGACGACTGCAGGTATTTTTCTCGTTAAAGCACCGCGCAGTGGGGTGTCAGCATCCCCTCCCCCCTCTTTCCCCGTCCCTCTCTCTCTCTCTCTCTCGCTCTCTTTTCTTCTTTTTTTCTTCGTCAGTCTTCCGTTGAAAAATTGTTTCCCAAGCTCGCGTTGCGATCGTAAAACGTCTTTATCATCGCGTCTATTTATATACGTTGGCCGTCTTCAAATTGCCTTTTGTTTATACCTATTGAACTAAAGTTTCGCGATATCAATACTTTGGAGAATACCTGCTGATAACATTTTTAATCAACATTCAACGACCAACGTCGATTTAAAAAAATTTTTTTATCAACTTGACACGTTTCTTTCACATTTTAAATTATGTATTATTGTCTCGGCTTGTTCCATATTCCTTCCATCGATAAACAACGGTAAAGTAAAAATGCAAATACTTGTTGCATAATAGCATAATATATAAATCGTAAAAGCATTGATGAGAATGATACATGCACATGGTATCCAATTTTGTAATAATGGTACTTTTCCCTGGAAATATGTTGCTGTAACCATTCTAGGTAACTGCAATGTATCTGGATACTATGCATATCTTCCAATCATAGCAGAACTAACGACTCGGCGCTACCGACCTTTATTAACGCGTTAAGCTTTATGTCTTCCAGATAGACGTCGCACCGGTGGATAGTATCGCCTCGTATCTCAACTCGTGCTTGCTCCCCCACGGCTATAAATGCTTTCTCTCCGGTAATGCGGCTCGCAAATTTGCAATATCCATGCTTTCTTGTTACCTCCACTATCCCTATTTCGTTGCTTGCCCCTCCGTCACTTCATTTCTGCTTTTACGAGCGCGTAAAAGCTCATAATGTTATCGCCATGAACCGGCCATGAACCACTTTTGCAGACTGGAATACTTCATCGCGGCGCACGCGACTACTCGCAGCAATTAATAACAAATAAAAAATAGTTGCCGCACAAGATCATTATAAAACAATCAGAGCTATCGGATAATAACAAAGCCGATATATATCTAATTATAAGATTAATTCTACGATGAAAAAAAATTATGCAGAATGAATTACTTTGCTTATCAAAATGGGAATTTACAGCACTCCATGCATAATGTAATAACATTAATTTACTTATCAGGAGAGTCTCATTTTCAAATTTGATTTCCCTGCACAATAAGATTTCAAGATGCAATTCTGCGAACGGTGAAAATTATCGCGGAAACGGTAATCGTCATGATTCAACGATTGCAATCTGGAAGCAATTTTTTCATTAGTCGCGAGTGCCTCTTATCGGATATAATTTGAGATCTTGGAAAAGTATTCGCGGAGGAAAGTGTCAGATGCTCGCGGTAAAGTGCACTTCGCTCTATCTTAAGTGAGACTCGGGTCGAATAGTTTCCCCACTATTTCTGCCTTAACTTTGATTAGACGCATTCAAATCGAACGTCTTTCTTCTCTTTCCGTCTTCTTTCCTTCCTTTGCACTTATTGCATCTCTTCAAAAAAGAAAACTTCATTCGCCCTGGAGAAGAAGATACACGTCTTATTTTCCATCGTTGCAGGAAACAATTTGCTTCTTGCTTACGATCAATCGTGATCTATAGTCACGAGTTGTAAATATGAAAAGCAGCGTCTGAGAGCTGACGCGCTTCTCTCACTAACGGTTATTCATTCGATTTGTTTGTCTATTAGTTTCTCGACGGCAATCGACTCATTCCACTTAAGGCAATGCTGCAGATTCTACATTATACACAACTTCCCCTCCATTAGAATAGATACATTTATTACTCGAACATATCGAAACCTTCGCAATGTCGAGGAAACAAATTGGGAACTGTTTTTTTCTCTCTTTCGTTATTTTTGCCCTGATATTCAAATCATCTTTTATATATATTTTTTCAGATTAATTAAATTAGTTGAATTTTAGAAAAAAGTGATTTGGATTTAGAAAATATAGAGAATACTGTATTGCCGAGACGAAACAAAGTTCAATTGTAATCAAACTTTTTATGAAAATTGTTCAAGTATATATTTACTTTACGGAGCTCAAGCCCTGAATCCCTTGAACTTAAAACTATGAATATACATATATTGAATTGCAACTTCGTTGGACTTTCGATTGGAGCGCGCAGACGCGATCTTTGCCGGTGGTAGTCGAAAAAGACAATATCGTTCGTAGCAGAACGCTTCTATTGACTCGCGAACAAGTTTGGCGCCAACATTGCACAAAGCGAACGAAGCCGTTTTATTACAATATCCCAGGATACATATTTTTCCGGGCCTTTGTTCGCAGAATCATTTCCGCTCGCGAACTTTAATAAACGGCATTCGCAGATTTTAACGTAACTTGCCGACCAAACGTTCATTATGGAAACTACATCGCGCAAAATGAGTTTGCGGAAGCGACGACTCCGCGACACTGTATTCGTTATGTAAGCTGCTTTTGTACGACAGCTCGTGTATACTAATTATGATCTAATGTAGCCTCGCACTTCAAGGCAGCAACCTAGGAAAGGAGGATTACTCGAATGTGCAAGAGAGAGAGAGAGAGAGAGAGAAAGTGTCCCAGGTCAGAGTCGCATACTTATGAAACGTTAAAGGTTCCTTTGAATTCTGTCCATCTATGCTCTCTGCCGTTTGTGCCAGGACACTTCCTAATTGCGTTACGAACATACCGTAGAAATGTAGCACGAAACGCACGGCAATCTAAGAGCGCGTTCGAGAGGAATACGCTGAAGGACTATGATCCTTTTGCTAGAAACCTCAGTTAGATTAATAAAATTCAGTTAAAAATCTCAATTGTCTTTAGAACCGTTAACAATGTCTATAATGCATATCTACGTACATCTTTACTTTTAATTTGTAAAAATATACAGGTGATTATGTAATTCGTCATTTCGTCCCGAGAAGATTAATATTATCATTGCATTCTCTTCACGGAAGAGAAATGATCGATCAAGCCTCGGCATTCTAGAAATTGTATGAATTCTTCGTAAGACTCCGTCGTAATCAAGTTAGCTCCTGGACGTTCAGAAGAACGTGGGAATATTTCGTAATAACGATAGATCTACCTCCGATAAAGTCTAGCAGACGTCTACGGAACCGCTTCGGAAAGTTTCGTATGAAAACAATCCGTAAAGTCTTTACCGCTCTCGATGAAGATTAACCAACTTTCTTCCAGTTGATTTATCCCCTCGAATCTTCTCTATCGCCGGAGAGATGTTTACCGTAGTTATGACGAAATTCTTTTCCCCGCGCCATGTAATTACCGCGCCATGTAATACGCGTAATCGTTATCGGGCACGAATCCGCTTTTACAATTTACCTTTTGTAAATTATGTGCTTAATAGCAGAGTTAAACTTTTTTTTCTTTAAACTAATACGAGTCGAATAAGAAATTATATTGTATATTTATAAAATTTTTTATAAATATACAATGAATGTAATACATGTATTAGATATCATACACATGTGTCTCATATATTCTTGCAAAATATAATCAATTTCTGTTTTAATGCAAACCTGCTTGCGTAAAACACAAAATCAAGTGAGAAGCAATGTTCGATAATTCGAGCCGCCCACGCCGCTTTTGGTTGCCGTGTCGACGACGTCGGTGTGTCATCGCCTGCGGCTGCGAGCGTTCGATTAATGCATTTTTTATTATTTTCCGCTATGGAAAACAAACGCCGTAACAAGAGCCGCGCTACCGAGTATTCAACATTTCCATTGTTTTTAATTCAACGATCGCGCGCGGGGGCACTCACAATGTGCGGTGCTCCCAGGCTGCACAGTTTGAAAATTTAATCCTCCCAACCCTTTCGCCGCTTTTTGTCCGGACTACGCGCTTTTTTTTCTCTCCCCGTGGGGCCCCCTAGGAACTACGTTGTTGCCCTCCCCTTCCAGGTTTCGCTCTTCACAGACGGACATTCGCGGTACGTGCGATTTAATCCTTGCGAAGTAAATCCCGTGCCAGGCGCAGGCAGAAAGACAAAGGCATTCCATTAACACAGGAGGCAAGCAGCTTGTATGTTATATGCGTACATGAATGTGCGCGACTATGAGCAGGGCAAGCATGCAATATAATAAAGACTCGTGTATCTTTTACCAGATTTGCAATCAGCATATTCAATTTTATGTAACATTGCGTCCCTCCTCCTAGATTGTGCAATCTTTATGATATGCTCATAGAAAACAATACAATCATTGTAATTTAATTATTTTTAAGCAGATTTAATTATTTTTAAGCAGATTTTTTTATAAGCTCTTATGAATAAATATGTTTTTGTATTCGCTTTTCCTTTTCTCGATATTAAATATTAGACCGCGCGCGAGCCATTGAAAAAGCTGTCACTAGCACCAGGGATCTTATCTTTATAGAATGCTATTTGCCCAGTTTGACTATTAAAATCGAGTGTCCTGATCTATCATTGTTGTCATTTAATTTTCGTGATTTAAATCAGTAATACGGTCTCCCTTATCGTAACTCCCCTGTCGAAGGAATGAGATGAGAGAAGGGTAAATGAAAGAAGAACGGGCGTTGAAAAGAGAGCCTGGAGAGGTCGCCGATTCTTCGGTCGTTATTTCCGTTCGATCGGGACTCGCCTGTCGGTGGCTGTCGTTGACACTGCCTTTCACGCCGGCCAAACGAAGTGGCAGCGAACGAGGTACCGGCGACGATACAATGGCAGGTCGCGTGCACCGTCTTTGTGTCACGCACACGAGATGAAGTTCGGTATTCCCGATCGTCTATCGCGATTGCGAATGGGACAAACGCGCTCGAGTCGCCTCGTTCGACAGGAAACTGATAATTTCTGCCTGCCTGCCGATATATGAAGCTGTGATATGTTTTGCTGCAAGAGCAAGATGAACGCCAAGATTACACTTCGCTTCAGGAGACAGAAGTGTAAGAAGAATGTGCGATGAGATTTCGTTCCATAAAATGGACATCTTTTATTCAACAGAGATTTTAACAATTTATAGAAGATAGTAGATCGGAAATTTCCAAATAATATGGCAGATATTCACTTTATTAAAAATATAATAATTTTATTAAAAATATAATAGATATATGAAAAATAAAAAAACAGAGNGAGAAAACTATATTTGTATATCAGCTGTGAGCAACACGCAACAGAGAACATTTTTCTATGATATCGTTTATAAGAGTTCAGAGTAAAAATATTTCTGCCTAGTTTCAAAATGCAGTAGTGCAAAGGGTTAGTTAGTTTAACTTGCTTGATTAAATTCACACACAGTAGGCCATACCAGCGTTTACGTGCAAGGTTGAATAGTGTGCAATACACCCATCAAATGGACGACATAACACGGGTTGACAGGCGACGTATCAGTCAGTCCAATAAACAGACGAGCGGACAATATCTTGCAATGTGCCTGGGCTTTCTCCATGGACGCATATAACCTTCCTATTTACTCGGATACATGGAAAACCGGTTATTGGTCCATATTCGCAATAGGCAAATCAATACGTGCATATCGGGATATTCGTCTTCGATTCATCGTGCAGAAAAATTTCTCGGAAGCGTACAAAACGATATATGTATAAACTGTATCGCGGCGTAACTTTAAAAATGAGAAATTGAATGTATTATTTAGCAAGAAAAGATTTTATATAGAAGATACATTATAATATTTAATATTTATATTATATATTATTGAATTATAGTAGTCACTATGATATAAATATTACGAAACTTTACAAAGAAAAAATTTTAATTTAATGAATCATTATGTTAATTTTTAGCAATTTATTATGATATTTTATCAATGCGCATTATGTGAAATATATTTTCTTGTGCAATGAAATTTCTATAATGCAGGTGTCAATTAAAAAAAAATATTTATTATATTTTTAATTTCTCAAAGTTTATTACAAAAAAAAATAAAATATAAAGCAAGATAATTTAGTAACATTTTGAATTAATTTTTTTTTATAGATGTAAAAAAATTAAAGTTTTATTTTTGAACATGTACGATGTAAAAGTCTATGAAATTCTATTGCAATATTGATGATGAACGAGAAGCCCTATAGCTGATAATTAAAAAAATGATGTGATCAAAAATTTTTCGTGTCATCAAAATATATTTTTTTCCTCTAACTAATCTATTATCATTTGCCTTATATTGTATATTTCTGTAATCAATTTTATCGAAATATAAAGATATCTCATGCTCATTTCAAAAGTTGCATAATGAGATGAAAATTGAACAATTGTCTCGCGCGAAAACTGGTATCGCTTTCTCGATGTGCGTTCCGGATCAGCAAATACAATTGCGTGTTACTGGCAATGTTCCGATCGTAAGTTATTGGAGTTTCTACCCGGGAGAAGCAACCAAGTTCATGGGTCCTTCCCAACCAGACCAATCCATGCGGTTAATTCGCTCGTGCACTTTGAAACTCGATAAACTCATGGATTGCTCGTCATAATTGTACACCGATATCGTTACTGGTGATCCTATGCTACGTTGCCCATGGCCAGACATTTAAGCGTAAGACCATTTTCTGCTCCTGAATGGAAAACAGTCAAGCACGTCAGTTTAGGTAACATGCGCCTGATATTCGAATCATGTTTCCCTTACTTACGAAATGCACAATAATCTAATTGTCAGAATTATATACAAAATTAAATTACAAAAGATTCACATATTTCCGTATCATCTGGATCATTTCGTAGCACGTTCGCGTAGAGCGAGAATAAGGCAAAAGTCATAATTCTGATCTTGAAATAATTTAATTTAATTTTCGAGAAACTTTCCGAGTGGCAACTCGTGCATAAGAAGCATTTCACTGCGTTGCTTCGTGCAGTCACAATAGATCCACTACTGCTAGAGTAGGAATAACTTTAGTTTCGACTTGTAACAACATCATTCTCTTTCAATTTAATTACGAATCTTTTACAGAAGAGAGTGTAAAAATAATAAATTTTACTATTTTACTTTTTTAAACAGGATATCCTTTTAATTTAGAACCTTTAAATATGTATATAAACATTAAATGTAACAAAGTAGGCTATATTCAGTATATTTTTTTTAACTCTAGTATATAAAGAAAAAAATATGGAACTTTCAGATTTAGACTAGTAATTTTTCCAAATTATGATTTACGCTATGGAAATCTAAATAATAAAATAAGCTATTGATTTTTTGCTTCGAACAGTCATCGTTTCTCTCCAAGAGTTCAGGACCGTTGACAAGAAAATGTGGCGCCAGGATAGAATTAGAAAAGACTGCATAATAATCCGCAGAAGTTAGCCTTGTTTAGTAGGATGATTGGCTAGCGACCGACGCGGTCGAAACAGTTGGCTGACGCCGCTTCCTCGTTTGAAATCAGACAATTGCTGAATATCACGCTATCTTTATTACATCCCGGTTTTTCGGTCGAATGTCTCGTGAATTTAAGACCTGCGCACAACTGAAATTGCTTTCGATTGCGGCCCGTTTGTTTAAACAATGTCCGGTTTAGATGGATTAACGAAGTTAAAGAATCGCTTAAAATATATAGACCCATTTATCGTGGGAAAATCCCCGAGGAATAGTTTACTCGTTAATTTCTTTCTTAGCGAAAATTCGATAGCCACGACGGACTGCACAAAGTAACGCAGTTATCCTAAATGCAGGCCAAACGAAGCAACGTAGAATTGCGATGGAACGTAATTCACCGAAGAAAAAGAGAATCGAGTATCCGTTGCCTTGAGTGGACGCGCGCCACTCGATTTGCAATTCAAGATGTAGTAAATTGGGAAGTGATCGGGAAAGATGCGCTAGAGCGGCGTTCGTCCGAGACAAGTGAAGGTTTCACGAGATCGAATTAATTACGTCTATCATGGTCTTTTCTGATTGGACATGCGGAAGATACGTCGTGCGATGCGGTTTCCCTGCAATCGGACGTGGCCATTTTAAATGACGGCTAAATACTAGTTGGAAACAGATTTCTGATGATTAAAGATATACTCAGAATATAATTCTTTAAAAATTTTTTAGGAAAAAATTCTCGAATAACGTAGAGCTTATTTTCCATAATAGAAAAATCAAGAGAAAATATTTATTAATTTGAATGGTTTGACAAGTAATTATCGATAAACATCGTTTAACTTTAATCAATTTTCCATCAACAGTTTTTCTTGATAGTTTTAAGAGACGTTTAAAATCCTCAAAAAAATGCTCATTTTAAGTGTTAACGATCCTTTGATGTCACATTGTGATATATAGCATAAATAGCTGATGAAATATCATAAAAGCTGAGAGTACGAAAAACTTTATATCTCACCTTCTTTATTCCATTCCATCGTCGCTCAAAATGTACGTGTACATGCACCGCGACACGCGTGTTACGTACTTCACGCTCCATACACGGAGCAGTCCGTAAATTTCTATTTCTTTACGGACTCTATATGTGCTCCGAACATGGACACGTTGCAGTCGAGAGAAAGTGCGCGAAGAACCGCATTGCGGCGTTCGGCGAAGAAAGAAGGAATAAAAAAGATATTTATTCTTATGTGTGTATTTTTGTTCTATACAGTCTATGGGATATATCCGTGGGATATATTAAAAAAAAAAAAAAAAAAAAAAAAAAAAAAAAAAAAAAAAACGAAACGCACAAAGAGTGTATAATTACGCTTCAAAATAAATCAACAGAATAAAAGTTTATACTTAATTATATTCTCTTAGTGGTTTAAAATGTGAAAAATGTAAACGCGCGGAATGATAATATTGATCTAATAAAAGTCCGGTATAACAATGCTTGGTCAAGCTATTTGTGGATTCGATATTTTTGTTGCCTTTGATCTCACTGTTAGGACAGTTTAAAGTGCTCACTTAAAAGTTTTCTCGTTGCCGCCTACAGACCGACTCGCCGTCACGCTTGTGTTTTCTTTAGGAATAGCTCAAACGATCCTTCCGGTTGACAACTCGCCAATTCATATGCTAACAAGTTAAATCGAGAGATATTTTCAATATATGTACATCATTGTTGCACGCTTTAACAATTTTGATTTATTTTTATCGAATCAACAAAATGTGACTTCAGAAGGAGTTATAGATACTTTAATCATGTACAACAATTTTTCGATTCCTCTCTTCAGAAAAACATGAAGAAGCAATAATGCAATAAAGTTGTTTGAGTGTACATTTCTTCAATTTGATATTTCTTCAATTAAGTATTACTTGTTATACATTTCTTCTAGGGTATTCGAGGATATTCTAGCAAAAAATAGTAAAAAATGCTGCATTTTACAATCACTTAAAAAAAGCATTAGCTATTTCTTCAACTATATATTATTTGTTATTTATACATCTCTTCTAGGGTATTCGAGGGTATTGTAGCAAAAACTAGTAAAATATACTGCATTTTAGAATCACTTAAAAAAAGCATTAGATATTTCTTCAACTATATATTATTTGTTATTTATACATTTCTTCGAGGGTATTCGAGGGTATTGTAGCAAAAACTAGTAAAATATACTGCATTTTAGAATCACTTCAAAAAAAGTATGGCGTTAAAAAAACAAAGTTTTATATGCATGTATTAATTATATGTATGTATTCCGTTTCGCAATTCTCTATTTTCAGGCAAATAAAAATGGCCATGTAAATCTTCTGAATAGTTATAGTTTTGCAGTTACAATTTCTCATTGGTGCCATCGATATAACCTACATAAAAAGTGTACAAGTGTCCGCTGTTGCGATAATATACGACGCGGGTCGTCAGCCAAAAAAAAAAATTATTACAGGAATTACACGATGGAGATACAGCTGTAAGGCTTCCGTGGCGTTACTTGACACTAGTTTCTCCCGAGACGACGATGTGTCGACAAGCGACGGAAATTGATGCATTTCCTCCGTCGACGTTGCCGCGATTATGCAACGCAAATTATGTAACGTGCGAAATCCCTCGATTTCGCGCGGCTGGTGATGCACATCTGAATCGCACGCGATGCGCTATTCAATTTGCAACTTTTCTAGAATTTACGCGCGTGAGAATTTAAAATAACAGCAAAATTTTCATGTCGCTAATGCCGGGCAATCCAGTTAGAAGTACCACGGCAAAAACCTCAATATAAAACATACGTTTGAAGTTGCAAATGCGATGAACAGATTAAATAAAAGCATCGGAGAATTAAGCGACGTGTGTGTTTATCATACACGCGCATGCGACTGCATAAACATATACGTATTACATTATCAAGTATCGACACTTGGCGCGGCACGCTATTATCGAGCAGACAACATTAATTTCTAGCGACTAGCCCGGCGTTTGTGAACACGCGAGTGGACGGACAATAAATCGTCACCGCAGTCGCGTTTAAAATTTGCGGTCAACCGCATCTGTACAATACATAAATCCCTACCACGTCCATTCGCGACGGTGGCCGTACACGCTTGTCGATGCGAACGCGGAAATGTAACTTAAAAATGTTTCGAAATTAGGGGATTACCGTCGAAATCGACAGAGCGCCCGCGACGGGGAATCCTGTTATTCGCGGGAAAGATACGTATTTAAACGTATATATTCGCGCGCGAAGCTCGAGCGCGGTCGGAGTACCCGCCATGTTTAACGCGGATGAACGAAACCGCGCAAAACACCGCTCTTTATTGCTCGTCAGCAGGTGGGACTCAATTAGGGACGGCTGCGAATTTGCATAAATAGTGCGGAACGAGCATCGCGTACATGCGTCGCCGCGCCGTTGCAATGGCCGTTCGAATGATCGTAATAGTTCATTCGGGCGTCGCCGCCCGCGACATGTACGCGGTGTTCGATAATGCCAGGGCTCTAATGAGAAACTTTTTATACAAGTTTGCAGTCAATTTTATCGAATAAAAACTCGAAGATAAGCCGTTATTTTATCACGTAACTTAATGGTTAGTATTAAACTTTAATTACGACTGAAATTAAAACTCCGGAAGGCCAAATCCTATTTCGGCTTAAAGTTTAATCGATCGCAAGAGTCTGTCATTAAAATTAGGGTCAGGGATTCTAGAACACCCTGTATACACTCCGTCCTCGTAATCAGGCTTCGCGCTATCTCAATTAATTGCCGTCACATTATTTGCGGTCGGCGGAGCTCGCCTAACCCGCTGCCTCGTTTTCGGCCGCGCTCATTCACCGGTATGCTCTATCATCGAGTCGGACCCGTTCAACGAAATCGGTTAATTCCAGATTACCCGAATCGCAAAATGGCCCTTGCTTTGGTCCTTTCGCACCGCAGTCCAATTTGCGCGCGATTAGATAACGAGAGCTGACGCTGATGGTGATATAGGCGCGATTGTTATATTATTCGCAGAGGAAAACGTGCGCGAGTGTGAGCAACGAAAATGTACTTGTCAATGAAGATATTGTGAGGATAGTTTTTTTTTTAGTAAAAATTTAAACGGCAGCATAATTATATAGTTAAAGACTTTCGGTGAATCAAACAAGAGTAACGAAACTTTATTTCCAGTTAATTTCAAAGGGAGTTTACTTTGATAGGGACCTAGTTTGGGAGTTACTTATCGAGATATTTAATGTTGGAAAGTTGAATGTTGGAAGAATTAATCTTGGAAGTTCACGCTGGGGGTCAAACAAATCGTTAGAAATTATTTTCTTATTTTGCTAGACTCTATTGCGCAACGCGCGCTTTAGAGTTTGTATGTTCTCCAATATAAAAGTTTTTTAAACCATCTAATTATCCATTTTTAATTACAAAACTTTCTAGTTAAAATTTTCTTAAAACTTGTTGCAAGATGCAAATGCAATTAATATTATATACGTATATATATATATATTTTTTTTTAGAACAACGATAATTTCCATTGATCCATTCGGCGACACGAAGTCATTGCGTCAGAAATGACGTGCAATGTACAAAATCGAGCGAATGATTATTGGGTTATTTTTAAAGCCGTAAATATGTAAACATTAAAGTATTGCCGGCATGTGACCTCGTATTTATGTAGTGACATTTCGTTCTACCGTGATCAAATATTATTACATGTTATTCTGCGGCGCACCGTATTCGCCCACCTGTCTGTTCCGTCAGTCATTAAAGTATAATCGAGTCCTGTCGCGGCTTGATGTGCGCACAGGTAAGCACCCACACGTCCTCCCACGCGCACAATCTATTTAAATCGCTTTAAATTGAATATGCGCCGTGCAACAAATTTACTCGTTGATTTTTGGCAAATGTCAATCTGCCGAGCGTTTAACGCACTCCTGGTTTTTGTTAGGCGATTGTAGGAAGTTCACGGTAATAATCAGTCGGATATTAATCATCGTACCGAGGCGCCACAATAAATCGATTGCTTTGGTTGACCTTACAAAATTGCGCGCGCGATATTACTATGACGAGTGATAAATTATCGGGTGCGAATCCATTTCGCGTAAAGTGCGTGTCGATTAATTGCAGCCACTTTATTTGCCAAGGGAGTATCTATATTGCACTCCGGACATGTCCTCTTCCATATATCCGATGTGTTAATATCGATTAATATTATATAGAATATAGATAGTATTTGCTTCCGTTATTGCGTTATCATATTCTATTAATTTCCTGTACGTTTCTTTTTATTTTCATTATATGCATATATTTATCTACTACGTTTACTATGCGAATATTTGCTTCTATATATATTGTTAAATTTTGTTCAATGCCGTTTGTTTAACAGCCGTTAACTATTTCATCCACAGTAGCGTGATAAACTAATTTTTAAGCTTGATATTTCTATTGAAACAATATTTTTATTTTTCGTATATTATATAAATGATATTATATATCATTTTGTTATTTTTGTTTGGATTGCGTCATCTACATTCGGATTACGTAATGTTAATTTCTCAATTTATCTTTTAATTGTTAAAGTCTTTTCTAAATAGGTAGATAAAGAGAGAAAGAAAGAGAGAGAGAGAGAGAGGGAGAGAGGAGGAAAAAGAGGAAAATTGATCATTGATGCAACATATTTTACGCTAGTGTAACAATTTTTCAATATATTTTATTTATCGTCAAAAGAAAATCTAAGAATATTAATTTTAAAATAACTTTTAAAATTTAAAATAGCTTTGCTGAATCTAAAGATTATTACGCTACAATAACGCGTTAAGTTTTATTATCAAAGCAGTGATGGTTTTATGGCAACATCAAAATGCATTTGACAGAAATAGACCATTTTGCTTCAGCAGGAAATTCATATTTCTGTGAAATTTACTTGTGAAATTTACTCAATAAGATTTTTTTTATTTTGCTAACGGAACAGATTTGTGTAATATTGAATAATTGATTGTGGTAGCAAAATTTGAACGTTTTCATACCGAATATGTAGCAGCAGCAGTAGCAGCAGCAGCGACGGTTTTACTGCGACAGCAAAATTCTCCATGGATATTTTGGAGATTTCCCAACAACGTATTTATATCGCGACCGATGCATGATAAACCTCGCAAAAATATCTATACACATCTCATACCAATCTGGATAATCCTATGAAGCCAAATACTTCATTTGGGTTATAAATAATTCGAGGATATTATCACCGTCATAGTCTCTAAATACGTTTGCGGGTCGATGTACGGTATTTTAGCCCGCATCATTTTAACGGATTACCACGGGCTGATTTCCAATAGAGAAACAAGCGATAAACTCGTGTGCTCGTCTCTCGCTTGTATTTATCCGCTCGTTCGCGCATTCAACCTAGTTTTATGCCGATCGATACTATCGTTCGCTCCTGATAAAAATCACACGAGCTCTTTGATATTGCAAGATAATGCGTCGCATTATTTTCGCTTCGCGTGACGTAAGAGAGGAGTGAAAGAAGATCATAGTGCGAAAACCGAGATGAGTTTTCAGATGGAAGACCTTTCTTCTAACGTGCATAAATAGCGTATCCTGCGAGGATTCGCGCTTTTTCCTCTCTTAATCTCTCTCTCTTTCTCTTTCTCTCCCGCACGCGCGCTCACATCCTCTCAAAAAATTAGAGACTACATTGAGAGTACCAAACAGGATGAGGTAGAGAGTCGGGCGAGACTTGATAACTAGATACATCACCTCTAGCAGGAGCGCGGAAAAGGATGCACGGCAGCCGGAGATCGCTGGGATTGCATTTCCATTAGTTAATTTACTTTCCCGGGGGAGATCTCCCGCCCTTAAAACTGCCTGCAGCAGTACTTGGAGACGTCCGAGCGCAAAGTATCTGCATTAAGCTAGCGACTCGCGATTAAAATTTCCTTCCTTTCCCGGCCAAGTTGTCGTGGGTAAGGGACGTTAACTTTGCTTCAAAAAACGAGTAATTACATAATTCGTTCCTGCATTTGCCTTCAGTAAACACGTATTTTGCACAGGCTAACCTTAGGATTAATTTATATCTCGATGTTATAACGAGATTAAATTAGACATTAATTAATCCGCTTTATTTTCGCGTATCGCTCGTTTAGCAGCGCTACATGCAACTCGGAATCTGATATTTCGTATTGCCTCCTCAAATAAGGGATTTAACCCTATTTAGAACTCGATATCTATGATATGAAGTGCGAGTATATTTTTCCAACTATATTGCAATATCTATGAATTTATTATGGACACGACATTCTAATTCTCGCACGACTAAATTATCCTTATTCTCGGCACGGTTTATTTGTCATCGTGCAAGAATAGAGCAGTATTTTATGAAGACGTATTGGCTGCATCACGCCGAATGTTTACGATCATCACGCGGATGACGGGAAAATGTTTCGGATACCCGGCGGATACCGCTTGTGCACCCTCTTTCTCTCCCTTCCTCCCTCCTGCCCCCTCCTCTATCTCTCTTTCTTTCTCTTTCTCTCAAAGAACCGTATCCGGCCGGAGGGTAAACGAAGTCTGAGGGCGCGCACCGTGGAAAGTCGTTCGATACGGGAAGAAAGAAAAATAGGAGGCCCCTTTGCCGAGAGATAAAAGGAATCTATGGCCGTGTTTACACGGCGCCCCGAGATTGAAGCTCATTCGGCCATCCTCGCTCGCTTTTAAATAAAACTCCGAGTTTAGCGCCGCCCATGCTGCTGCATCACGCCCGTTCCGTGACCATGCGCGCCGTCATTTTCCCGTTCCCATATTTGTTGATCTTGCGTGACGCGAGATAATACTGCAACTGTCAACTATGCCAGTGCTTCTCAAACCCAGTAGACTCATCACATCTTACTTGGTAGACTCGAACATACGTCTTTAAAAAAAAAAAGAAGAAAAAAGAACCGAAAATCAAAAAGAAAATCTTTAATTTTACGCAACATAAAGGGGTGACATTGTCGAATCTCGCGAAGAGGAAGATAAAAGCTCGAAGGCAGCTTTACCTTTGCATATAACGAAAAGTGATGCTCGTGGTCGCAGCCTATCGAGTGCAGCGAAAAGACGAAGTGCGCGATGTAATATCCATGACGGGAACAGCAGAATAATGGAAAAAGAGATGAATGGTTTTTGGGGCGCGTGTCGCGGTAAAATAGCACGACGTCCTTCGTGATAGGTGGCACCAACCGTGCACGGAAGATTAACGCAATTGTCACTTCAACCGGTTTTAGTAATGGTCGACGGATTTAATACGGACGTACAGCAGGGCGCGATAATTACCACGTCGTCGAAAATGACCGGCGAATAAAGCGATAAATTCTCATCATCGATATTATTTTGTTGATAAATTCCGTCGTAAGGCTGTGATAATTATTTTCGCATTGATACAATCCATCGCGCATCCATCAATCTAATATTTCGTGCTTAAACAGCGATCTCTACACGGTGTTGTCGGGTCATACGTCACGCGACTATACTCGCGTCACACACGGAGCTTACAGTCGCAAAGCCATTTAAATACTTACATCTTTAATATATTTTTCAATTATATACTTCATGCGTGTTTCGAGAGCATTTTTCAGAGCGAAAAAAATAATTTAATATTCTCCATTTGGATGTGATAGAAGCGTCGAAAAATATATAATATCGCGCTCAAAGCAACTTTCTATTACTTGGGAAATTCTGAATAAGGCAAATACGGTATTATCGGCAAGTTATTTCGACTAGTCCGTACTGTAATCCGATGCTGAGCATGCTCATCTATCACCTGGAGCAGAAAACGTGGCTATCGATTTCCCACCGACGTCAATAATCTCGCGCGACGTCGTCGCGACGATGCATCATGCAGCCGACCGGCTTCATAAGCAAGCCGGACGTCGTTTAATTACCGGCTCGAGATGTTATCTCGCGGTCTATTATACGCCAACGTCGAGAAAGTCGTAGAGTTTACGCGAATGCGAACACGGGACCGAGAACGCCAATTACGCGATTGAGGAATATTGATGATTGAGGAAAAGAAATGGGATTAATCGTGACTTTTCAATGGTCATAAATGACAAACGGTCATAAACACCGCGCAAAGAGAGCGTTCATCAATACCGGGCAACAAACTTACGTAAGCGAATTATATCAGACCGTGACGGCGCAGGTAGAGTCTTTGATGTTTCGCTCCTGGATGAACTGGAATGTTTTCGATTCACGTCGGGATATAACGCAAACACAAAGCCGAGCCGCGGCACGCGTTATACACGCTTTTCACGTACGTCAACCGTGACACGCGGCCGGACTTTATAACGTCCGCTATACCGTGCCGTGTCACCATTCGTTACGTCATGTCGCACAATTGGTGACGATGATTACGATGAAAAACGGCGCGGGAACGTCTCTCGAGGTTGGCGTGTCGAAAGTCGTGCATCACGGACGCGCGATGTCCAGTCAATTCTCCAGTGTTTTGCTTTCTCTCATACACCGGCCGACCGCTAACGACTTAATGCTATTTTAATCGAGTTATTTCTCGGGAATTAATTTCTCGCGACGCTCGCCGTTTCGACATTTGCCACTTGTCAAAATCGATTAATTGGACAAGGTGATAATTTCCTCATTCTATTAATATTTCATAATAACGACCCTTAAGCGTTTTTTGATTGCCGTTTCATGATAGCGATATAACGAAATATAACGAAAGTAAACATTCCTTCTTTGTGAGAAGTATTCGTGTCGTCCAGTTGATTGTTTGGAGAAACGTAAAGTTTTCTCGAGATGACAAAACTAGTCGCGATACGTGCCAATAAACGAAGAAGAGGTTTCCGCTCGGAAATATGATCGATTACTCAATGGAAGCGCGCGGGCATTTTCTATTTTTATATATCGGTGCCGAAATAAATTCTTTTATCGCACGCTCATAAACGTAACTGTATTATATTCGATCTTTACGCAGCTATATTTTTCACTGTCCCGTCGTAGAAGTTTGACAAGAAATACAAATATTATTGTAGCGAGTTTAATAAACCATTACCCAAATAAGCTATTAACTAAATAGAGCATCCTAAATAAATACTAATATTATCGCTGCATTGGGAAACGAATAGAATAGAGAATAATAATCTATTTACCAAATCTTACGAAAATGAGGATAAATTGCACATGATATTCCCGTGATATAATGTATTATTTAGACAAAAATATGGTTTAATATAGACCACTGGTCGAGATAATACACTTTCTACATCCTACTGCGAAATACGAACGAAAATGGTCGTACAGAATGTGATGATATTCATGAGAAGAAGCTGAGAATTTCCTCAATATCAGATTAGATTCGAGTAATACCAGCTATTGACTGTCGCCTTATTCCTCTCGCTCTTCCACTTTTGCTTTCTTCTTCAGTCACGCTCACATGCGCTCTCAAAGAAAATAAAGCACTCCGTGAAATCTTTTTGACCCGAAGCAGCATTCCTTGGATAGCATAGTTCGGTTGTCAGAAGAAATTTCGTTTGGATATTCATCGGGGAATTTCTCTGCAGTTTTCTCGGTTGTGTCTACTCCCGAGCGAGCTGCCTCGCGTTGCTCCGATGCGATACTAATGTCTTTCTAAAATTCTATAAAGCTCATATGAAGCGCATCGATCGCTATACCCTATAGTCCAGTAATACGATTTCGAAATAAATCGGATAAATGTATACATAGAAGAAAATTGTATGCTATAGTATTATTAACGAGCATGTGGAGATGTATTTCTGAGTTTTTTTTTATTTATATAAAATCTGTCGGAAATTTTATTCCTAATTGAGTGACAAACTTGTTTCCCAATTTAATTCACATTGATGAAAATGACAAAATATCGACAGCTAATTATAAATGAAAAGGAAAAAAAGGTTCTAGAAATTAAATTTTTGAAGAGAGTGCATTCATATTATAATTAACACAATATAATTTCAGTCTATTTTGCAAGCTTATTTGCACTGGATAAATTACTTGGTCGTGTTCGACAAATATGAATATTATCAAAGAGACGCAGCATTTCCAACAAAATGCAATCCCTTGGCTTTTAATATACTTCTGTTTTCCTGCTTTCACTAAAACGCGCGCGCGTTGAAGAGGAAATATTGGATGTCATGAATAAGGCACTTTTTGTGACAAAATACTCGGTAATATATCTATAATCTATTTTCTATTCTCCTTTTTTAAGATATTATTCTGATAAGCATTTGAAATAAAATAATAAATAAAACGTAATATTTATTTCAATATATTTTATGTCACGATTTCTAGTATATGTGTGTGCTTAACGTTTTCACATATAATTTAATTAATTAAAATATGATTGACGAGCTTCTTATTAACTGTTTACAAGTACATTTGTTATATCACTTGTACACTAGTGCGTGCGAAGAGTGAGAGAAAACAATACAAAGAGTTACTCTAAACTTGTTTATGTCCTCTCATTACAAAGTTACAAAAGTTATTCAGAGGAAAACCAATTTAAAATTCAGATTAATCATAAATATATTTAATAATAATCAAAAGCACTGAGATTTAAGTAAAGAAAAAAGTTTTGTATGGTAATGAGACCAAATATAGTCGATCCAAGATAATTGCACGCTGCTATCCAAACTCAACTGAACTTCATTAACATTTCTTCGAGATAAAATTTCGCGTTGCTGACGAAGCTCGGCAGTTATCCTACAAGTGAACTTTTAATCGGCGTCTAAGTATTACTGGTATCGCGATCGCTACTTCGTGCTTAATATAAGCGCTGCGGAAAGAACCCACGCGATACTAATCTGACAATGAGTATCTTTCGATAGGGACTTGCCAAGTGAAATTCTCTCCTTTAAACGAGTGTAACCGACATATAATTAAATACACGCAAACAATTAATTTACTATCGTTTTGTTCAGTTTATATATTCCAAAAGAAATGAAATTATTATGACATTATGAAATTATTAATAAATCAAGAATAAATTTTACTTTTAATTTTAGTAAATAAAAAACTGAAATTTAATCATTGAAAAAATATCGTGATTTATCTTTCAATAAACGGAATTACTATCATCGTACATAATAATACATTATGTCACGGGGAAAAGCATTACGCGCAGTTTAAGACACATGCGCAGATATTTCGCAAAGGCTAAAATAACTAAATTCGTGATTATTTTAATTGTAGCCGTTTGTCTAATAGCTAAACAGAGTGGAACGTTTGCGCGTACGATGCTTGATATTTCCGGGCATTTTTGCTTTCAACTGGGAGACTCGGACTCTATCTTTCCGACGATTACTTTGTAAGGGAAGATTCCGAGGAGGTAGCGGGCTAGAAAGCGCATGCATTCACACATTGCTGTCGCATATTTAACGAGTCCGGGCATCTCTTATACGGAAAATAGTTCAGTATTCCCTTCCATAGCGTTAACTGCTCACACGAAACTCGTTCGTTACGATTCCAGACGCGTGCGCCTGGAACGAAGTAAGCGCTATTTCTCGTAAATTTAATTTCCAAAGTGTCACGGAACAAGGGCACTACGCGAAAGCGTCGGCCAGTAGAAAGAGAGAGCTCGGAACGGTGACTCCCATCGCCGTTTGTCGGGACGTTCACGGTACACTCGTTACGATCGATAAACCGTATCTTTAAAAAGAAACGACCAGAAATTCCGTTCATTTTTTTTTTCACCGAAATGTAAAGAGAGAACAATGCACGACGAAGTGCTCGAACATGCGCGCGCTCGCGGATGCAGTTTTAGTGGCACATTTAATTTCCCAGATTGTAGAGATATTTTGACACATATCAATCCATGTACAGTTCTGTTTGATTTGACAAAAAATCAAACATTTCTCCCTGCCACGAGTCAAGTAATGCGAGAAACACATATTACCCATGAAACCAGAAAAAAGAATAAAAAAATTTGTAATCGTGAAAATAGAAAAATAATATTCTTCACAAATTACCTGTGTTTTTTCGAAGCTTGACAAATACTGCCCTGAAAAAAGAATCAGTTATCGATTTAAAATATTAGTTCGTTTTGAACTCGAATAAACTCTCGAGGGAGTAGAAATAAACCATTATATTGTATCTTGAAAACGATGTCAAGTTATGAGAATACAGTTAAAACATCTTGTTACGTAGTATTGATCTGTAGACGTATCTGTTAAGTCCATTGTGTTGCGTAAATTGATTTGCGCCACAATGTGTATCTGTGTGTATTTCAAAATATATAGCAAGAGATATTCTCACGATATTTCTTATTGGATAATAGCAATTGGTGAGATCGTTTTTTATTACTTTGGGCTGATGTGGGCTGAAGACGAATGTTGGGGGATTCTCCGGGAGATGCCGATTTCAGAGATGGAGTTAGCGGATAGTCCAATTTACTAAGTGAAAGTCCCCTTCTATTATCAGGTTTGGAAAGCTCGTTCTCTCATAGTTTTGCCGGCGTCGCCGATAGAATTATGTCGATTTCGATGGTGGCGAGCGATTCGATAGGGGAAATCTGTGTGCACCTCGCAGTCGATGTGCATGCCGATGGAAATTGCATTAAAACCGATCGATTTCGACGCTCTATGTTCTACGTTCTACATTCGTGTAGAATATATCGGTGAATATCAAACGATACTGGAGCGCAAGCACGGACGACGTTTGTCGCGATATCGTTCGGTACCTACACTGCGACGAAACGTTATCGTGTCCTCATTGCGTTTTCTGAACTCACCGCGTAATAAAACGCATCCGCGACATCAAGACGATTCCGGTTGCGCAAACATACCGTAGGGCGTCGGTAAACACGTCCTTCGCTTGCCGGAAATTACAGTTTGATGCTTTAACTTTTTGCACTAGTTATTCGGCCATACGTATGTAAACTCCCCGCATCGATTGAAAACTGAGGGAAATTCCTACAGGCATCATTTCAATTTACCTTACTGTTAATTGCCTTCAAATAACAACCTTCAAATAAATTATATTTTCTATGCAGGATAATTTATAAAATAACTTTGCTCTCATGTTTAACCAGCATTATTCATGTCGAGAATAAAAATTATCCTTTTTAGAAAAATTTAACTTTGAACACCATCTTTTTATCGACCATGTAGGTTTTTTTTTCTCTTTCTCTTCAACGGTCGTTGTATTATCTCTTTTATCGTTAACGGATGGATCGATGCAAAGAAATACGAGACGAGCCAGCGATATGGAAAGAACAATACAAGTATAAAGTATTAAGGAAAGCGAGACGCGAACTGTCCACATTGTCTGGTGATATTTCAGCAGCGCTCGTTTTCATTTCGAAATAGTGTCAAATTACTAGAAACGATTCGTGAAAAGAACCTCTCTCTCCCATCGCTCGTTCGCGCCACCGTGCTGTAGCGATTCATAAAAGCTCGGGGAGCCGCCAGGAGAGGCAGGAGTCGATGAAAAGCTTTACACGACGACTTCGAAAGGTATCAACGGCTGACCGCGGTACAAAGAAGCCCATATCCTGCTGCAGGAACAAAAAGCACTTGGGACTAAAAGCGCGTCGTACGCAGTAGCAAGTTATTTTTATGAACTTGTTGAATAGACGTCGCAACGATACGGCGATCAAGTACGCGTGAGCGCTTAATTATCGATCACTTTTCGCGTCACTCTTGGGGGATGGATATCAAACGGGATCCTCGGAATATATAAAAAATTATAACACATCAAATTTAAAGCGCCATGTCATTGTAGGATAAGTCTTGTACTTGATACATAAAAACGAGAGAATTATTATATTTTAGCGAGTAAAATTTCAGAAATAATAATTATATTACAATATTGTTCTTTAATTAATTTAAACCTTTTTAATTAAACTCTATATAAACAGTATTTTAATATTGTGAAATCTTTATTTAACATTCTTGTAAAAATGTTTAATGCTAAAAAATTTTATTCGAGCCCATTGAGCAAGAATCATCTACGATGTCATCGCGAATGAAATCTAACGTACTGCGACAAAGAAACGTGCCTGCCACTTTATGTAACGCATTCGCGTTTTCATTTTTGCAACAAGTACAATTTAGTATGGCTTTGCGTGTAGCGGTAAAACTGAAATGATGAAAGTATATGAAACATTATATTTGCATGGAAAAGAGATGTATAGCGTCAGACACACACACACACACACACACACATGTACACAAGTGCACACGTGTGCATACGAAATTTGAACTCGCGAGCTTTCATATCGTCGCAGCGCCACGCGACGTCTTGTCGTATCTCCATCACGCGGTTTAACCAATCGCGACGAAAAAAAAAGCCACGGAAAATTTCCCAAATAGCGAATAACTGGAGTCGAAGGAATCGCGATAATATCACGTTTCGCTCGCCAGGGATGGTACTTCCTATCGGACGGCCGGCTTTATCGTTTTGCTCGTTCCGCGCCGTCAGGAGGACAAAGAATCCCCGGGATAGGATTCACTGAATAATCGCAGAGAAATTTATTATGCAGGCACGTTAGAAATTTTGGTCACGTAATGCTATCCGGCGTAGATACCGCTTCTCGCGCAACAACGTAAAATCTCTGCCGTCTGGCTAGCCGGCTAACGAAACTAATTCCACGCCCTTCACTCGCCGCAAGCTTGTTTCCACGTTATCCGTGCGCATTCCTTACCGGGTACGAGCGGTAGGTAACGAAACGCAATCTATTTATGTAACCGCTCTACTATGATAAGCAACTCCACTCACCAAAAACGATTATGATGCCTTGAAGCTCGTACCGTGTGTGTTCTTTCCAATCAGTCCTCATTCGACCTCGCGTAATCCTAGACAAAGAAAAATCAAGGCTTTAATAAATTTGGACTATAAATTTTCGAAATCCTAGCGTGTAAATCCCTCCCAAGCATAATTCTTCGAAACGTAATTTTATAACACAATTACAAAGAATGTGTCCTTAACTAGTTTTCATTACTTTTTACTTTCAATCAAATTTATACCATGAAATAATATGTGAAATGTGTAACGCTATCGTTCTATCACGTTTATTAATTAATATTCTTTTTATTAATACGCCGATTGGCAACATTACTTCCGTCGTGTCTAAGAAGACGTTTAAATGCGACACGAGGATCGCGATTAGCGTTCATGATATTGGCAACCACGTATACCAATACCCGCGTATTCGTGTACGCTATTCGATTTTGCCGAGTCCAATAAACCAATAAGCGACAAAATGCGACGTAATTATTCCATTGATCGAAGTAAATGCCCCTCTAATAATCGAACTGCCCTACGTCCGCTCGCACTATCTGCCTCTCATTTTCCCGCAATATAATACTTAAATTGGCGCATCTCCGCAAACGAAACCCCACAGAATAGAATTACCAATCATGCTAAGTCAATTTTTCAATGCGAGGGACGTGGCTCGTTAACCGTCTTCATTCAAAATTTGAATGTGACATTAATATCTGATCGTAAAAAAAAAAACTATACCTCGCTAACGCGCTTGAAAAAATTTCGCGAAATAGTTCAAGATATGTAATTTCTCCTTGCAAAATAGAATAATTTCTTACAATGATAAATCGAAAACTGTCACGAGTCATTCCATTGGCATCAATTATTACTCGTAATAATTATTTGACGATATTAGCGTTATAAAAAATAATTTTGTCGCGACTAATTTTAAAGAATCTTGACGCTTGACACGGATTTAAGATCCTTTGTTCTCGCTTAATGCTTCGTCGAGCGTGCCTCGCACCTCGCGGAAAATGTACCCGTTTCCGCATACACGTGCGCGCGTATTCACGTAGAGAACGCTCGCGTGTGTCGAGCCCGGCGACAGATAAGAGCGGAGATATGAGCACCTTATCGACCGCTTTATCGAGGCACCTGAGCCCTTAACTGCGACCCCCTCCCTCCCCTTCACTCCGCCTTGTACCGAGACGCGGCCGTAGATAAAGGACTCTTTCCTCGACTATAACGCGCGCTGGAGCAGGTGTATGGTGAAGGGAAAATTGCACGAGTACCTACATGCAGCCTCGGCTGTACCATGGCAGACTCGGCTCCGATGGCGGTCATGAATCTACCCTCGACATCGTGCCCCGTCGTATACCGCCGATGTCGAAGGTCACGCGCTGTCAGTGAGGCATGTAAGCGCTTTGAGGATGAAAGTCTAGACATGTGTACGTGCATGCTCAGGCTTAACGTTACGAAAGCGATTCTAAATGCAACGTTCCAAAATCCGTGCGCATGCAAGATAAAACAAAATCGACAGAGCTCGGCGAGAGAGAGAGAGAGAGAGAGAGAGAGAGAGAGAGAGAGAGAGAGAGAGAGAGCGGAGCTTAGTAAGAAGAAAAGGATGATCGTCGAAGGACACGTGTAAATATATAACGTGTGCTGCAAATGACACAGGGGAATATAATTTTACGAGAAACGATTTGTGTTTTAATCTAATTTGTTTGGACGCACGTTCGAAATTCCAATACGTGGTAACGTTGCCCCCTTGATTTTGCACAATCGTCCAAGTTTCTCAAATCGAGCCTGGCTCCAAAGTTTCTATCCTGTAGAGAAGCGACGCAATCGAAGAATCTATCCGAACGGCGCGGAACGTACAAACTACTTTAAAGCGAACGACGTGGAAATCGCTGTTACGTCCGCTCGTGTAGAACCGGGGTACAACTTTTACGATCGTGCGGGATGTAATGCGAAGCGAAATAGAAAAACAAGAGAGACAAACTCCTCTCTCATACGTACGTAGGACCGCGAGCGCTCGCGCGCCCGCGCGCGCGTCACTCGGAGTTTAGAAGAATGCGGACTTTGAGAAAGAGCAAGCGTGACTGGCCTGTGAAACAGACTCCAAGTTTATTTCGCAGTGACGGCCGTCCCGCTCACAAATCATCCGACACGATAAATACTGTCCACCGTAGCGAGCATGCGACGCGACAGTCTTTACTCGAACTTCGGTGCAGCATAACGCTCCGCGATGTTATCGGGAAAACTTGTGCGACTTCCATAGGGGTTTCGACTTCCACGTCGTACGACTAAGCGCAGTGTAAAGTTTAAACTACATTCTCATTAGATAAAACGTGTTCTCGTTAATACCATCTTCGACGTTACTGTGATTTCTCGTGACCATTATCATGACATTTGTGTGTAGTATGAACGTTATTTAAATCTTATTTTTTTTTTACTGACAATTACGGTGATAATATTTCTTTGAGAAAAATTAAGGACATTGCCTACCCTTCTTCCATAAACAAGCGCAATGTAAATTTATTATTACCATTAATATTTTTCCCTGGATATATATTTATGTGAAAAAAAGTAAAATTTTGTAAAATAAAACAATTATATATAAAAAAGAAACACGTCCTTATTTAAACATTACATAAAATATACAAAGGTGATAAAAATTGCAATATATAGGATATTTTGTAGGACTTTTCATAAAATAAAGGACAAAAGTGAGTTTTCAAGAAAAAATAAATCTATAGGACACAGACCTAAAATAAAGGACTGCAGTTCTCTGCAATATAAGACGAATGGTTAGGTTACCATATTGATAACAGGAAAAATTGTTCAGTAGTGTAAAAACACTTGTTTCCTCGCAACCTCAACGGTCGGAGCGACGTTCGACGGTACGTCGATTGACAATTCCGTAGCTTTGGTCTCTTGGAAAAACAATGCCGGGCAGCGAATCCAATGACAAGTCAACTCAATTTCGCGCAGAACGTTAATGTTTTTCTGGGCCGGGTTGCACCGGTAGGTACTCCCTAGCCCGCTTCGTTTCCACTAATAAAATAATCGTAGCCAGCGGCGGGCACGACATGAGTGTGACAGTCGGCAGTCGGTGAGGCGGATACCGTAGACGTCATCGGAGTTATGCGTGACCGGGCTGCGAAACCAGCCGTGGGGTTTATTTGTAGCGAACGGTACGCCCTGGTCACGAACCATAGAACCGGAAGCGGCACAGGCTCCTGGTAATCCCGTTGCGATCCACGCTCGGCTCGCGCGGGTACTCTCGGCGTATGGTCGAGTCGCGTTGCCGTTAGGAAAAACGCGGTTTGAAAAAAGAGAAGGAAAGGGGTGGGCGGATAGAATGGGAGAGGGGGGCGTGCTCTTTTAAACTCCACGGGTTTCGGGGTTAAGTGAAAAGTCGTGTAAAGACCACCACGGGAAGATCCGCACTAAAAATTACGCGAAAGCACTATCTAGAGACAGAAATAGATATGGGAAGTGACTCTGTAACTTTTCGATCTCGATATCGCGCCAATTTTTCGTTCGGCAGCGATTTTTAATGAATAGCGATCATAAAATAATGAAGAATCAATTTAAATACGAAACCTAGCTCGAATATATTTTTTAATAATATAATGAATTGATTACGTCTATTATTATTAAGCTATTATTATTAATATACTGCTGCATATTATGCTGCACATTATTAAATTACTGTTATACTGCTGCACTAAAAACATTGATAATGTCGTTTGGAATAAATCAATAATCGTTTCTAAAAGTACAAAAAGATAGAAACTATTTATTAAATTCTGTTGCCAGACAGGACTTACAGTTTTCTTTTAACTTGATTTAAAAATATCAAAAACTTATTATGGTAATACAACCAATTTGGTTAAAGATGCTTTTTCATTTTTAAAGAATCTCTCAGGTAAATATGCCTGAGAAATTGGTTGTGCAAATATTAAACAATATTTTTCATTCTATTTATGAAATGAATGAATCGGTGAAGCTGTCCTGTACGTCGAATATACATATAACCGTATTATTTGTCAAGTTAGATGAATATATTTGGATCATAGCTTGTCATAGCGGTGGCAGTCTATTCCAAGTAATCGGATATTCTTGATCCTCTGATCCAAGTAGGCTCTATTATACCCACAGAGATACTGTTGGGAAATTCTCAAAGTTTTCATTTATTACATCAAAATAAATTACTTTTGATCTTTAAGCACTCGATAAATGAGAGAGAGAGAGAGAGAGAGAGAGAGAGAGCTAGTCTAAAATAAAATACAATGAGATAAATCGTCTTAAATTTTCAAATATTGCTCCATTCAAGAATCGTAAATTGATCGGACGCTTTTTCCAGCTGAGAAAAACGCTGTCTATTTGATGTTTTGTGCTTTTAGCAAATAGAACAGTTGTCGAACAAAAGAATGATCGACATTTTGGAACGCTCGCCGCTTATCTTTCCTGTTGACTCTTCCACGCGATTAATACGGAAACGCGATGACGATGCGACAATATGATAGTTAATAATAACATTTTCTTTACTCGTCGTAAACAATTTATCAATCTTTCTGTGTCGCGCGTTTTATCGATCTTCCTCCGCGTATAAAAGCGAGAACTTGTAGGAGGTACTTCAAGAAGAAAGGAAGTCGATAGATAAACGGGTTAAGAAGGTTGGAAGGGAGCGAACAGGAAGGGAGTCGCGAAGCTAAGAAATTACGACGGCCGATAGAAAATCGCGATTCAAATTGTTTCTCAGCGCGCGATCGAACTCGCGGCGAGCGTTTAATCGCGTAACGCGATAGTTAAAATGATTTAATGCCGCGAAATACTTCATCACGTCGCAACGTCGCGCTCGCTCCATTCATACTGTTCTCTAAAGAGGAAGAGTTTAAAGTTTCCTTAAAGTTGGCTTTTTGACACAGCATCAATATTTTCCTGTTTATCGCTAGAGCACCATGGACGTGTTCCTGGCTACACGATATATAATATATCTCTTATGGCCTTAAGAAACTACTGCCGGAGCGCAATTCGAAGCTCGCTATATGTTTGACGAGAGAGAGAGAGAGAGAGAGAGAGAGAGAGGGAGAGGGAGAGAGAGAAAGCGGAAGAAGGTCAATAGAGAGATAAGCCACGAGAGAAGAAGCGAAGGAAACAGATGGTCAAGGAATAAGGGTCACGAAATAGAAGAGACAGGAGGGCGAGAGGGCAAAGTGGCGGGTACCGACGGAGAAACACAGGCAAACGGAAACGAGGGTTACTCCTTGACGAAACTTAGCGGCATCGCGGAACAGGAGATAGACTAGAAATGAGAGAGACGGCGAGAACAGGAGATAGACTAGAAATGAGAGAGACGGCGAGATGAGGAAACAGCAGAAAAGAGAGAGAAAGAAGGATAGAGAGAGAGAGAGAGACGGTAAATAAATTTATGGGGAAAGTTAAAAGCATTGCAAGCTCAGCGGTGCAGCGTGTTGCCCCGAGCGCATTTATTTTTCATTTTTCTTTTACCACATCTCCCTTCAGCCACCGCCAACTACTACTACTACTACTACTACTACTACCACCACCACTCTCCTCCCCTCTGGTCGGTCCGCCGCGCTCCACGGGTGCAACGGCCCACGCCGTTCTCTCTTTCTCTTTCTTCTTCTTCTCCTCCTCTCTTTTCCTTTCTCTCCTCTGGCTCGCTCGATGCGCCGTTTTTTGCAACGTTTAGATGGCAAATTGGGTTATGTGGAAGCGCGCGTTCTGACATCAGGAAGTCACCGTGTCCCGAGAAAGCTAATTAACCGCGCTTTGCCGCCGGCTAATACCGACGCGTTTCGGTAACGAGATACGCAGGATAGCGGATTTCGCAATCGCGCATCCGCGCCCGCGTCTATTTCCCTCGCGTTTTCTTCCTCGTCGGCAGTCCACCTTATCCGATAGAACACGCGGCAGTCCACTACGGCACCGTGAAAGATCTCGACCATATCTCCGTAAATTAGATAAATTTCCATGTCGACGATTTATCATGCGCCCTCCCCCTTTCCCGCCGGCTAGGAAAACTGCACGCTTACGCTAATTCGTGCATACGACGCGCGACTTGGTGTCAATAATTCATGAGGCGGGTACTCGCCGCAAAAACATTCGATGCCGTTATCTCGCTCAGCACAAATTTTCCATTGATCCCGGTAATAGCTCCTCGCGTCTTTCGTCCCGTTATATTCACGAATTCCAGAGAAACGGGCTACACGTTGATAAATTGCTTGTTGCTCCCGCGATACCAACGTGAAATCATGAGGCCGATACGTTTCCGACACTCGTAAACGCGATCGAGAGATATTCGCGCCTGACTATCCGGTTGTACGTTTTGTCAGGGCGGCAGATTCACGTCGCGAAAGTACACCTTGAATTTTAGAGAGGCTGAAACTTCGATCTAAGATCGAAAAGCAAAACAATCTGGCCGCAAGGAACAAAACAGGTAAGATAATAGATCAGTTAATTACGGAGTTCGCTAACTTGATGGGGGAAAGAAGGAAGAACTCGTCTTGTCGTGTTAAGTTTTGATCGTCCGAACGGAAACCCAATTTCAGATTTAATTGCTGCGGCATTTATTATTAAATTTAAAAAATAGATTTTCTAATAACGCGCGCAGAATATAATCATTACGTAAAAAATGCAGAAAATTGAAACAAACACACAACAAAACTAATAAAATTAAATCAATGTTAATGAGCACGGAGCACTAATAATTCAGAAATTGTCGATGTCATATTTAGGAACTTGTACAAAAATAATTTGCCATATTAATTATGAAAATGCCTCAGCATTCTGAATATATTTTGAGTATTGTAAATAAAATTTGTAATGTAAAACATATTCCTGTTACATTAATGATAATTAATTTAATGGGTATAGTTTGAGATGAAAAGGATATTTCTGTTCTTTCACACACTCATACACATATAAAACATATTCAGAGAGAAATTACTCTCGGAAAAGAAACCCTCTCTCTTACACTAAACGCGTCGATAATTAGTGTGTCAAAGCACTGAATGACATCGGTTTCATTAAGAGTGCTTGAACGCTGATCGACGACAGTTTCGCCAATTAAGCAACACGCCGATATCGGAGGATATCAGAGTATTTGTAATCTGATTATGGGTCTGTAAGCAATTATCAAATCAACCGCACTAATCGCCATTCTGTTGTCATTATGATGTCTGGAACACTCCAGAATTAGCGTTCCCCTCTACAAGATGTAGAGGTAGATGTCAGGCGCAACCAGGAACACCAGATTAATATCGATCAGATACTGCTGCGTCCGTCTCAGCATTTCCGCCACGGTCGATTCCGGATTCGAGAAATTGCGCAGATTACCCGCGCGTTGAATATTTTATCCGGTGAATACATCGATAAAATATTCAACAAACTTGCACTTGGCGCTCTTCGACAGCGTTACTAACCAAACAAACTACGATGAGAATCTACTTCCATGATAAACATTTGTTAAAACGGACCTCTTCTGCCAATCGCGCTCTGCCAGTAGTTTCAGACAATATTGGTCAGACTGGAGCGGCAGAGTTGCAAGTTGAGCCGAGTAGATAAGTCCGGAAAGATTAGCTAAAGTTTTCGAATATAAAAAATACAAAGATGTAGAAATAAAAAATTAATTAACGGTAATAAAAATATATACGGATAATATATGGACAAAGTAAATTTAATATTCGGAAGAATATGACTGATGGGGATAGAGTTGCTTCTCAAGTACCAGAGACACGAGAGAAAGTCAAGCTGACATCGGAAAAATCGTCAGAATGTGACGTAACTGCGGAAGAAAGTAAAGGAGGTGAAATAAGGTGGGGCGAGAAGACTTGAGGGAGAATCGGAAGCCACGCGAGATCAGGCACATGTCCAAACGATACCGTTCGCTCCTAAAGGCAGCTCTCAGTATCAAGCTACCCCTTTCCCTCCCCCCCTCCCCCCATAGAGCAATTCTTTCGCGCGAACTATATACGTAAACTTATGCCCGGACCGTTCCACGGGTCATCAGGGGGTTCATGCCACTACATTGCCTTCACTCCCGTGGATTTATGGCGATCGTTTACGATTTCCTGCCGGCGGCAGTAAGAGGGCAAGGAGTGACGGTACAAAAGGGTACGGGTCACTCGGTTCGGTGTAACAATACGTTCCGGAATACTTTAGTAGCGATTCTCCCGCCGTTTGATGTATACATATTCAGCTAACGCGATATACGCTGCAACGACGAACGGTGCCAGCATCATCTACAAAAATTTACGATCTGTCGCGACACACTGAATGCGGGAGTAGACATGTTTATCGCGGACATACTAATACGATTGACTCCGTTAATTCTTTTTCTAGTTAATTCAATTTCTTTCGATATTCGTTTGCATTTCTGTCGTATCAAACTGCAATTTAAAAATTGGCAACCGCTTCTCAAGAAAGCATTTTCTATTAATAAATTTTCTATTAATAGATTATATTATCTGAATATAGTAATAAATGGCTATTATGATTTTTATTTTACAAAAACCACCCGGTAAAACATAAGTTTTCCGTAAGAGGATCGTTACATCTATAACGATCTAATGGATACGATATCTACACGAGAACGTTGGCCCGTAATACGCTCCGAGAGATCGTAAAATGCACTGGAAGAATGCGTCGAACACTTAAAAATACGGAACGAAACTGCGGCGGATTCATGAATTCCGTTTACGATCGCACTTTTAAAGGATGTAACACACTCGCGCTCGCGCGCGAGACATCTGAGAGCTCACTGGTCCAGCGTTTACCGTTGCGTTCGTCATCGTTACGCAAGGAAATATACGAGATTTTTACAGGATTCGTATAAAACGTTATAAAGTGGCAGCGAAATTTACACGGGAGAGAAGTCGCCGGTTTGTAAAAGTCTGTGGTATTCTGTGATTAAATGACTGAATAGTTATGTGTTATTTTACAATCGTTCTCGCTTGTTACGATAAAAATGCGCTATATTTTTTATTTATATTAGCGGAAAATTATTTTCATCATAATTACGAATTAGTAGTCCAATTACGTTATGTACCTAAATCTTATCTTGTTGTTTATATATATATATATATATATATATATATATATATATATATATATATATATATATATATATATATTCGTGTCTCTCCATAAAATATTATTATGCAAGAATGCGAAATGCGTGCATCAACGAATAAAAGATCATGCGAGTAATGTTAGCATAGATAAATATACCGGATGCGCGAGGCTGCATTTGCGATATCGCGCAACAAAAGTTATTGTTGTATATTTATATAGAAATATCGTCATGCCGACGAATTTGCATCTGCGCGATAGCGCGACGGGGGAAAGAAAATATTACCAACGCGCACGTTACCTCTGGTAAATGGGAGCGTTTTTTTTTTTCAGGCGCGTCAATATGAGAGGGAGTACAGAGTAGCAGTCGTAATCGTGTGGCCAAATTAGCACGTTGCTGTGAAAATAATTGTGCTGTAGCGGCTAGAAAATATTGGCCAATCGATAGCCTCGTAGTCGACTGATGACCGATTACATTTTGCGTGGCTTCTCAACAATTCGAGCGATTGAACAATAGCAGAGAAACCGCCCGCATTTATTCTGTATCCATTAGCTGTATCATCATTGGAGTTTATTCGTTGATTAATTTATAATTCACAAGGGGAAATCGTTATCGAGAAATTATTTATCGACAAAAACTAGTTTAGTTGCAATCAGTATTAATAAAGAGAAATCTGATGCCAATTTGAAGAAATGTTAAATTAACTCGTATATTATAGGTACCAAATTAATGTATTACGTAAAATTCCATTATATTTCGAAAGCTGATATTTAATATATAAAAAAACTTTGAAATGTCAATTTTATTAAATAATTGAGATATTTTTAAAGAGAAGAATGACATAAAGGAAGTAAAGGATTGCTCATGTTATCGCTGAGGGGAATTTTTAAATTTTCCGGGAATAATAAGGGTACACAAAGGGAGCGAGGACCGATGCAAAACTTCGTCATCCGAAGAATGCGCAGCCGAAACGAACGGAAAGGTTACCGCCGTGATATAAGCTAGTTACGACAAGAGGAAAGCAAAAATAATTACGGCGGTGTGCGCCGGTACAAGTTATCGCGATAGCGTGACCTGATGCAAAGGCATATTCGAATCATTACTGACACGAACGTACCACATCGTTCCACACCCGGGACGAACTCTTATTCAATGCAGTAACGTTTATACACCTGTTCTTATATATAATTTGTGTATGTTTGTATGTGTATGTTTTATATATATATATATATATATATACATATATATACATATAAAATGATATCGTGTTAAAAGGAAATTGCAAGAACATGGATTTAAACTGTTGGCCATTCCGCGGCGTCTCGCAATATTACATTATCGAATAGGCTCAAAGTTGTAACAACGCGCAGTTGTGCATTGATCCGTGCATCTCAACCGAGAATAAATTTTTGCACTTGTATACATTGATGAAGTTATAAATCTTGATTGAGATTTGAGAAAATACACCGCAGGAAGCTGAACTCGAGTGCGAGCAACTTGGCTTCTCGATGAGTGTGCACAGTGCCGTCATATTTTCTTTTTTCTACTTAGTACTTATCACGATCTCATTTTTCAATATGTAATGTGGCAACACATAGAGCAGCTTACGATGCTACCTACCTATTCCAGCTTTTACACATCAATGGTAGGCGATGACTTTGCGTAAACGCAACATAATAACGAAACAACAGCTCTATGCCGTAATAACAAATACCAAGATTGCGCATCAGCAGAATTATATTATCGTAAAATACATTCGATATTTTATGAAATAAGATCATGACCCGAGTATACATATATTTTGTTTGCTCGCTCGAATATCTTGCATTTCAAATTAATTTCATTAAATGAATTAAACTTTATTATTAGCATTGCCTTAGGTAACAATTTCATTTCATTCGGAAAAGAGCGTTCTAGAATGGAAATACCGTTGAATTATAACTGATGAGAAAATTGGCTTCAGTCTGATTGATACGTATACAAATATATATTACAAATAACAAATTTTACCGTGGTAGTGCCATTCGCACTCGTCGAAGCAAGTTGTTTGTTCGTATTTGCTCGCACTCGTTTGCTTGGTCTGATTTTATATACCATTTTACTATTTGTTCTCAAATAAACACATAACCATACGCATTATTTTTCTCGAATAAAAAGTTGCAGTTTTTTAAGCATTATTAGATAATTATTAAAATATATCTCACAATTTTACTGAAATAATAATGAAAAAAATAGTTCTTATTACAAGATATTTTATTAATTATTGTATATAAAATGTTCGTATTAAATTTGCGCAATGCAAATAAAGCATGAAGATAAGAGCTAACGTTAGCACATCTTATCCAAGGGACAAAAATTCTATTCAGAAAACACCGACGCCTATCACCGACTTTCCGCGTGGTTTACGAGACAAAGTTCCATATGCATGTAACGCATTCGCAAGATGGCACTTGTCTTCCTATCGTCCATAAAGTGCAGGGATGCGTTACACCAAAGTCATAAAGGTACAATCGAGCGGTTTAATATATCGCTTGAACAAATACCTAATATCCTATCTGAAATGGTTTGCATAAAAGAAGAATTATCTATATCCATGTGTAACGAGATCAGCGTCCGGAAGGGAAATGTATTGAAATCTGGGAATATTTTTCTATAGGATATATTCCTTCCGGCGCTTAATGATGTGAAAATCTCAGGTAACGTAATCCAGCTATATAAATAGCCATATTGCCTCCTCGCTGTAGCAGATCGAATAAAAATTGATTTTTGTATCTTTTTTTCTCCAGGAAAATTCGGTACGTCAAAAATCGTGATTTCTCAAGATCCAATTTCGGTCTTATTTTGTAGCTACTTCGAAGATCGGCTTCGCGGAGGTTTCTAAGGATCATCTCTCAAGAAGTACGTGATATAGTAGAGCGACGTCACCGTATATCCGGGGAACGCAAAAGTGAAGTCGCTGCCGTCTCACGTTCTCGCAACTAGTCGGTCTCGCTAACCACAATGGCAATGGTACGAAGCTTCTCGTAACTCGGCTTCCCCATGGCGAAGCTGAGATGCTTCCGCGTACTTGGACTTAATAACTGCGCTTTCGCGTTCTCGTGCGTATATATGTCGTTGTTACCGCACTCTTCTAGCCCGGCAAAAATTCCCGGCAAAGTTGAAGTTTCGAAATAGGCAGTACTGAAATTGAGCGCCGTGAGGTTATAACTTCTGATTTCTATATTAAATTTTCGTGAAGAGAACTGAAACTGACGCTATTTGACAAAAATTACAAGTACAAGTTAAACAAAATTTTACGTACATCAGGTTTGTCTTTAAAGTTTTAATTTTCCTATTGTTCTCTGACATATCTTTTATTGTAAAGATTTCAAATATGAGTTATGGAATATATTTCGTGCGATATTTTGGATGCCATATGAATGCCAAGGTATTCATCATACGATCTCTCTTGGGACTATAAAGATTAATGCATTTCGTGTACTAATATGCGCGCTGCATTTCGAGAATTACAATGGTCAGATTTAATTGTGTGGACCGCGCGTTCGTATCTTACGTATCCGTGGCTGCGTGTAAAGCGATAAAGGATCATGCCGAGTTGATTTACATAAAGGACGACGAAATCATTCTGCGAGAAACGTATTTTTCGCGCGTTTCAATGTAGATTCTTATCAAGCTGCTTCATGTGGAGGAGAAATGGTCGCTATATTCTCTAATAACATTGTCCGAATCGTCTCTACTTACTCACCAAACAGTGCACGACTACCTGAAAGCAACAGTCTGGCGCTTTAGAACAATCTGTTTATCCAAGCGCCTTTTGTAATACCAAACACAACAATTCGAGAATTGTTGGCGCAAATTGTGGTCAAGAGAAAATAGTGACTCGATCAATAATATAATTAATGTTAGAAATATAATTCGTAAATGATTTATATTCGTATGAGTTGCCAGAACGAGCACTGTTTCATCAAAATGGAAAAAAATTCTGGTTAAAAACGAACGAATCAGAAAAATCTTGTAGGCGTGATCAAATATTCTGGTTATTATAAGTTATATAAAGTATAAAGTATTGAATTCTATTATAATAACCAGAATATTTGATCACGCCTACAAGATTTTTTGATTCGTCCGTTTTTAACCAGAATTTTTTTCAGTGATATTGCATATGGTTAATGCCAAACTCCAATGATATTTGAAATTCTTCCTGCCAGTCTAACGATGGCAATAATAAGGTTGTCGAACTCTAATTACGCGGCTGTGTCTACTTCTCGACGTTTTCAATCGTGCATTTCGGGGCATATCGGATCGGTTATTACTTCGATTTTACGCGGGATTTCGGAGAAAATGAGTCTTCTCTTCTCCCTTCCCTTTTTCCACGATCGCCAGATTTATCCAACTTTCCAGGGAGAGAAAACTTGGGAACTCGATAAACGCGACGTACATCGTATTCGAAGATATTACAGTCACAAGTAGACTTTACCTATAATAATAAGTGTAGAGTTTTATTCCGCATTTCGTAGCTCGGCTCTTCAGTCCCGAATATCTCTCTCTCTCTCTCTCTCTCTCTCTCTCTCTCTCTCTCTCTCTCTCTCTCTCTCTCTCTATACGTACTCACGTTTCGACCCTTATTCCGGGCAACGTCGACGGATAAGCCTCCGATTGCGAAATTATTATCTGCCACGCAGTGGAAAATAAAAGCACGAGCACACGTAAATTTTATAGCCGCTTCTAAAACGGCTCTCCCCGTAATACCCGTTAATGGACTTTGTGCAACAGAGAACGCCGAGATCGCGCCGGGATATTACTCGTTTATTACGGTCTAACCCGGATTTTGCATAATTAATCTTTGCCAAATATCGCAAACTTTAGGTCGCCGTGCAATTTATTTTGTACGTTTTTATCTCGATGAGATTTGCATACGTCTCCTAATTATAGGTTTTCGATAACAGCGGCTACATATTATCGCCATGCGTATCGGCTATTGAATCACAAAAATATGCGGGATAATCAACGTGCCGCGTAACACGGTGAAATATCCAATAATACTTATATGTTTTACATAAATACGTGCGAGGAGAAGAGTTTACGAGGTACCTCGTAACGCGCGCGGCCTTAGCGCAGCGTACGCTTTAAGCGGCATTTTTAAAGAGCGATAGCTTTTCCTTTCGTTTCACCGGCAACGTATTGAGATTTTTTGCTACACTCGCCAGAAAATATTGGTTGATATTTACCTGCCGCGATAGGCAGTTCCATATACGATAGCGGGACTCGAATCAAATCCCTCCGCGAAATATCGCTTTTCACGATATAAAATGCTAACAAATGCATACGAACGTCGGATCGTCGATATTCAGCTGTTGTTTCCTTCCGATATTTTTAACAATCATTTAACGTTTATTGGCATGCGTATTGAAGCGCCGCGTCGTATATCGACGTTTGCCGATGTTATCTTCTAATTACTGGCGCGGTAATAACGTCGAGCGTCATACGCGAGTTTGCAGCATTATAAATGAAACATCGGTCATTTGGCGACGGAAGTAGCATCAAGTCGATCGGAAGTAGCCCCGAGATGGCTGACGGAAATGAAGAGGGAAACGCAACTCATCTCTCTCCACGAGGACATAAACGCGCCCGACAACTTTATGGCTCGCTCGCTCCAAGTTTCTCGCGCGTGTAATGACCGAACTCCGCCGCTGGATGTATCTCCGCCATGAACCTGAAAATATTTTTATGCCCGGGCGATAATCTAACGCGACAACACGCTTGGAAATACGATTTTTCGCCGACGAATGAAACATTATGTTATCGCGTCGAATAGACGCAGAGCTGGATTGAAGCTGACGCAATCTGTTCGCCGTGAGAAATTTAACGAATGACTCGCGATATTCATCGCTAATTTCAACGTAAGTAAGAAAGCGCATAAAATTAAGGATGTATCTACCGCAAAAATATCATTGCCGTATTTATTGGAATAACGATTTATCGATTACTGTTTTAAGATTTCAATACTTTTATAAATATCTTCTTTATTTCCTAATTTATAAATATCTAAATAATAATATATATTGATAATATTTGAAATATATATTATTTCTATTATTGGGGGCATTGTCTAAAAAAAGGGGAACATTTATATTGCTGTACTTATTGAAATAACGATTTGTCAATTACTATTTTAAGATTTCAATACTTTTATAAATATCTAAATAACAACATATTAATAATATATGAAATATGTTATGAGATCTTGGGAAATACATTATTTTCTATTATTGGGGACTTTGTCTAAAACAAAGAACAACATTCATTGCTGTACTTATTGGAATAACAATTTATCAATTACTGTTTTAAGATTTCAATCCTTTTATAATAACATACTAATAATATTTGAAATGTATTATAATCTTTTGGAGGATACATAATTTTCTATTATTCGGGACATTGTCCGAAAAAAGAGGAACATTGATAAATTTAGCGCGGAAGCACCAAAATTTTGAGTACACCATTTCAAGACGTTTACGTGCACTTTCGTATTCCAATCTCGGCTACTTTCCTACATCATCCCCCGCCTCATTTCACGAGACTCGTTCAGTCCCTGATTGTATATCGTGCTGGACGAGCATGGAGATGAGGCCACATGGTGGATACGCTCGTTTGGAAAATATAAGCGCGACGCGGATGACGCGCGGAGCTTTACAGTCGCGTTGTCCCAACGAATTTCGTGTGCGAACGTAATCGCGCGGGACACTCTCGTGATTGCGTTGAATATAGTTTTCCCGGCACTCTCTTTCTCTTCTCCGCCGAGTTGCCCGCGGCCTCGGGAGAGAACATCTGCTGTTTTACCATTTGACACACGCGCTCGCTTCTCGTTTTCCTTGCGTTAACGCAGTGCGAGAATGTCGCTTTCACGGAGACAGGGACGGGCGACGTGATAGTGCAAACCTCAGCGAATTCACCACGCGCCCCACAGACGTACAAACCGAATATTACATTTTCCTCCGGAACGAAGTTTATTTCAGTCGGAAGGATCGGAGGCAAAAGGAAAGTTGGAATTTTCGAAAATTTGTTTCAACTTCGTTCGGCCGTGTTCCATATCGATATGGATGATTAGATCAATATTCGGGATTCTAAACTCTTTTACATCGTTGATACATTTAGCATCGGCTGCAATTTTTCCTTTTTTTTTGCGAAACCATGGAACATTGGTATAACTCGAAATCTAAATGTATGTCTGCTCGTGCGTAAGTCTGTTCTTATATCGCTTAAATTTAAAGATGTTTCTCTTTTCGAAATAAGTTTTCACTGTTAAAACTGAGAATAATTTTAACGCGTAGTCACTTACACGATTTTCCGCTTTACAATTACTTTCGTTATTCATGGAGTTAAACAATATCCGCGCGCGAAATACTGCAGAATTATCATCAGATGCATCTCGCGATACAATAATGTCAAAAATATACCGCAGAAAATATATGTTTCCGAAGGAAGAAGATGCAGAGTATACGCGTACAAAAGTATGTGTTTACGTATGCATGTCGTGAGATATTTGTTTCGTATGTTTACAGAGTAAAATTCGAAACATTTCTCGTATTATGTTCATTACCGGTGGTACAATCTCTTGACAACACATTTCGTAACACACGGCTCTCCCGTATAACAGACATTACGTTAATTATTTGACGTTAGAATAAATAATTATTTTAAACGAAATAGGGCTCTTACTTTATATATATATATATATATATATACAATCAATTAATTTTATAAATACAATCAATTTGCTAAGCAGCGATTCCTTCTCACATTGTCATGTATACTTTTACAAAAATATTTACTCTGATGTACATATCAATAATTGAAAAACCTTTTAAGTATTCTCTTTAGTATAAATAGAATAGTATAAATAGAATATAAAAACCTCATTGATCTACTTAAAATGACATAGAGATTTCTTTTATTACGTTCGCGAGACGATATTGTCTTGGCAAAGTCGGTCTTAACGACAGATATTAAATTTCAGGCTTTTCATTTCTTAAAGTATTATTCATCGCCAATAAATAAAATCGCAAGCACTTTTTGAGGATGCTTTATAAGTTATAGGAGATATATTCTGACGCATTAGCCTCGACACAATACCCACGGCGAAACGTTAACCGGTGATCCATATGGTTTACGAATCGAATGACGTATCACGGAGGGAAGAGTCGTATTATGATAACGAAAGGGATATCTGATTCTATCTCTCGATTCCACTTTCTTTGACGTTAGCTTATGTTAAAGGAAAACGTGGTATCGCCACCATTGATCTCGAAAGCAGCGTACAATGCAGCTGAAATCGACCTTCGATTTGTACCCACAGGAAGGTGATGGAAGTTCCGCTGACTCATGGAAAGTTCGATTCGACCAAATTGGAATCGTTCGAAATTTGATTTGCCAAGATCTCGACGATTTGACTTGATGAACGATTGTCTTATTAAAATTGATGAAATATTCAGTAATTCCGTTACTTCGCTCAACGAAAAATGAGAAACAAAGCTTTATTTTTTGTTACGAATTTTTAAAATTTCACTGAACTACGCATTATTGAACATAGTGATGCGAATTGCGCATCCGGTGCGAATTAAAATAATGAACAGTTTAAACAAGTTCTCTCTCTCTCTCTCTCTCTATACTCCTCTTTTCTGTAAAATCATTATCGGTGAATATCGCTATTGGTTTTCCAATCAACGAATAAAGTTTTCAGTAATTCGATCTGGAATGTATCGCTGTATGGAAGTGAGTATGGAAGTTTGTTTGTTACATTAGATATGGGTTTGCGTTATGCACGTCTCCCTAGAACGTGCGCGCCATTCTCGTAATTCTGCTGCTGACGATCCATCGAAGTTCCGCGCGCGCGAACAAAGTTCAAACTACGCTACTTATAATAACTTGTCGCTACGTTGCTACTAAGACGGCGGTATTAACATAAAGTTTACGCGAGTGTCATAAAACTTTTGTGAAAACGTCCGTAGAAAATGCAACACTATCCCCCGTAACGTAAAATTGCTCGTATTTCGCGTGCAAAATTTGCTCCCGATCCAATTACATAGCTGAAATCAGTAAAGAGAATATAAATAAAAATACTCCTTCTATTTTTTGACAACATAAATTTTTTTTTTAGACAATTCTGACGTCTCTTAAGTCGCACCGAGACATCAATATAAAGCGAGACTCGAAGAGTCGCGTTAAGACTGAAAATGCCGTAAGACTCATCATTGTCAGCGGTTCACGCGATTCGTCTCGAAAGCAACCCCCTCCGTAAAGCGGAGCTCTGACAGGGTGGAGGGAGCTACGGGGGATTAAGCTCGTAAAAGCTCGCGTCATCAATCAAGCGGCACGAGAAGGAGGAGCGTGTCGCGGTCACGGTTCACATGCGATACGCCCGGCGCGAGATGTCCGATCTGGCGGAAAAACGAAGGGACTTTTCTCTTTGCGAAGGGTCGAAGCGAGGGTGAGAGATTGCGATAGTTGCCAGCAGATGCGTGACGCCGCCGCGACCTCCGGTGCACCTAATGCACCCAATTATACGAGGTGCGCGCGCGATGCATCCGGCTCGGTGAGCACAGCAATTCCGGCGAAGTTCATCGCACGTGAGAGGGTGAGCCCGGATCGTGTGCGCAGGAAGGCAGAAAAAGATCATGGTAGAGGGTAGTAGTAGTAGCCAGCAGCAGGTCACGCTCGGCGCAGTCGTGAATAGAGAAGAGGATGGGAGGGGCAGGTGGGTAGACGAGAGAGAGATGATTAACAACAGGTTTATTAATCATGAAAACCATGCTAGCTAGCTAAAAGGGGGGGGGGAAGGGGTTAGAAGTTCAATTGCAGCTCATTGAAACCCTTCTTGTTCCCGCGCTTCTTCGGGCTGTTTTGGACATTCACTCGCTGGACGCGCAGCGCGTTATTGTTCGTTATAAAGCTGCGGAACGAGTTCGCATAAAATATGACTTTCGCTACTCGAGTCGTCTCGACTCGAAAGTTTCGAGTTGAAGAGGATGGTAGCCAGAGAGACGGCGGCCCTCGCACGGATGGAGCGGGGATAAGGAACCGGATGGCGACGTCTTTCACAGTCGGAACAGAACTTTCGGAGACCAATTATCGCCGGGCTTTGGAAGTACGCGGCAAAAGCGATACCTAATTGGAGCCGAGTGAGATACGAGGAATTTCGAGAAAAGTACGCTTAATCAGCGACGTCTTAGTTTCAAGTTATGACGACTTGTCGAAATTCATAGTCAAAATTCGCATAAATACATGAATACGTAGAATAGTAACTTCAATAGAAAGCGTGACCTCGTTAATAATTATGTGACAATTGAAAGAATTATCTTTTTTTCATTAGAGTCATCTCTTATATTACGAATTTAAACGACAAACTTACACTAAGAGAAAAATATAGTTACTTTTTGACCCAATCATAACTTTATAATATTTCCAACACGAAATATGATGAACTTAACTATATGCATCATTATGTTAACCATAATTATTATTAGAAATACTATAAAATTGTGATTGGGGTCCAAAAATAACTATATTTTTCTTTTAGTGTAAAATCACATAATAATAGTCACACTATTGTTACGATAACAAGAATAATTTATCTTTCTACGTGAATTATTTTGCACTCATTATCTTCCATCATATTTAAGTTCCTCGAATGGTCTTATGTTTCCAGAAATAGCATTATCGCAATATCGTTAAAATTATTATTGAATTGTTACAATAATGGACTCTTACTTCCTTTTTCCTGCTTTTTTTTTATCTACGAGTTTTATACTATACGCGAGCACACGTTTATTCGCGGAAAATGAGTGAATCGTAACGAGGCCTGAGACTGCGAGCCGTGGAAGGAAAGCACGGTTTCAGAGCGCGAGAAGAATGCCTAACGACTAGAAGATGAGTCGCTTCGCTGATAAGGGGGAAAAGCCTTTACAAACTCGCCGGATAAAGAGACGAACCCGAAGACGACGGAGGAGCAGCGAAGCTGAAGAGAGACTGCCTGAGCTTTATCAGTCATTTGTGATTTCCACTTGCCGCCTTCTCCGAGGAAAGCGCGACAACCAGCTTTCCTTCCTTCAAGAGATATTTTCCGCCGTTCGACGTTCTCAATAGACCTGCAACTGTTACTCCCATACAATTGGAGGACTTTGTAAACATACATTCTCGCGGATGAAAAATCGAGCCACGGATTTAGCGTCCTTGTAAAAATCCTTTTCCTACCAGAAATTCCCGTCGAGAAATAGATATCTTTCACCGCGCAGCCTTCTCAAAGAATCTCAATTGCGTAGTAATGTCGCTCCGGCTCTTTCTCTGAATTTTCGAATTGATAAGCACACTTTCTTGCGAATAAAAAACTGTCATATCACTAATTTGCCATCGACGTAATAATTAAATTAAGCTTATTATTTTTAATCACGAAAATAAAGTTTATTTTTGGCTTTAGAGTGTCGGGTTAAATAAAAATATCGATAGATAAAAATTTGATCGCGACCAACTTGGACTGATCCTCGCCTCCTACTGCCATAGTTGGCGACACGAACGAATGAAATTCAACCTACCTTTGTCATCGAGTACTTTTTGAAAGGGCAACCGAGTTATTGGTTGACATTAACTCTTCCGCTCAGGGATATTCTGTTTCCACTTCCCGATTTAGCTTTGACCCAAAACCAACCCGCCTGTCAATTATGCGTAATAACTACTAGCTTGGTACGATGAACTGTGTGCTCCACTTGTTATCCTTGCGTCGCTAGTGAAATGAATGGATTGACAGAGTACGCTATCTAGATACGAACGAAACACACTATCCAAATTATATCGCTTATCATGCAGAATAAAGAGAGATGGCCATCCAGATCGTGGAATATGAGTCGACGAAAAAATATTCTTACATAATGTAATAAAATATCGATTTATTTACTCGCGACTCGTAAATCGACGCAAAAATATTCGCATCAAAAATTTACGATGTTATTATAATAAACAACATATATTTTTCCATAAATTTTTCAGATTCTTCAGTCATAAATTGAAAATTATTATATTTAACAAGAAAATATATTCAAAATTAATATTTTGAAATTTCATGATTTAATATTTCGATTTTTTGGTAAAAAAGAAATAATTCTCTTCTAGTTTTGATATGCCTATTTGCGAGCTTTATGGACAAAACTGACGCGCTGTTCGACAACTGCAACGCGCACGATCCTTCCGTATTTTCTTCTAGACCGAGAGGCAGTAAAAGCTATAATTGCGACCGCAAATGTCCATAGCACTTGCACCGTCGCATTTACCGTATCTTGCACTGCGGTAGGATTTTCCGACGCATGTGAGAAAAATGCTTACTGCGCATGTCGTTAAAGGAGGTTTGTCCGCCTTTTTTTACAGTCTCTTTTGCCACAATACGTACGATATTGCCACTTACTACAGGCGATATTGTCAATAAAGATGCGAATAGTTCCTACGAATGAAGATTGAGAATACTCGGCCATTATAAGAAACTGCTCCGGCATGCGGTCGGCTATTTTGACGTAAAAGAAAATCGATATACGTGTATATACGGTTTATAAATGAAAATACCAAATAACTCGGTTGCACCTCGCCTAGCAACTAGCACGCGCGCATACCCCGCGCGCCGCGTTTTGGTATCGCCGGCCATAAAAGTGGCTTTAACGGCTTCCGCCGGCGGTAACGCTGGAGTGATTTACGCGGGAACTTAAAGGACACGCGGCACGTCCTGGTATTACTTTGTTAGTCCGACGCACTATATTCACAACGGCAATTCACCCGCGCGAGACGAAAAGCGGGTGATAAATTGCTATAGAAAATTTTAATGCACAAAATTTACATCGTACTCACGTATTTCCTCTCCCTCGAACTGTTTGCTCTCTCGCGAATGGCAGCGGAAGGATCGGAAGAACGAAAACAACAGCCAACTTTCTAATACGTATCGTCGTCTATTAGGTATGCAGTCGAGTAACCGCCCTTTCGAGACCCTATCGCTGTAGAAACATCTCCATACACGTCGTCGCGGCTTAAAGGTCGGGCACTTTAAGTGACACACGAGTGCCATCAGTTGTTAGCTCGGGGAACAGCTCCGAGAGGAAGCTTCTTCCCTTAAGTGAAGCTCGCGAGATCAAAGTTTACGTCGCGCGCTCTTTCAAGAAACGGGATGACAAAAATCCCGGAATTTCCTGCGTCGCGAAGCGGGAAGGGCTTCCGGCTTGCATTCCAACTTCCTGGATCATGTGTCTTCGATAACGAACGAGATATTCCGTTACTTTTGCATTTGATTTTTATTAATATGATTATTCATTCTTTCAATTCTTTTTTCTTAAAAAAAATTTTTTTCCTTATAATAATTTTTTCAAAACGTACACTGAGAGAAAAATATACAAGTTACTTTTGGCCTCAACCATAATTTTCGAATATTTCTAACACGAAATATGATTAACTTAATTATATATAATATAATACGTTATTGTGTTAACCATAATTTTCATTAGAAATATTCGAAAATTGTGATTGAGGTCAAAATAACTACATTTTTCTCTCAGTGTATGCTACGCGTGCAACGGGTACTATTTTAATTCTTCATGCATTAATTTTCCACGTTTCATTGCAATTTGATGAAGCTGCGGTTTTTGCAGAATGTTACTGCAATTACATATGCACCATAGACTATTGCACTGGAAGTCCTTCGGGGATTTCGTGACAGCAATGTTACCATACGTGTCCTACTGCTCAAAGAATGCCGTCTTGACCCAGACGGAGCCGCGAACGTGGCGGACCATTTTTATCTTTGACACACTTTTCCCGTACGGTCACGACACTCGAGTCCTAGACATGAAACGTACCTTGTCCTCTCTGCGAGCGTATCGTACATTATATTATTATGCAAGAGAGTTTATTAATTCGTGTACAAAGATTCTACTGAACAAAAAATACGGAAATATTGCATCGAGATTGTATGAGAGAAAGATTTGAATTTGAATTTTGAAAATTCAATTAAAATTACTTTAATCTCTTTCACCTTCTAACAGATTGAGGTAATATGATAAATCGTCAATTATAATGCACAAGAGAGATTCCATCCATGGTTGACAAAGCAAGTGGAGCACTGCTCCGAAAGAGCCATTTCTATCACAAGCCATGTCATAAATTACTATTTTACGTGAATGCACTTTATCAATGCATAATTAGGAGTTTCCGAAAAAATAATTACGAGAACGGAATAGCGATGTTGAGCACGAAACCATCATCCATCATACAATCCTTCTTGATGAAACATCAACAAAAACACGCTCACTCGTACTACGTTCGTAATTTTTCGATTACGTATGCGTTTGGTATAAATGTCCGTCAGGAAATTCTACGTTGCTCGTCACACGTATCGCAAAAATCCGCTGTTTTTTTTTTTGTTAGAAAGACGAAGCGCTGCGGGGGCCGTGTCACGACTTTTATTTCGCCGAGCTTCGGCCGTAAGAAGTGTATCACTCCTTCTTTTCGCAGGCGCACCATAAATTATAGTCCCGGCCGAGTGTCATCCATTCTGACCGAAGTGACAAGCCAGCAACATCGTGTGCTTGTATACACCAAGTATCGTTAGTGAACGTACGTATCGCGGAGGAACGCGAGCTCGCAAGAAAATAGCTGAATATCATAAAGTACCACATTATGGCTCGTTGATTCTTTAGAATTTTTGAACTTTTCCAAGATATAACGCTTTTATCCTTTTTTTCCCGAGATTTTAAGTATTTTCCGAGTAGAGATGATTGTACATCAGAGTTAACTTGTATTTTTCGAGTGGCTACCATTTTGAAAATACTCCGGGTTCTCCTCAACTCTCTTTGTCGACAATTTCAGCTTCTCGATATTTTTAGAAAATAGTTTCTTGCGCGCATTTCAAACATTTCCTAAAGTATCGACTTCAAATCCATCAAGGAATAAAAATAAAGCTTCTTTGACATTTTCACGCAGTGTTCCGAGATCTTTAAAAACACATTTTTTCGTCTAATAGTCGTTCCGTTCCGTAGTTTTCTATATCCGGCCCGACGCGACGACATAAGTCGAGCTTATCCATATGCAACAAAAATCATATCTCCGATGTAGCGGATAGAGGAATCGTGAGAGGCCGCGCCGAGCTCTCGCCTTCCCATCGCATATGCATCCGTACGAGACGGTTCCCCCGGGATTTTGAGTAAGGCGCAACCTCCGCACGTACATCGTCACGGCTAAGAGGGTCTCCAAGACCGCACTGTTTTACATGGCGCAGGGAAAAAGAACGTAACCTGCGATTTTTATTTCTGCCGCTCGTCTCGGCGTGCGTGTCACGTTTTGCAATGCGCTTACCGTTGCGAAATGTTCTGAAAAATATCGCGAAGCGGAAAACGGCGAAGAATGCAGCGATCGCCGTTTCGATGGGGAGATATTCCGAGAAAGGCGACTTTCGGCGCTACGTTGTTTCTCCATATATATATATATATATATATATATATATATATATATGCATACTTATTGCGCCACGCTTCTTAGCTTCTTTATTCTTTCAGAGGAGGAAATATTCGATTGTTTGCGAATGAAAAGTGCAACTTCTTCTTGTATGTCGCGAAAGCCTGTCTCGCCAGGTACCAAAGCCGCAGGGCACCGTAACGATTATGCGGCGTACAATGCAATCTCGCGAGAATGCGACTATGCTTACGTAGCGCGTACACATGCGATAGCGTACAATCTCCTTACTCGATAAAAGCAGCTTGACCAGATTCCAATTTCCCGCAATATAACCATTGCATTCTGCATGCACCAACATACACTGTGTATCAGCCGTAAACAGTCCCCTTTGTGACTAGACAAGTAGGAAACGCGTTTACGTGAAGCATTGAGGCAGTGGACACACGAATGCATAATATAATTTTACATATTTGCAAAGTACGTTACACTGTGACATGTAAGAAGTATTATAAAAATGTCTATGACCCTGTTTTTTGCATAACTAGAGAAAAACATAATTATGTACGTTTCGTTGCACATCCATCTCCTCGCTGTTAAGTTTTTAATTGCTTTTAATGAAAATTATACGAGTAAAAATATCACTTTTACACGCATTTCTTATACATCAAGAATACATAAGCTGTTGTTCAAAAAAGATGTACAATCTTATTATTTCGCTGAGAGGATTCGAATTATTACAAAATATGTACAATTATATTGTGCATTTTTATGTCCACTGTCCCAATGCTTCGCGTAAGCGCGTCTCTTACTTGCTTTACAAAGAGCATTTTTAATACGCGAAGCGAGATTATAGCGAAAATAGCGAGGTGTACGTATTATAAAAGGTGCTTTGGATCAAAGAAACGAAAAGTATGAAGCAAAGATTTAATTTGGAGGGTCTTGTTCGCCACGGATATTCCTCAAAGAATGCATTTTATGCAATATTACATAATATCGTATCTATATATTCTTGTCACGAGACAAACGAAAACGGTTAATATATAAAGTCGGATATGCGCATCCTCACGCCGACTTTGCGGCCGTTGTCGATTCTTTCATCCGAGTTTAGCGACCGTGATAATTTCGCCGATGAAAAGACCATCTGCATACATGTCGTCGAGTCTTAAAGGACTTTTCGCGTTAAGTGGCACGCGAAGTATCCTCGCTGGTTAGCCCTGAACAGAAGGTATCGCCGTTCTAAGAAAAGCTCTCGAGAGTTCACGCGGGAAAGTTTAGGTCGTGCCGCCTTTTAGAAAGGAGGACGCGTTAAAGCCTTCTCTACGTGCGGCCGGAACGGGGGATGGAGCGCAAAACGAGATGGAAGAGGAATAGCCGAGCTTTTAGCTCGGAATGACAAACGTTAAGTTTGTGGTAGATGTTACTCGAGCTGTACCGTTTTACGGAGCTTCTGTACAGTCTTTCTGTAGAGTCTTTCATTTAACATACCCGATAGATTCGACTTTATTTCCTGAATCAATCGCGCGTTTACAGAGAGATGTGCCAAGCGCGAGAATATGCGTTGTAAAGGAGAAACCAACTCGCACACGGTGCGCATCGCTCTGCGATAATATTCGCGACACTATATAATTTCGTTTCATCATCATCATTCGCGGTTCGCAAAGCGTCTCAATGCCTTTTTCTCGACGACGCGACGCCGCGCTGAAAACGATATGCAGCCAAGCGGAATACTGTCACTCGGGGGAACAAGGAAAACAGCGAGAACGAAGAAATGAACGAGATGTTCAGATGCGGTGCGCTTCATTGGCGAACAATGGAAATCAATTCCTGTTGCAAACTGCGGAATGCGTGCGCAAGATGTCTTTTAGTCCTCTCGATTTGAGAACGGGCTTCAAAAACAAGTAAATTCAATTTCTATTATTAGTGCATATCGATTTCACGTGTACTTATACTCGAATTGAATTTCGTGGGTAAGCGTGTGTAACGAAATAAAGATAATTTTTCATAATTAATATGAAACACGGTTTTAATAAATTAGTCTTAAAAAATGTACTTTTTAATTAATTTTTCTGCACCCAGAATAATTCAAATAATTTTTTAAAAAATGTTACCGTTTTACCTATCTCTTTCTTCAGAACATTACGTTACATTTTCCTGCTACGATTGTTCCCTTTTTCTAGATTTGAAAGGTTCAACCCGTCAGCAATGTGAAAAGTCAGTTCTCTCCTGAGTTCTTCATTAATCTGATAGTAATTGGCTACTTCAACTTCAAGCACGGCAAATGAAACTTCTACAAGCACGGAGGAACAATCGCAAGCAGAATAAATAATTACATAAATCAGCGCTTAGTAACTGAGAAAGTAGATTTCTTTACACAGGGTTGGTCCTTTATTTCGATCTTTCCATTGTTCTCTCGCAGAGTATTCGGAATATTTTTTATTATTCGGAATCTTATTTCTCTCTCACTTGTTCTATATGTATAAGGGTGTGTAATTATATATGTAAAATATAAGAGAATATATACACGAGAATATATTGAATTACATTTGTTTTATATTCGATATTTTTACTTGTCATACAATCTATAATTTGAGATAACTTAAGGAATGATCTCCCGTCGCAAAATCGCAATAGAAAAATCCATCTGTCCATTTGAAATTGCGTCACGAATGAAGGTATCGTTCGATATTAGAAGCGTAGCAAACATAATAAACTTCCAACGGCGAAAGTAATAAAAACTTAGATGAGATAGAGAAAGAGAGAGCGAGAGAGAGAGACGCCTCCGCAAATGGTCGCTGATAAAAAGTATTCTCGTGGCGGAAAAAGAGGAAGAAGGAAAGATCGTGAACTTCGGGAAACGAATCTATTTATCGTGTCACCATATATTCGCCTCTCGTGTAGCTCACAGTCGCGACTCTTAACGATTGCATCTTTGAGTGACGGTAAAGATGATTAAGGCACCAAGTTCTCTAGAACGTACTTCAGAGGTTCATCGACAAACAATGCCATCAATGGTATTAAACAATGCCACTGTGGAAAACACCGCGAAAGTGCACGCGCAAAGTCAATTTGCGAGTATTCGGGCGGTTAGAAAGTTCTATATTAAATAACGTTTAAATATAAAACGGAAACAGGTCGCGGGAAAAACATAGTGCGCATCGAATCTATCCACTGTTAAAAAATATTATCACACGTCTTAAAAATATAGAGAAAACGGTTAAATAACAAGATTTACAGTTATTGTTGTAGTATTACACTCAAGTTTTATATAACGCCACATTATATAAAACTTGAGTGTAATACTACAACAATAACTGTAAATCTTGTTATTTAACTGTTTTCCGTTTTTAATCGTATGATCAATAATACAGTGTTATTAGCTATTCAGAAACTAACAGATTCTCGATGCACGATAATTTATAGTCGTCGTGTTATTACTATTTTCGAGATATATGCTTTTTTCGAATGCTTCTTCGATCGATCCTCACGCCGTCAACTGTAACGCTGGTAATAGAAACGCGACGAGAACAGCTTTTTCGATTTATGCCGCGCAGACCGCCGGCTACGACCGCGGTGTACACGATAATAAAATCGCAATCGCTCGTTCCGACCGCCCCGAATCGATGTTTGCGTGTAATCAAATTCCGCCGCACGGCGACGGTAATTGCGATGGTAAAACTAATTTCGAGCTTTTCGACGAGATAGCAGTACATATGTATCGCGGAAATGCTCGTGATTATGGAATCCGCGGACCTCATGGAAGAGGGATCGATAAAACCTGCGATAATACGCGTGAAATCATATCACCGCCGCGAATAGTCGTATTGACATCTAATTACGAATGCGCGACAAGTAGATTAATTAACCTATCCAAACTTACTCGGTGGCCTTAGATTTTATTACAACACTTTGGCTTCATATGAAATCTCTTAATTCCAACATTTTTAATATTATCAAAAATTTTCGCAGTAAATATGCACTATATTTAATTTTAGATAATACGCTCGGTGAAAACAACTATATTAGATACAACTAGATAATTCATGTTATGAGAACTCAGGCAATAAGTTAAATTATTTAAAATTAGCAATTTTATGTAGAAAATAACGTTTTTCTTAAATTTTCGTAAAAAATCGTAGCTTGTCAGTTATGAAATTACAACCACTAGCATGGATCTTTCCTATGATGGACGACATTACGATTTATTTTAGAAAGAAAAGGAAACGTAAAGAGAGAGAGAGAGAGATTAAGCATAGCCTACTGGTCCTGATGGTTAATAAAAAAGTAACTAATGCGAATAGCAGTCCCGACCGGGTAAAGTTATTCGACGGTCGTCGTGGAGAGAGCTTGCGGAAGTTGCTTGGCCGCCTCTTCGATCACGTTACGCGAACGCAAACAAGGATGTAGGGGGAAACCGGCTCCCCGTTTATATTCCATTCGGACGAGGAGCAATGCTAGCGAAAACCTGCTTTTATCGATGATATCCTTCCGCCTAGGAGACCCGATCTCTGTCCAAATGGCTTACAAGAAAAAAGCGTCAAATCCGTTCAAACTCATAGTCGTCCAATCCGACGAACGTTCTCCTAGCGGAAGTCCATCGTAAAAATTGCTTTTTTCATGTTGCAGACAGAGTTGTGATCATGCAGATGATGGCGACATAGGAGTTTTGATCTTTGTTTAAAAACGTGCGATAAAAGCTGGTTTGCTGTAAAAATCTTTAAAGCCTGGTTTTTCCAACTTCTTGATGAGCTAACTATGAGTTAAATCATACGTCTGCCTTTGTTTTATCTTCAACGTAGACAAGTTCAGAGGTATGATTTAACTCGTAGTTAGCTTACCAAGAAGTTGGAAAAAACCGGCTCTAAAATAGATATATATGTGTACTTTAAGTTATGTAAAATATCATTCATCAATCATATCAATATCAAATTAGACTGATATTTTTCGCTGTTTACAATTTTCTTTTCTGATATACCGTCCGGTTCCCTTCCGCTTTGGAAAGAGCAAAGAAAACCGGTAAATCTGTATTCATGAGTCTCTACATTTTGCTTACTCTTGCTACGTACGGCCCGCTCGTCCCTACGTCTATCTATGTCTCTATCTACCGATACGACCTCGAACGGGCGACCAAGAAATAACCAGTTTGCATTCCGTCGCGGTCGCGTGAGAACGAGAGAAGCAGCCCGACCCCGGGCGCCATTCCTCGATGATGGTATTCGACGGAGGTGTAACACGATTTCGACGGACGCGACGGTAGCGACGGGGAGCGACATTTGAGCTATCAAAAGTGTGGGTCTGACCCGGGTTAGTCGGGGCGTTTCCCATCGGGGGCGAAAGAAGAACGCGACGATTTGCATTTACCGTATTCCTCCCCGGAGCGTAGAATCAATTTACTCCCAGTGGGATGTACTCGGGCGACCCACTTTCGACAAGCATAGCCGGCGCGACTATCATAATTCGTGATGCGATTCCTTGTTTTTACCGGCGAGCTTACCCGTAAGTCTGACATGTTATAATACTTTGGTACGCTATTTTTGACTATTTTATTACATTTGACCCGAGATTATTAGATATTATAATATCTAGTACTCATATTTTTTATATTACTTTATAATATAAGAATGATAGTTGACTGTGATATTAATATTTCTGATGGACTCTCATTCATCTTTGCAAATTTAATTTCGACGTTAATCGATTTGTTTTTACCGTTTTTCTAATCTGGATACAAGAAGCTGAGACAAAGTCACAATCACGAAATTACACATCTCAGGATATAAATACAGGATATAAATACTCTTTTCCGGAGATTGAAAAGCTTAGACTTGCAGAAAGAGGAGGACACTGCAAGAGAAGTTGCCGAAGGGACGGTTACGCGAACGTAAAGATTCATTTCGCAAATCAGGTCAGCCTTAGTCCACTCACCGTAGTGTGAGAAACAGATCTTATGGGCGCTCTTTTCATTCGTTTCGACCACCGTGTCACAACCGTAGTCGCTTGTTCTAGTCGATCGCGCGTTTCTCTATTTCGACCGAAATCACTGTCTATTTGCATCGAATTGCTGTATTCGGCAGATACGTATACTACTGAGATCGGATCGCCTAAACGCAATTTAACATCTTGTCCGCCGTATCCGTCAAGCAGGAAGTATCCTGCATCCCTTAAGTTCGATCGCACAGTTCAATCACGCTTACAAAAGACTGGTCTGAATCAGAATTCCAACTTGCATTGATTCATTCAGTCTTTAAAACGGTCTCTCTGAAAAAAATTGCTTACCGTAAGTTTAGCACCGTTTAACAAGAGAATAATGCAATTCTGCGTTTGTATGGATATTTGTATTAAATGAAAGTGATCAATTGGAATATTTGTGCAAAAGTTCAGTGCCCGTTCGGTAATTAATGGAGAAAAGGAGAAGAGAATCTACGAGGAACATGTAAATCGCATTCGAGTAAATCACATTCGGTTACATTTAAGTTTGCTTTACTAGTTCGAAGTGTATAAAGTGAATGCGACGAGAAAAGTACAGGATTGAATCAATGCAATGGACAGCGCGCCATTTGTTATCGCGTATATAGCGTATATAGCGGACGTTTTCCAAGACCGAGATGTAAACTGAACTGGATCGACCGGATCGAACTGACCGGATGCAGTTTGCACCTTGCTGAAACCGCAGGAGGAAGGAACGGGCATTCACGATTGTGCTTTATTTAGGTCAAGCATCGGGAGCGAGTGTATTCTACGCGCTCGACAAATACGGATTCTGAATGCGAAGCTCTCGCGCACGGCTGACGCGTGTATCGGCAACATACTTGATCGGATCGATCGATCGTAATAGGTAAATCGAGAGAGCGGATAAAGGTCTTACGGGTTCCTGGAAATGATCCAACGTGCCTTAGAAATACACTTAAATGGAAAATCAAATTTTCGAGAAAATGAATAAACGGCGTTTGTTTGAGAGAAAAAGAGGATATCAGGGAGAGTTTGCTTTTCCACTTGTAAATTGCTGTTTCTGTTTCTTTTATACAAAGGAATACAATTGAGTTTGTACAAGTTTTTCCTTTAATGCTCGGCTCTATAAGATCCTGTAGTATTAATTTTTTTATGATATTACCGATACTTTTAATCAAATTTTTCCTGACTTTAGTATACTTATTTAAAAAAATCTTAAAGCTATCTATTGACGCTTAAGTCAAATATTTAAATTTACGAAATTTTTTACCATATCAGTTTTTGCACATTTATATTAAATATATATGTCGTAACTTAATTACATTAATTTATATCTTTTCTTTCGATTTTATACTCTAAAGGTAGGATAGAATTGATTCTTTCTTATATATTATAAGTTTTCTGCAGCTTCAGAATTCTATTCGCTTTTATTCATAAGAATTATGAAATGCTATTACGTTAACCCGGATCCAAAACGCGCCAGTTCCGAAAAGCGTCGTATGGAAAGACAAAATCGATTTTTCGAGACAATGCTCTTCGCGAATGCTTCTTGAACGACGCTTCAAGACGTTCAACTTATCCTAGTTTACATTTTACTCCCGTCGTCTATCGACATCTTTTATTCATCTGAGCACCCGTGTCGCAAAATCGCGTGACAAACTTCTTTAATAAAGTTTTAAATGAGAGCGTTATGCGGGACATCACCTCCTGTTCCCCCCTCCCCTCTCTTTCTCTCTCCCTCGCAAATGTATTATTATTGGTTTTCACATGATAAAATTAGAAGAATTTTTTGTTTATGATAAATATATAATTTTATATTTAATGTAGAATTGGATAATCGAATATCGTATTCAGTTAATTGAAAAAAGAAATTAATTTTAATTTTCGTTACGGATTATATATGGATTATATCTAGATTGTGACATTGTGTTAAATTAATTGTAGATTAAACAGTTTATGATTATGTGTATTAAAAAAATGTTTTACAAGTATTGCTAAAGAGCATATAATGTCCGTCGACGCGCTCTCTCAACGCTTTCATCGAAATATTCCGGAAGAATATAAATGATGATCACGATTGTGAGTAGAGAAATGGCGGTGCCTACGCTCCAACGTTACTAATCCCTTTTATTTAAAATGGAACGGAGTTCGTACCGAGTACGCAAGCGAATCGAGAATTTCATTGAAGGGCTTGATCGAGCCTCGGAGGTTCGCCGTCTGACAAGATCGGCTTTCATTCGCGGTTAACCGACATTAAAGCATTTTGCGTATATTCGTACTATCGATCGGTTCATAGGCGCCGCTTTCACTACTCGCTGATGTCACCGATAAGGAAGCAAAAAAATTGGGAAAATGTACGTGAACAGATGATTGAATTTACTTACCAAACACGAACACGAACACAAACATGAAGTGGAGCTCGCAAGGCGCAATCCAACGTTCTCTCGGTATGCTGAAAATTGTAATAAAATAAATGTAGTAATAATATTAAGAGTAGAAAAATAAATACAAATATTAATTAAAAAATTAAAATAAATATAATACATGTGATTGAAATAATTTAGATTAATAAGAGATACACATATGTATATATGAGTACAAAAATGTATAAAAATATTAAAACATAATGTTGCGCATTTTAACATTTGAGAATTTCAAAATAAATGAAAAGCGTGTATTGAGCGAGCGAGCTTAGAGATGGAAAGGTAAAAAGAACAAGAGACTCATGGAGAAAAGGTAGGTGACAAGAACGCGAGATATAACGAAGTGGCGTAGACTTAAAAATAAACGTCGGAAGGTTTTAAAGTCGAAATCCGGATTCAGCGAGAAATCCGGAAGGAAGGAAGGCTCCGCAAACCATAAAGGAAAGAGAAAGCGCGAACGCAGAGACGGATACAGAGGGAATGTCTCGGTACCGTTAACCACTCGGAAAAGGTTAACCGTCGTCCCCGGGTATCATCTGCTGCACAAAAGCCGTAAAGTACGCTGCCCGGTTATTTCGGTCAATCCTCGAAGAGGAGGCTGCCCAGAAAATATTCACATCGATCTACCGAGGTTTGACCTCTCTCCGCGCTCTCTCTCCTATTTCTCCCCCATAATACAGGCGCACGTGCACATTCTCGTGCGCACATACATGCACGCATAGCGGGAACAGGTTAACAGTAACAGATACCGGATACTCTCTATATGTGAAGCGCCTCAAAGTGCTCTTTCGAAGGCGGGCACAGAGGCCAGGTCAACCGCGCATCACTCTTCGCCGCCACAAAAGGACACAAAACGGATCGTTCGCTCGTCCGTTTATGCGTCCATTCGTCCGAGCATGGACTATAAATACCCAGGCATGTCGACGTCCTCAGCATTTTTCGGCATTATAAATAAATTCCCAACGCGCGCGCGCGTAATCTCGGTTTGCCCGATTCATCCTCCGTGACGAACTATTATCGAAGGGTGGTATAAAAGGGTGGCGGGCGCGACCGATAGAGGGAGACTTCCGGGGATAATTCCTGTCCGCCGCGTGTAATTCTGCATAATTCTCCCGACAGATGCGAGCCCCTGATTCAACTTTCCATTACGACTTCGTTGTGTATATGTGTGTGTGTGTGTGTGTGTGTGTATATGTCGATTCCCTAGCGGAGGGATAGTGGCTCGTCCTAAGCCACGACGGCGCAATCTTGTCGCTTCGATTTCCGAATTTGAATTTCGAATGTGAACTTCGACAGAAAATGGACGACAAGTTTATTGCGATCCCTTCCGATAGCAGATGACAGACTACGTGTCGGATATTCAAAAATTTATATATTGCGATTATAATATATTCTTTATACACTGAGAGAAAAATATAATTACTTTTGGCCTCAACCATAATTTTATAATATTTCTAATGATAATTATGGTTAACGTAATGATGCATATAGTTAAGTTTATTATATTTTTTGTTAGAAATATTATAAAATTATGGTTGAGGCCAAAAGTAATATTTTTTTCTCAGTGTACTCTAATATCTAATTAAAAAAGATATTGCTCTATAATATATTACATATTTTTCGTATCATTAAAAAACTAAACGTACATTTTTCATTCTAATATAAATTGTTAGTTAATTATATAAATTCTTAAATAAAATTTGTAATTTTTAAATTGCAACGGCAAAGATGATTACTTCAACAAAATGTACAGGCTATCAGAAAATAGACTTTGTTATCCAAACGCGACATTTATGGCAGGCGGGGCAAGTTCTCTCCCGCGGAATATTCGAGATAAAAAGATATAGGAAGGATTAGCTTTGTTGTTTTTATAGTGCGCTGACGGTAATGAATGTTGCCTTTTCGTTTTGCAAACACGTACCTAGATCCTCAGCGGTGATATGAATAATAAGATTCAGTATATTACGACGTTTTGCGTTAAAAGGCGGAGCCCACTCCTTATCCTGTCGGCTATCATTGTGCTTTTTATAAGCTTAACGCGTGGCTGAGGAATCGAAAACAAGACGCGTCGAGCTAGGAGATATTTACATGAAAGAAACGTAAAATTCTGGGTCGCGACGGAATCTCATCTTTAAATCTTTAGATTTAATCCGGCGCGCGAGAGGTTAAAGTTGCCTTCTGCGTCGGCATGGTAAACTGTCGCCCCGAAGCGCGACGTGACAAATATACGTTATTTACATAAAGCGCACATAAAGTCATGAGACGCGCGATACCGGATTCCGCGTATTCGGATTCTGAAGTTTAATGCTGAAGAAAGTCGAGAACGCGCGCTGCTCTTCGTCCTTCGCGATACACTCGCGAAGAAGGCGGCTCAGTCGGAGGCACTGAGAAATCATAACGTATCGCTGGGAAGTGTTCCGCGATAACTGTCTGACATTTGCATGAAATAAGGATTCTTAGCGCAGACGTAATTCCGCACGGATTCGTGAATTTAATCCGGGCAAGAGTTACGCGCCCTCGTTTGCCGAGGTAGAGACGCAGACGACGACGTAGGGAGAAAAACACGAAATATTTCTTCCCCTTATTGCCGTGTAATGTAATATTTAATTACACGATCGTAACTTATTACGGCACCTAACTGCTCTCTTCCGCCGGCAAAATAGTCCTGATAATAAGTCACTCTTACGTGTGTACAAGTTTGTACCTACAAGTTCTCTCCCTCCAGCCGTACAGGCACGCATACACACACACACATACACACACACAGATACATTCGCGATAATTTAGAGGTAAATCGAGGACAAAAAAAATTTCCCCTATAAAAAGGTCACATTTTTACTTTTCAGAGCCAAAAACCGAGATTCTGGGTGCGCCGGAGTTGTTCATCAATCGGGGGAGCACCATCAATCTCACGTGCGTCGTCCTGCAGAGTCCAGAACCACCCGCCTACATTTTCTGGAATCACAACGACGCGGTGAGTTCGACCGTTCTTTCGGTGATCCGTTATTACTCCCATTTCTGCAGCAGTCATCCTGCTGCTACGAGAAGCCGACATTTAGGGAAACACCCTGAGCTTAAGCGCGCGAAGTTTACACGCAACGAATAATGCGCAGACGACGCTGCAATATCGCACGATTAGCGAGACCTAGATTTATTACTGACGTGCGCGCGACTCTGGCCAACGTTGACTTTGCGCACGGATAATTAATGATGATCCCACTTCCCGAGATGTATTCTAATATCACGGGAAGGCAACGCGTCGAATAAGTTTCTGCCTCGCCGCCGCGAGACCAAGTTTCCGCGAGATGAAATTTTCAACGCCAACTGAAACTTCCGTCTTTCTTCGTCATGTTTATTGCGTACACAGTTGTTCGAGATTATTATTGTCGCTGCTGCTGTCGTTATTATTACATCCTAGAAATTTTTTCTGTCATCAACTTTCTACAAACGACTTCCCGAAATAAATGCATAATATCCTAATGATTTATGTTTTTAGGTAGGAGAAACTTTCATTTTCTCATTTAATTGACATAATCTGTCGCGTAATTCTGCAGACTTTTTAATTATGAGAAAATTTCTTTATTAGAGAGATGGTTATTTTATTAATAATGTCTAGAAAAAAATGTAATATAATAATGTCTACAAAAAGTACAGGAGACATTTTAGAATTAATTATAAAAACTGTAATAATAAAATTTATATTATATTTTAGAAGTAAATCATTTTTAATGAAATATATAGATAGAGATGTGATTATATAAATATATAGAAATGACGGAGCTCTCTTCTAGAACAAAGTTTGCCTGTTAAAAATTATGTTCCTTTCAATCCTTTCGTATAATTTCGAGATTCAATGATAATATGAATAGCAGAAATTCCGAATGAGACTGAGATAAAATCTGCTTCTCACAAATTTCGCTATGTGGTAATAGTAGCGAAGAGATGCATGATAAATGGCGGTACAGGCGTCGGCGAAGGTCGTCTCTAATTAGGTATTTCGCCTGGAACTCCAGGAAGTCGAACAGTTCCGATTAGAGCACTGATAGGGGACGGTAGGCGCACTTAACCACCTGCTGTCATACAGGAATGTTGAGCAGCTTGAAATGTTTCCGTAGCTAAGAATTAATCGAGCGATGTTTGCATCTTTTGAAGCGAAACACTCTTCTCTCGCTGTAATTCCGACCGAAATACTTTCGTCATAATTTCGACCGTTGAAAATGAAAGAGAGAGAGAGAGAGAGAGAGAGAGAGAGAGAGGACAATATTTGCTCATTCACAATAAAAATACACGTTACGTAGATTGTTACATGTTTGCGCTCGTATTCATTATAATTAATATATCGCACTAGTCGCACACATTTATGGGTTAAGCCAACCAAATATATGTTCTAAAAACTCGAGTTTAAGCTCTTAAAATATGCCGTAGATATGCAAAAATTCTTGTAAAAATTCCCTTTTTCTACAAAAAAAAAATTTGAAATATTTCCATTGAAAAAGTGACAAAGTATTAGTGATATGAAAACAAAATATGAATTAACTATCAGAGATAAAGAAATGTTTAAAGAAACATTTTAATATTCGAAACGGAATGTCTTATCATATCCTTTGTTAATACACTCAAACTCGAGAAAGGATTTCCACGACATGGCGCGCGTTTGAACTAGCTCTTACTAAAGTACGATAACAAAGTTTTTTTGGCAGACGAATTAAGTATGTGCGCGCGCACAAAGGAGGATCATAAAGTATTCCGACGGTGGTGGCAGCGACTGTTTGCGAACGGCTGACCGGCCAATAAATTTTGATAATGTCCTAGTTGGTTGGTCCGCCGCTAAATCGTGAGAGTCGCGGGAAAATTGGTAACGGCACTCAGGAGGTTCCATTAGGCGCATTAAGCTCTGACCGAGAGCTTTGGGACTCGCCTGGGTACGTAGAAACAACGTTCGCTCGCGCAACCTTAAAGAGGACTCCGTCGTGCGTGACTAACGCGTGCAGCCTCGAAGGGTTCTGGACCGTAAATGAGCCGAGAGGGACTCCCTAATTCCTCGGGATATCATTCCGTCAGGTCCTTCGGTCCTCTCTCGTGCGAGCTGCTCGCCGTGGAAGATATTGATAATATCCCATCTCGCGATTAGCGAGATCTAGATTTAGCAGCGCCACGCAAGGCGAGGTAACGTTGACTTCGTACATAGATAATTAATACGATAATCTCGCTGCCTGGAACACTTCCTATCGTATTCATATACGGTATCATATAGATACCTATTATCTTATTAAAGATATCAAATGTGATAAAATAAGTCGCAAGCGCTCCATTACAGCGCTCTGTATATATTATCACTCTCCCTACGCTAAAAAAAGCTTACAATTAGTTATATATAGTTATCCAGTGTTTTATCTTGATAAAAGTTATAAATAATTTTGGTGAAATAGTTTCAACTAAATATATAGGTCATTATGACAAAATAATGTTGTAAAAATAAAATGTTCATAATTGTTATCAAATGTTTTGTTGTTGTTATTATTATTATATATTTAGTAATACTAACTAAATATTTCAAAAATTGCATTACTAAATGCACATTATATAAGTTTACCTAGAACTTTTTCTTTCATTGCGATTTTCCTACAAATTTTTTCAGAGGTGCAATTGGAACAATATTGTTACCTTTGAGATAGCCGTTACGAGAATCTTTTTACAAGTATACTTTCGTTTTATCTTGACTACTTTTCACTTTGCACTCGGAGGATTACACGTGTGGATTTTCGCGAAAGCTTACTTAGTCCGACGGACCGAGGTGCGTCTCTGGATCATCCTCTTTAAATATTTCGTCAGCGCTTCCGATACTTTTGGTAAAGAGATCTCATAGGAGATTGCACGAATTCGCATGGGATCGATTGAAAGATCAGATAAAATACCACCGCGCTATTCATACAGTCGTAACCGCGATTTTGTACGCTCATAATGATTCATGCGCTCATGAAGGATGCCATGATGGCTTTCGGATGTGATAAACCTACGGTCGCTACGACCGATAAGAAACCGAGAAGAATAACCCCTGTGGAATTGTCTCCGAGGAATTGACTGAAATTCTCCTTTGATAATAAAGTCGCCCCGATCGATCCACCGCGACGCGAAACATTTTCCGGCCGCAAGGAATCCACCGAAGCCACCCGGGCGCGTTTGCTTTCACGCTCCGATACACCTTATCCCTTTGATTTTGATTGAATTTCATGCCCGCGTCTGTTGCGGCGACCACACCCCAAAGCGACGTGCTGTCGCTTATAGATGCGCGACGAACGGTACAATATTGAAATACCTATCTTAAAGATGTTCCAAGTATCTTAAAATGCGTAAATGATATTTTGATATCGCGCTGAAAATCGGCGAAGAAAATATTTCACTTTGCAAATGCTTAAAAGGAATAAAGAGAAATGGATCATTTCGTTGAAAATTTTTTATATTTGTGATATATGATTTTCTAATTACCACTGATAACGCGCTTAATTATTGTTGTATATTAATTATTGTTGTATATTAATTAATTATTGTTGTATATTAATTAATTATTGTTGTATATAGTAATCAATGAAGCCGATATGTCGCACGATATTTGTATTTATTTAATTTCATTTCTATTGGTTCTACACGGTTTCATTCAAATTAGACGAAATCAATCGATTTATCTCAAAGAAATTCCATTATGAAATAGTTAAACAAGATAACATGTTCCATCTTATTTATATGTTGATCGTGGAAAGCTGCCAAAAGAAAAGAGAGTGAGGAACCGATGCCGCTGCCAAATCGATTTCCGCGGTATTACGAGGACAGGAATAAAAGTATGTTTTGCACATCTGCGGTTGCTGTTTGTCTGATAAATGGGAGCTCGCGTTGGAAAACGAAGCGAGTGTATTAAAATGTCCATGAATGAATCAATTATAATCTTAAACCGATATGAGACTGCAGCTCGTTCAAACTTCCTTCCTCTATCTCTACGTAGTCTACGTGATTTCAACAGCGGCGCCCAAATAAAAGCTGGCGTGATTTTTGATGGTGCAACTTTCGGCAGTTAATTTCGTTATCGCACCGTTATCAATCCTTCGAGTCGATCCTGCGAAAAAGACGTAATCCACGTGTTTGGACGTAGGAGATTACCCGACACCGTCCAAACAGAATCGTAAGGCGTGTAAGACAAACAACAATAGATTTATGTACATTCGTAAAACCGGTTCATTTTCTGTCCATCCGCAACCCTTCGCCGCGCGGCGCACATGTGGGCGTCTTCGCTTCGCAAACACATCCGAATCGGGCGTAATCTTTATTTCGTTTACTCACGTACGAAATGAGAATGTCCCCTTTGCGCGGACGAGAGTCGGCAACTTTTTATTTATGGCCGTTTGCATGTTACAATTCCGATGTTGAGTGCCGGTGAAAAGCTAGTAACAAGTCGTTGAAAATATCCTCGTGCTATGTTGCGCGTTTCGAACCAAATATCTTTTTCCTAGATTTTTTCGCAAAACAAACTCCTTTTACGTAACGACTTTGAGAGAACGAGGAAGGTAAAATAATTGGCAATTTAACAGAAAAGCGGTACACATATAATATGGATAAGAAGAAAATAAATCAACTTAGCAAATTATTAATGACTGTGTTGATCGAGTTAAATTGCGTTCATAATTAGCTAGATTGACATCAAAGATTATTTAACTATTTTAACTGAAAAATGTCTTCGGTATTATATACAATATAACACAGAAGATAAGAATTGAATTCCGGTGAATGAAAAATGTGAAATTTTTGCACAGTTTTTACTCACGGAGAATAACACCGGTAGACAGATATTAATTATACAGGAACCCCGATTACGCAGTTTCAAACATTCTCTGTGAGAAATCGAGAGACTAGTCTACCCAGTCGGGAGATAACGAACTTATTATTTCAACGCGAATGTGAAGCGTCAGGCATAAAATTTGAATAAATGAAAGAATAATACGCGTTGGAATGTGTGACCCTTATATTTGTGGCAGTGTACGGTGCCTGCTTCCCCATAAATCTTTATTCGACTCGTATGAAGACACGTATTTTACTACGTATGTGCTATTTATCATCATTAGACTGCTATAGTATTAACGTTATTATATTCAGATAATATTGCGAAGCACAATAACAGAGACACAATTAATTTAAGTTACAATGACACAATTAATAATAAAGAGATTTCTCTGAAATTTCTGTTCCTCATTGCAGTACTTAAATAGATAAGATTTTGTCCTCGAAGTACTTCATGGAATAAGACGACGCAATTTTCCAGCATAAGGAAACCTAAAGTGAAATTAGGAAAAGGGATAAGCGTCGAGTGTGTTGCGGGCCGAATACAGACTCGTGTAATTTTCCCCGAGATGCGGGCGAACGAGCGCGCGCGCACAGAAGCGTACCTTTGGGTTGTCAAAAAAGTACCTACCCGGTGGAGATTCTTACTGTTGCCCAACGAATATCGAATGATACGCCTAACCGAACGGAACGATCTACGTTGCATTTGATTAAACGGCACGTTTGATCGGCCGGCAGTGAAACTCGCGTCACTTCGGGCGCGGTATTGAATATATCCTACGGTAAACACGCCAGAATCCCGGGGATACGGCAACAGTATTACGATACCATATTGTAGAATACGGTATGTCGGTCGCATCGCTTTTCGGAAATATTTCGCATTTGCCGCGCTTGACGTGCAGCTGGATGCTCGCCACCTCGAGGAACAACGAAATCCTGAAATAACAGCCGATTTCAACGTAACAACTGGCAACTTTATTCCTCAGCAAGAGGTCGGAGGCTGAGCGGTGTGGAGAAAATTCGCCTTCGAGAGTGCTCCGGATTGAAGGTTGAATTTATCAAAGCAAACGAAATGGCAAATGGTGACGGAAGGAACGGCAAAAAGATAAATAAAAACAACGAATGTCGCAAAGAGGAGAAAATTAATTTTCAGTGAATCATAATTTAACTTCCGAAATTAATATAAAACTGATTATACTGATTACAAAAATTTGCAAAACTGGTTGTGATGTATATCACGTAAAATAAAGCGTAGATACAAGATAACCAAGAAGGAATTATGCAAAGCATATTAAATCTCTTTCTCTCTCTAATAAATTGGTGAACAATTCAAAAAACTACTGTGTCTTTTTAAACTAACACAAAAAACGTTACAATAATATGCGAACTGGCGTTTCCTTTCATTTCGTACACTCGTGCAATATCTGCAAACGACATCGCCGTATTGCAATTTTGCTTAATCCGTTCGTATTTTATATGCAGAAATATATATATTTAAATTCATATAATCTACCTACGATGTCAATCGATTTATCAATGTATTAGCAAATTAATATTTCGTGCAAATTCATTAAAAACTCATAGCGTTGAGCAGTGGTGCGGCTACAAGTGTAATATGACTAGCGCATTCAACCGCTTTGTTAATAATTTCAATACGTTTTCAGCAATCACGCGACAATAATCTGCGTTATTCGACAAAGCAATTGATTTAGTCCTTTTGCAATTTTCTACTACATTTACAACCGTATACAACCGGCGATAAGAACTAACGTAACGGTAACAAAAATAGACTCTTAAGGCACTAAGTTAAAACGACAAAATTTGATAAATGATGGAAGAAGAAAAAGAGGAAGAATATACGAACGAACGTCAGGGTAGAAGGGTAAAAATATGGCGTGATGGTAGAGTACAGAACGGAGGGTGCTGTTATCAGAATGCGCGAGCGAAAACTGATAAGATAAAAGTACTAAACCGTAAAGAAGCGGAAGGAAGGAAGAAAAATCATACCAATACGGACCATTGAGCCCAAGATGTCCCGTTGGATCGGCAATTTTATGGAATGCCGATTTCCAGTAAATACAATATATAATGTAGTTAACGAATCCTCCCCCCTCATTTCCATTTGTCTCTTTATTCCAGCGTGCAAACTTCCGCATACATCTTTAAAATCTGATAAAATTATGGGTTTCAACACGCATTGAAATTATTTAATTCATTGCGCTCTCTTACTGCTGATAATAAATAAAAAAATCACAATAATTCAATAAGAACGAAAATTAATTACGACTGTAATCTTGTCGTATTAATTTCATTTTATGTAATTTTATTCATTTTTAATAGTTAAAAATTGTGTTAACGTGTACATGTATATAACGCACACTATTCGTATTAATATAATTTAAAATTATTTAAAATATAATTGTCTTTTGTCAGAAGGAAAAAGAGAAAAAAAAGGAAAATATTATAATAAACGTTTTGTAACTGACAGAACAAAAAAATGTAAATATTCAATTTAAATGTAACGTTCATTTATTCCGGATCGATTTACAGTCACGAGAGTTAATCGGCGAGTAATTGGTCGCTGTTTTAATTCAATCGTCGATGCAGAGTCAGCACTTTATACGATTAATGAACTGAAAATTGGATATTATTTATCCATCCTGATGATCGAGTAGAATTAAATAAAAATCAATTCAATTCGAAACATCGCTCGCCCGAGTAATTACAAGAACGTCGCTTACAATAATAATTCGCGCGTATCGCGAACGTGAGTAACGTAGAAAACGGCAATGCAGACACCGTCAAACATTCAATACATACATTCATATATCGCAAAGTATTTAAGAGTGATCATGCTCGATTTATCGTGCGCGTTACAAGAACGCACAAACTTTCTACATCGGACGGATCGTAAAAGTTTAACGAATTTCTGAAACGTAAGTTTGCGTTTGTGTTACGCAAGTTTCAGAAATGCAACTTTGTCGGTTGTTGTTTAATTTTATGCTTGTGTACGAGCAGCTTGAGGGACGCGCGCCCTTCGAAACATTAATTTGCGAGTTACCGGCGGATTGTAAAAACCCAACGTCGAGGCCGCGTTTCATATAGGATAAGGGAAGTTCAGCTCTCTCTCAGAAGCGGCAGAAGAGCGTGGATGCACGTGTTGGATGCGCCGGCATTATTGCGCCTTGTATATGGCCGGATTAACTATGGACTTTCCGAACGAAAGTTTCGCATATTATTCTGCGTTAGACCGCAACGGGCGCAGTTTAGATAACGGAACGGAAGGAAGCAGCGCGGCGGCGGCGGCGCTTATCAAACTCGCGGCGGAACGCGCGGCCGCTAACTTTCGTCCGATTAATCGCGCGCTTTGAGACCATCAGGCGATGGGGATAAACAGCTTCGCGACCAATGTATATTCTTATCCCCGAGACTCGATGCCGCGCTGAGCGAATTCAGCAATCCGGAAAGATTAAATTTTCTCGAGCACAGCTTATATTTGCACGCTTAATGAAAGAAACTTCAAAAAAGCGTTTCGTTCTTAGAATGAAGCAATTACGCTTTGCATGCAATCATTTAGATTTTGCCCGTTTGCGAATAAAAGAAATCTGAGCGTGCAATATAATATTAGAAACTGTACATCAAAGTAAATAATTATATAAAGCAACGAAACTCTTTATATATTATAATAAAAGAACTCTTTTATATTATATTTTATATTATATTAATCAAGAGACGGGGTAGCGTCTCCCGTCAAGTATGTTTTTAATACATATATATATACTACAATGATATACTAAAACAATTTATTTTGTTATTTATGATAACAATTTCAAATTCTTTTGTTTATAGTGTTATAAAGAAAATACTATACTTTAGCAAAGTTTCTGAATTTTAAGTGGGAAAATTACGGTGTCTGTGAAAGTACAACGTATGAGAGAAATTGAATTGATAATTATTGATTATTCATTCGTTTTTTTTTTACCACGATAATCCCGGGAGAACATGAACGACCGAATTTTTTAACACCGAAACACAGCCAAGAAACAAATATCCAACAACATGTTATCAAGGATACTCTACAATTCTCAATCCCTTAAGAAGGCTTACGTGCCTCTCAGACGGAGGCACACTGTCGTAAGGTTCCAGCTGCGGATTATTTATTTAAAAATCCTTTTCGACTCTCGCGACGTTCTCCGCTCTTTATTCCTTTCATTCGCGTATACCGAATGTTAGATTCTGCCAACCCTGCGTTAAAACGACACTCGTGAGCGTTGTCAAGTGGAACAGACGTAGGATAAACACAACGTTCGTCGAGATCTTGAGACGAGTATACTACTAGTAGCCTCTGGACATTGCATCCAATTTTCCAGCGTAAATACGCGGGCTTAAATAACACAATTGTGAAATATTTTATTCTAATAATCCAAGTACTTTGCGCGCAAGAAAGATTGATCCTTCATTAAACGACAAAATATAAGTTTATCTTTTATAACGAAGAAAAGGTATCAGGTTTCACTTTTGCAGCAAAATATTACAGAGATTTTTTTTTCTTCAATTTTCTCAATATATCTCTTCTGTATAGAAGGAATAAAGTACATGTTTATATTTCAAGAAAATTGACGCATCTGCCAATAACTCGAGGGGATAATTAAAAATTATCGAAAACTAAGCGATAAATAAAAGTCCACGATGGAAAATTGTACCCGGAATAATATTTATCTTGGAAAATATCCTCGGGGCATAAGTCGCCGGCAAAGTAATTTGCACCGAACGTCGGGACGAACCATCCTCGTATCACCGAGCGTCCCGGGGTACCGGGGTACTTTACAACCTCTTCCCAATCGTCGATCTTGTAGAATGCGCTAAGAATTCTCGTTAAGGGAAGGGAAACCTCGTATTTTTTCCACCCTCGTCCGCTACTCTCCGCGAGCCGAAAGGGAGTCCTTCGACGGGCTTATCTCCGCGCCTGTCGTCTTCACGGCCAATACCCATCGGGACTGCTCAATAAAAACTGTATCCGGCATCGGCTAGCTAGGTTTCTCATTCGCTCCCATCCTCACCGCGACTTCTCATCCGACCCCGAGAAACGTCACCTTGTCTCAGGACGGTCGCCCGATCTCTGTTCCAGATAATCAGCTACGACTCGAGCAGAGGCGGCGTCTCCGTGGTCACGGAAAAGGGTGACAGCACGACGAGTTTCCTCCTGGTGCAAGAAGCGAAACCGTCCGACTCGGGACGGTACACTTGTAACCCCAGTAATGCTCAACCGAAATCGATCACCGTACACGTACTCAACGGTGAGTAATCGATGATACGAGGGCGATGCGCCGGTCTCTTGATTAATGCGCCAGCTCGTGATTAATAACATTAAAAACACGGCGGAGAGAGAACATCAAATAATATCGGAAGCGTGAATTTTTGAGAAATCTTATGTAAGATGTCACAAATTTATTAAGAAATCTTTTATCTGCTAAATCTTTTATTTGTGATTAATTTGCGATTGATTTTTCACTAGCCTCTTGTAACAATATATTTTTAATTTTTCACGTTAAATAACTCTGTGACTATCGTTGATTCATTATTGATTATTTCTCATGGTTTGTGTTTAATATAACATAAATAATTATCTGATGGGTTTTAAATTGTGTTTGTGTTAATGTGACTCATCTGGAATTAGCAAATTCTCTTTTTAAGACGAGAGAATGGATCTCGTCAAGGAGAAACCGCGCCAATTACGGGAAATAATTAGCTAAATTGCATTCCATTTCGACTGAACAACAAAAAGAGCATTGTGCGAAGGAAACGGCGAGCGAGAATGCCAAGCGCCGCGAGTCTTCAGAAAATTTAAGTGTTGCCCTCTGTTTCAGGAGAGTATCCCGCGGCAATGCAGCACGGCGGTCAGGCCAAACAACCGAGGCTGTACTCTCTTCTACTCTGCCTGTGTTTGCTACTTTACTAATTGCTCCATTCCACCGCGCATTCTCGAAGGGAGAAATCGGAAGGCACTTTCGAGCGAAGAAAAAAAGAGAGAAAAAAAATGAATGAATGAGAGTGTGTGAAAGGGAGGGAGAGAGAGAGAGAGAGAGAGAGAGAGAGAGGAAAAGAAAAAATGAGAAAGAGAGAGAGAGGTATTTCCGTCACGAGCGCGAACATTGCTCAGGTGTCATGAAAGCTGTGGCGAGATACGTGCGACGATGTGCATCCGACAGGGACGCTTTTGACTGTGCACCGGAACGATGAACTCTTTCGCAACGACGCGCCGTTTGTCGATGCAACCGAGCGACGACGACGTGTCCGGAAGGGCAGTGCGACGACCACAGGACGATGCTTTTAGCAATGTGACCGCGCGCGATTCGGGGCCGCGAATATACGATAATACACATAAAGGAAGTACGACTCACGAAACTCCGTTACACGAACCGTTGACGAACGATCGGTTTCATTAACACAGCAAGAGCTACTTATTCGCGAATAAAATCACAAACTTGACGTAATCGACCGAGAACACGCGGGTGAGTACACCTCGTCAAACGAGGACGAATTCTATGTTAATGAAACTGAATAAAGTGTGGTTGAAATACTGGAAATTCAAGATGTCGCCGAAATCACGTGTTTTTCGCAAGTTTTATTTAAACCCTCCGTTGATCGGTCCTTAATTTCAAATTCCCTTCAAATTCTTGAAAGCATTGGTACGTTAAAACTTTCGTTTTAACTCATTTATATTTCGCCGAGGATCCTCGAATTCCGATCATTCACGACTTAGAGACTCTCGAAACAATCGACTCTCTTTTCGGTACGACTGCAAATACCTTCGGCTCGAGAGGAAAACGTGAGTCTTCTGGGACATCTTGTACACAACACAGACAGCGAAAGGTGGAAAGGGCGAACGTGTGGCACGTTTAGGCGAAGAGCAGTTGAGAAGACGAAGAGAAAGAGAGAGAGTACGCGTCGCCAGAGTGCCCGTCTTTCTCTCCGCGATTAATTCGAATAGACTCGAAGCGTCCGCCGACTGGTGGACTTTCAGCGTGGCAAGGCGAGTGCATCGAGGAGAACAGAACGAATCGTTGCCATGCAACCGCGGCTTTGACCAAGCATACACTTCGGAATCCATGCCTGTGTGACCATCGGTCACCACGACCAGACTGTACCTCTGTGTATTGCAGCGCGGTACACCGATTCTTCCCTGGCTGCATGCACAAGGAGCCTTTTGTCGACCCCCCGCTCCCGGTCTCGTGTTCCGATATTGACGCCGCATTTCCGGCCATTGGTGAGAAGCGAAATCTCGAATTTCTACGCCAAGATCGGAAGGTATTGCGGAGGCGATTATCGCGTAATCGGATCGCACGTCTCAGCTTCTTTCTTTTCCTTCCCTTTCTTCCTTTCCGCGCAGCATCTCGAAATCAATTAGCGGACGATAAAAGCCTGTGTGCCGCACGCAATTATCGATCGTTGGGAGGTAGCGATTTTCGGACTACTTCTTGAATTTATCTCGATTAAACACAATCGCGCTACTTGGCAATCGAGGAACATCGAGGCTAAAGCGGCGCAATTAGCTTACGCGAAATAGAAATTGCGCGTTATGAGATTCAGCAGTAATTACGCTTCTGTTCCGACAGTTACCTCAAAAGGTGCAGAGACAAAGCGAGATTCACCGTGTATAATGATATTTGCATTAAATTCAATCGCGTTATTTGATGCGTTTCGAAAATTCGAGGAAGAGCGGAATCTTTTATGCCACAAAGCGAGAAACGTTTATATGACAACAATGAACAAAGAGGTTTTTCGAGAAATATTAATATTAATGGCACTACAATCGACACAGCGGTATTTTTAAAGTAATACGCAAGTGAAATTCATCATGCAGTTTGCAAGGATTTTCGGGATTTCGACTGGCGATCGTATCTTTGTCATAAAGCAAATTAAATTTCGTAAATGCATTTCCTTCTGTCAGAATTAATAAAAATAAAGCAGGACGCGCGCACGGAGCGTCGGATGAAAATATTTTACAGCACGGGATTAAAATTGAATCCTCTTAATTAATTCAAATATGCAGAATCCTTTCTCCATGTATGTATTTGCATTGTTTACGCAATCCTATAAGTACGGACCCGTCGGTTGGTAGAAGAAAAAAATCGCGAGATATCAAGTGAATTTATTTTCCTACTTCTCGGGAGAGCATTTCCGTAGAAGGCAGAAAATAATGAAGAAAAGTCGGCCATGCGTGCAATCCGTATATAGCGTGCATGCGAGCGCAAGAATGGTGTACGTGGAGAGAGTAGCAACGAGAGAGAAAGAACGCATCGTCCTAATCGATCAAGCGAGATGCGTCCGTTTCAATTAGCTCTCGCAATTTTCTTTTTCTCAAACAACTGTCTTTACGAGTGGTACGGGGGAGAGCTTGGAGTATAATATTGAATTTCTGCACGACACCCCCAACGTGACTCATAATTCTTGCTCGCGCTATTGCTGTCCCATTTCGTTCTTACATTGCCCGTACCTGGTGTGTCTCTCGTCGAAACACGTAAGAGTCGTTACGGAAGGATTCATCAGTTGTCCTTTTCTTTCGACCTCCCGTTTTTTAATCGTATTTAAATAAATTTTTCAATCAAGTACACGCACGCTTAAAAAATGCCAAACGGACGATTTTCAAAAAAATCTTGCAAAAATCGATATCACTTGATGAACTCATTCCCATATGTCATTAAAATGTATGATCGTTTAAAGAGATAACCTCGTTAAAAAGAAATCTCGCAAAATTTTACATGATTCTTCGGTTCTATCAATCTTTTCAACGGAAATCAGAAGATATGACATTTAGATATTTCTCGTCTACTGACTACGACCGATCGGGATGCGCGTGAATAGCTATTATAGTCGGTGACCGATTTAAAATACATTTAGGAACTCGTAAACGACTTCTTGTTCGGGACGGCGCATAATTCAGTACGACCGCGTTTCACCCACCGCCGACGACATCGGGTTCGTAACTATTAATAAAACTTCGAGCTGTCGCGGACGCGAGCGGGAGTAAATGGTAGCGGAAAATATATGAATAATGAATGTGAAGAAAAAAAAAAGTGCGAGTGAACGCGCCGCGTCAGCGCGCGCGGAAGCGTCATGTGCGTACGCGCGAGTGCGAAAGACGGACAATATCCGGTATTCCGCAACGGAAGAACGTGATTAAAAAAGTTTTCAACGACCAGTAACACAATGACTCGACCGCGCGTAAGAACGCCTCTTGTCGTCGCCGTCGACCGGATAATCAAGTCCCTGTCTCCAGCCCCTTATTTCCCGGGTAAAAAGATAGCCGACCCTCGGCCCCTCGGCCGGAGGTGGACGTTTAGTGGACCCTTCCTCCGTTGTCTTCCATCCGCGACCGGTTACCTCACTATTCTTCCTGCTGGCCGGAAAATCAGGCGGTTACCGGACTACGGCCGGGGGAGAGAGAAAAAAAGAGTGAGCGAGGGTGGGATATGAGTGGAGAGGTAGTGAGCCGGCGCGCGACGACACTCGCTGATCCGCCTTCATTTATCAAGTTAAAGGCGAGGTACGCCGCATAATGTCGATATCGAGGTTCTCCAAGCGGACGCGCGATATACGCTCGGCTTCGTACTCGGTACGCTCTCGCGCGTGTACGCTCTACGCGCTCACACCACACACACGCCCGTCTGCCTCGCACAGGCTAGGCGCTGGATTAACGCGATCGAACATCGATCGGGGGCAGTAATTCGACGGAAAGCGTATCACTCGCGGAGTGTACAGTCCTAACACATCTCAAGACGCAATATTGCGGAAGATAAAATCGATATCGACGCATTAGATGGTTTCGCTATTTTCACGATGAGATCGGCGACTGGAGAGACTTGGCTATGAGAGCACTACACTTTTCCACGTATTTAATTCGAGCTCATAATTTTATTACGCGTATCGCGCAATTAACATATTTGTACAAATTACCATGAATTGGCGATAAAAGAAACTCGCATTAAAAATTTATAGACTCTTAGTACGCGAGCGAATGTACGATAAAAGCCAGCGTAGCAGCGGCTCTTAGCAAAAAGAGTTAACCATCCCGGGGGCGCACGGGGAGCTTTTCTCGACTTTTCTGCGCGAAGGATCCGGCTGATTTATATACAAACGTGATTTCGAGGCATTGTAATAATTCAAGATCGCTAGCCAGCTGCACCTCTGTGTTGTAGAGCATTCCTCGATATATTTCCAATCGTGAGTGAAGAGGGATAGAAAGCCTCGGAAGTGAACATGGCACTGCGCAATACTCGGGGGCTCGGGGCGCATGCAACGCGTGCCTATCGTCGTTTCTTGGTATTTCCATCCACTTTTATTCTTTACTATAATAGCATCCGACATGAGAATGCCGTTCGTGACCGGCAAACGAGACTCTCTATATGCTCGCGCTCGGTCGGACGTGCTCGTTTTTCCTCTCGTTTCGCTTTTCCGGGACGTCCGCGGCTCCGCGTACGTGCAGCTGCGGCTTTAATTAAAAATGAACGGCACTTTTTCTCATATTACGTCAACGGGGTAAATGTTATTGTTTCATTTCTGATTGTTACTTCGCCGACTGTCTTTATATGAATTGTTCGTACGTAATCGTATTTCTATTCGAATGACCTAGACAATCAGAAAAATATGATTAACGTCAAACGTTATCCTCGTAGGATACAAACGATTACGTAAAACTATTAAATAAAAATTTATTTTCCTTGCGAGAACGTTTCGCGTCTTACGTCGTAAACGCAATAATAAACGCGTCGTCAAGCGACTAAACACAGAAGAGCGGAATCTTCCGAGTTAATCTGCTACTTGAGTCAATTTATATCGCCATTTATGTTAGATACTTGAATTCACGAAGTACGTCGTCCGACAACCACCTCTCCGAAGAGAGCGCGCGCCACTCATTAAGACGCAAAACTAAACGCCGGTATAATTTCCGACTCCGGTTACAAGTGCAGCAGCGAGGTCGTTACCGCCGCGAATTAGAGTCGCGTTACAAAGTCGACGTTGGCAAGTTCACTCGACGAACGATGTCGTTGCGCGTTTCCCGAACGGAACATTGGCCGAAAATGATACCAAGTCGGATACCACGTCGAGTCGGGAGCGGAAGGACGTCTGTCCAGAGAGAGATAAGGCGGACCCTCGTCTGTTCCTTCATATCGCAAGTCCACTTCTGGATCGCTCACAAAAGCTCCTTTATCGCGACGAAAAATAATTCGGCGAGCGAGTATTTTCTCCCGGGGAGAAATGTCAAAGAACATTCGTGTTTTCGAAAACGTCATGTGTATTATGTTGTCCACGATCTAGGGATAAAAGCTGATATATTTACGATCGCTTCGCAAAACGTCCAAGTGCACGCGCGTCATTTAAAAAAAAAAAAAACTCAAAACGAACGAAACACGAGCGGTACGGATTAAACTTTTACCTATCCCGCGCATTCCGCGTCTCTTCCGCGGCTAGAGAGATGGATCTGTCCGCTTAGCAGTTTATAGGGTTTGTATAAGGTAACTTTATACGGTTTTTATACCAGCATCACCCTCCCGAGAAATGGAAACGTGGCCACTGCCAAAGCGGATTCGCGGGGAACGTTGGACGTCCAACGAAATGCCTATCGGTCAAAATACAATTTCGCGCGTGGAAAAAAATCATGCGACGGCAATTCTCCGTAAATTTTTACAACGGTCGGTCGTTTCGGCGCCGTACGATGCGCGCCGTATTAATTTACACCTTAAATAGCTGTATTAAAAAGCGGATTGAATCGCGCTTGGTAGTCGCGACGGCGCGTTAGTATTCAGCGACAATCGGTGCACCGACTGCGCACAGTAGATTTCACTCCCGCATAATACTGAATGTGAACGTCGAGCGGGGACTAAAGTACGCGGGCAGAAATAGAAGAACGGAGAAAGGAGGAACAGGAACGTGGGGAAAAAAAACGAATAATCGCGTAACAGTTAACATGGAGAGGCGCGATACGCTTAGAGCGCCGCGGCGGACGGTTGCCGTTTTTTATTCGGATAGCAGGATACGCAAATAAAAGAAGTGGTGCGTGCCGCGGTTTCGTTATTCTACCTCCGGTATCAGTGGTGCATGCTCGAATAAGCTCGTATTTGTATACTAAGGGAAATTCTTCGTTACAATTCGTCGAGTCTCGATACTTGAGAGAACGTATTTCGAGCGAGAAACGTAATTAGCGAGTGCCGAAATCTGATTGTCGTGTATGTACGTGAGGGAAACAAGTGGAAAAAGTCAGACGACGTGTCCAGTATTCGAGAAATCCTATCGTTCAGCCCAGTTACATGCAATATTTATCTTTTCTACTTTTGATCGATCATCTTGTGTGTGTGTGTGTGTGTGTGTGTGTGTGTGTGTGTGTGTGTGTGTGTGTGATTCGCTTCTAATAATAATGTTCCTTGTTAATAAAGTCCTGAAAGTGACTGATATACGTGAATGAAGTGAAACAAATCAAGCCAGACCCGACGACGTGTTCTTTCGTCGAATATTGGACAAATCGAACTACCTCTTGTATTTACGCAATATTTTTCGCTTCTATCTTCTTCGATCGATCATTTTAATTAATTTATAAGATACGTCGCAATTTCATTTTTCCAACATATAGTATACAGCAATCTAAAGGCAGTATTCTAAACATATATACTCGTTTTTTGCTATAATGTAATAACATAATAATCAGTTCTTGCGTCGATTGTCAACATTTATTTAATATATATATATTAGATACTCATTAAAAAATTTTTATTTTCAATCATCGTTGTACAACAGAATCGATCAATCGACTCTTTCTTCAGTCAACTGTATATTTGCCAATTTTTCGGATGTACCAATTTCCAATAACTACGCTGCGATGTGTATACTTTTGATTCGAAAATCTGACCAACGAGACAAAAAACGAGTATAAACAGAAAAACGGCGGGAAAAATGCGGAAAGTCACTTTCGTTCGTTCGGCATGGCGCGAATTAGTATGCAGCGCAATGCGTCGACGAGAAAGAGGATTTTACGTGACGATTTATAAAAAGTTGACGCATTGTGTGCACTATTGAGTGCGAGACGCGACGTAGGTACGACGATGACGAAGGCTCGTTAGCATTCGATGGGTGAGGCCACGCAAAAAGATTTTCTTCTTGCATTCACTCAACATTTCACGTTTCCTCAAATTATATCTTTGTCGCCGACGAGAACTCTTGTTTAGATTGTTTCGTTAAAACTGAACGTTAATTATTAACTCAAACGTGATCAAACATGATGAGAATCATCATCTCTCAAATTCACATATCCGATACATATACAATTTTGTTAAATCGTAAAATATATCGTAATTAGAGATGGAATTGTATATCTCTTGAAAATCGAGATATCTCAAGATTTAAAAAAATATCTTTTGATATTACAAACACGGTGCAACAGAAAAGAGATAAAACGCAAATTTAGCGTGTTACTATCACATGCTCCTAATGGACGGTTCATAATAATGGAATTAATGACGAATAATCGAGCGGTTATCGTTTAATGATATTCAGTTTCGTACAATATTCGCATAATGATTATGCGCCCACGCAGGTCATGGAAACCGAGTGCAGGCAGCCCCTCAGCCTAATTTCGACGATTAAATCAATGACCACGGCGCCGGGCATTGATACGTGCAATCTGCATTTTCCGCTCGTACATTACATCTCGCTCGGGCGGAATTCACCAGAGTTTGATGAATTAAACGAACATTAAACATGTTACCTGGCATACGCGACAACAGACCACCTTCGGTCGACGACGACGGACTTTCGAGCGACACTACTTCTCTCGTATGTAAATATGTACTTAAAAGGCTGTTTAGTTGTTTAGTTGGTCTCGACAATATGACGATTGCGACGTTATCGCACTTATCACTGTACACGATTCATTTTGTACGACATGCCTGCGTATGTATTCATGCGTGCGTGCGTGCGTGCGTGCGTGCGTGCGTGCGTGTATGCAAGTGTATACAATCTTGATCACTGTGGCGATGAATAAAAGTCAAGGGAAGTAACGTCAGGATTTAGCGTGCAACGTTAGGGCGTCATAAACTATACCGAGCGCGATGAAGAAGCGACACACATCGTGATGTACCGCACTGTAATTGCATTGCGTACAATGTGAAACATCGCCAGCTAGCTCGGTAAATCGTGCGGCGATATGACTTAAATGCAAATGCTACCGATGTTGGGCGCATACCGCGTGTCACCGTAAAACGACACATTGTCGTTGTTGCACAATTGCATCGATGCAGTCAATGAGAATTGGTGAGGAAGACGAAAAACCTCCTCACTTCAAGCCGACGGGCCTCGACGGTGAATTTGTATGCATGCGAGATGATTTTCGCCTTGTATACCCGTGTTCTAGACCAGCGGCGGATCTAGGAGACTTTCAACAGAGCCCGATCCTCGAGATAAAACATTTCTAAAACTTTATTATATAATTATAATAATATTTCCGTTTTTTTTTGTACGATCTTGGCCAGGCATAGCACGTGAATTAGTCAGCAAAAATATTTTAAAAAAAGTGAATTCTCGTTGAAATCCTGAAGAAAGAAGAAGAGAGAGAGAGAAAAAGACTCTGGATCCGCCAGTGGATGAGAAAGTATGTCTGTGCTAATTACATTCGTAAATCTCACACGAAATCGTCGCATGACGTGGCCACCGAAGATGGCTGCGTGCCAGATCGGATAGCTTTAACGTAATCTTAAAATATTCCATGTTCCCATGTGTGCGCGAATGTACGTACGTATGTATGAGCTGAACCGAGAATGTGATCACTTTTCCGATATTCGATTTGCCGCTGCATACCCGCGAACGCTCTCATTAACCTTTAGCAGGCCAGACGTGAATGGGAGTTGTTTTTTAATGATCTACAACGGTGTTGTCGCGTGATAATTACAACGCTCGCTTTCGTTCATTTTTTTTTCTCTATTTCTCTTTCTCTCTCTCTCTTTCATACTTTTTCTACATCTTCATGCGTGTCTGCTCATGCGAAAATGGCACGCGGACAAACTGCGCGAAATATCAAATTGTGTCGAAAAATTCCCGATTGTGTGAACGACGCCTCTGCAATACTCGAGGATTCGCCTGCTTCAAATGACCACTTCTGATACAATCGTCAAAGTCCCGATATTGAATTGGAGAACTTTTGTTAGTATTTATGTAAACGTGATTTCGAGACATATGCGATCGAAAAGCGCGAAAGTCGGATATCAACTAAATACTAAATACTTTGATAATATCCTGAATTGCAGCAAAAATTTATTTCAAATTTGTCGTTTAAGAGATAGATCAAATCATTATATAAATTTTAGACTATTCGAGATATTAAATTGCTAAACGATATATCTGAAATACTGAAATTTGTTGTGCTTTCCATTGTAATTCAGAGAATCATCTTTAGCATTTAATTGATATTTGACTTGGGCTCTTCAGATAAATCTAGGTGAAAGAATTATGTGGCTCTTCTGACAGAGAAAGGAACCAACCGACAATCCCTATCGGATTAATTAACAATAAAAGCACTGTCGACTGATTCCTTCTTAAATAATGCGCGTCATATGTCCGCGCGACACAATATTCTGATACGCTATCGTTGAAGATATCAACAATCACACACATGCGAAACTAGAATAATTCACAAAACTCCGCATATTGTAAATATGTCAATATCCAAGACAAGATCTTCCGGCCAGGATGCCGGCGTCCAAGCGTGATCAATCCGGTCTGACCGAGAGAAACTTCGTCTGGACTTATTCGATCTCTCTCGCGGAAAGGAGACAGGATCGAAATTATAGCTGTGAATATGTAAGTAAGCGGAAAAACGTGACGCACGAAAGTGCGATTTATCTCGCATTGGGGGAAACCGATCGGAAAGATGGTGAGAAAAAGCGGAGAAACTTTAAGGCTCTCTCTTTCGTAAATCAGTTCTCGGAGATAAAGGACAAAAAAGAGAAAGAGACGGAGAATACATCTGGAATGCATTACATGTTGTAAAAAAAAAAGAAAAGGGGCTGCCGCCCTATGCGAATCGCAGAAGCCCGTAGTAAAAAAAAAAAGAAAGGGACAGGGGTGGAGGGAAATAAAGATAGTAAGGTTGAATCAAAGCGAACACGCGCGGATATGAGAAGGCGCGCGAATGGAACTGCTCGTGGAAGTTTCGAAAAAAACTTCGCCTTCCATTCGCGATCCCAACCATGCGGAAAGTCTCGTCAAGGTCAAACTTCTCCATCCCTCGGCGAACCCCAGTGCGAGAGGGGTAATATCGGGAGAACGCGTCGAGCCATCGGCTGTTATGGGCGTCGTCGCGCGATCAGTAGCGCGAAGAAATGCGGTGCGATTCGATTTGCGATCTAATCTGATGCAACGGCAGCAGGTAACGGCGAGAGAAGGAGAAAAAGGACTATCTCTCGATGGATAGTTGGTTACGCGGATTTGAATTTTAGATGAGATCGCGGAGTTCCATTCGTATCCGTTAATTGTGAAGAGCGATCAGATCGCGAATGCATATGAAATTAGTAATTGACTCTCGAACGATGAACGGCTCCGATAAAGTGCACGCGATAATGACGTACAGTTTCAATAAAAATTCTGACGGTCGCCACGCACGAAATAATGGGCGTAAAATGCTTTCTGAAAACAGATATTGGAAACTGATTTGAATTTCATTATATATAAAATCTGCCTTGTTAATAATTAATCACTGAAATTTTAATATTTGCTGTATTTAAATTGTATTTTATTTGGATTTAAAAGAATTAAGTCTACGAGGATTTTGCAGGATTTTAATTTTTATGATGTTTTAAAAGATACTCGTTTTGCTTATAAAACTAAATCAATATTTAATAATTAATACAATGGCGCATAATTTCATACAAGAATATTTTAATGTTAAATTAATAATAGTTTTTAATATAACGAGTAATAATTTAACTGTAAATTTTAAAAGATAATTTTTAATTTATAATAATTCAATTTCTACTCATATCAAGTATAAAAAGAGGATAAAGAGTAAATTCGAATACTAAAATCAAGAATCATGGATCAGTAATTTTATATTTCCAAACAAATTCCGAAACACAGATCAAGCACAGATCGGATCGAGCACCGCATATCGGAACACTGCCAGTTCCGTGTTGGACGTTACTAATAAGTGGCCGTGTAAATATTATCGAATTACTTCGATCACGCTCTCCGCTCGTGCGAGAGTAGTTAATTAAATTAAATAAGACAAGAGTGATAAAATGTGTCGCGACAATGATGTTCAATGAAAAAAAAAAAAAAAGAAGAAGAAGAAAATGGTGCCGTTTACACCCACGCGTACATACATACGCATATACTCACACACGCATACACAGACAACAGACAGACAACACGCAGAACGTATTCGCTCGAGCGCACGGGCGTAAATTCCTCTATTACCGCGGGTTACGAGAAAACTATAAAAGAGATCATCATCCTCGCATTCATCGATCGAACTTATGTTTCCTCGAACATGTCGCGTTGTACGTGGCGGTGTAATAAGTTTCTATCCGTTTTACATTTCCTAACTCGTTGTGTTGCGTTCACATCGTACCATTTATAGATAGGCTAATATACCTAATAAGTGTTTCGTCTAGCCTACGATGTATATTGTATCTATAATCAGAAATAAATTATCGACAGTAAATCACTCTCTGCTGTTGCAACGACGCAACAAATTCATCTCGCTCCTGCACAATGTAAGTACTCTACAAATCATTTTTGTGTCAGCTTAATGCATGTCAGACATAATCTCATGTCACAACGGCACAGTGATATTAAAACTATAATCGATAATTTCTACAGTAGAAAATTAGCTTTCTATCGTAAATGAGAAAAGATTGACTTTATATCAACGAAAGATTTGATATTTTCTTTTGCAATTATTTATGTCAACGTCATCGATATTTAACTAAAACACATAAATGAGAAATTATGCAAGGAATAAAAAAAATATAAGATTCCATGTATTACAGATGTAGAAGATTCCAGATTCGATTTTCTATTTCTAATTAATGTTGATCAATTTAAATTCAAAGCGTATACGTATACAGTGAAACGTTAAGAGTTTAAAATTATTTTTTGTAAACAATTGATTGTGAGCGTTGGGTCGTAAATAACATCGTAACGATGATTATATAATATAGATTACTCAATCTCTGAAAAAAAAATGACAGATACAATAAATACAGTCAGATATCAGTACTCAAGAAATAATAAAGCGTCGATAATTATAGTGTAATTAAAATCAATGATGTGAAGTCCTGACCACCGCTAACCATCGTCGGCATACACTCGAGGATTTCGCGCGCACGAGGGAGAGTGACGCCGATGAAGGATAAACGTTAGGCACGCAAGACACGAATTTGCATGGACGATGCATTATCTCTACACGTGTAATATGACATCCCCATCGCACGATTACCAAAGGCAAAAGCTCGCTCGCAATTAGACCACCTGCGGTTTGGTCTAAGCCGATCTCAAACGATTACCTAGTCTGCTTTGCTTTCCGTCGAGTCTCTCGCTAAACCTTTCAATTTATTTTAGGACCGCTAATTTGTTGTGTCACACGTGTGTGTGTGTGTGTGTGTGTGTGTGTGTGTGTGTGTGTGTGTGTGTGTGTGTGTGTGTGTGTGTGTGTGTATGTGTAATAGCGTGCGATCGCGTGTTCGTATTAGAACGCGCTACCAGTGCTACGTCGCGAAAACTTCGTCGTTTAAAAGTAACGTAGAAGATTCGGCCTGAGGCATTCCACTTCACGTATTCACAATCTCAAGTGATATTTTCGGAATCTTGCGCCAAAATATTTTTATCCTCGTTATTTTGAGCGAGCTGCTAATCTCTTTGAATACTTTCACGTTTCTCGTAAAGATTCTTTTTAATCCAACGATACATAGAGATAATATAGATAGAGATAATATAGAGACATCAAAGACTAGATTTTTTAACATCCTATGTAAAAATACTTAAAAATGTAAATATTTCTTGTAAGGAAGAACGGAAAAATGTTTCGTGTTAAAATTTCATATCCCGGATTTGACTGCAGAGAGGAAAGCCATTAAAATAAATGATCGTACTTCGCCAGATGTCGCGACACCGAAATACGTCTCTTCGAGACAACCGCGATTCCACATTCAGACAGCATCTCGCTATGAAAAGTAGCAATGAAGATGCATTGCGACAAACTTGCAGGAATGTGGCGCGTGTGCGGCATATACAAATGTCGCGACCAACGCCCCGCTCAAAAACTCTTAATTCCATGAGCTTGCTTCTATCACGACTTGCATAAAATCCGCGATGTTAAATTCCGCGGGGAAGAGAGGGGAGGCGGAAGGGAGCGTTTAATCGATATATGCGTTTTACTCTTTAACAAAAATATTAAAATACCGATCACATTACGGCCTGACAGGCAAATAAAACTGAAGAACATTTCGCGATTTAGATTTCAGATCTGTTAGTGGATAACAAAACCTTCGATTTATTCTAAATAGATTTTAATTAAACTACATTTTAATTTGCAGTTAGTTACTGGGTTAATATCGGATACTGAAAAATTGAGAAAGCAGATGCTGTACAATCAGAATTTCCTTTAAGAAAAAAATCGGTTTCAAGTTAATGAAAGAATCTTATAACGTGGAATAATTATGGCGCATAATCATGGATTACAGATTCATCAACAAGAAAATTACGCAATCTGTTTCAGCGAAGAATATATAATGAAAGCAAGCAAACAAACAAGTGGATTTAACAAACAGGTAAATATAGAAATTGTCTTACATACAAGATAAACGAGACAGTGTTAATTAACGAAATAATTTTATACGAACTTAAGAGAATACTATATTAATTACTATGTTAAGTTCATTACTGATAAATTATAACTTATTTAATATTTTCCACAAATTTTTTTTTATAAATATACGTAAAATTGATGAGAATTCTTAATCTCGAAACTTATTTAGCTGCTACACAAAAACTTTCCATTTAAATCCACTTCTTCATCAATCCTTCATATCGATTAAAAATTATCAGTTAAAAATATTAAAACCAAACAATTAAAAATATAACAGTAGGAGAAAATAAAATGCAGCTCTGTATCCCTCGACCTGTAGTTGTCCTACATAAGAAAGAAAAGTATACGTCAATAATGTCAGATGACACGTCACACAAATTAGGTCGAAAACGGAGTTCATTGTACGCCGTGGACAGCATATATTTGCCATCCAAAAACCATGCCATCGAAAAACAAAATCACAAGTAGACGGGGGCATTCTGCGTGTGCTGCCGTTTATTCAGGTATCGGTAGGCGGACGAATAAGGGGTGAGCCTGGCGCAGCGCGCGCTTTCTGTGGTATTGATTACAGCCTCCTATCCAGGTGCACAAGCAGGGTCAAATCTGCCCCTCTCTCCACCGCCGTCACCTCTTCCACCCCTTCTGCCGGCAAGCTCTTCGTCCCTTTTCCTGATCTCCCTTTCTCCACTACCTCTCATCTAACCCTCTCTCGCTCCATCTTTCTCTCTCTTTCTCTCCAGCGAGACCTGACCTCTCCTTCGCTACCAACTTCTATCTCATTTCCACTCTCTCCCCCGCAATCTCTCTCTCTCTCTCCTCCCCCATTTCTTTCGCTTCGGTCCCTCGCTCTGGCACGCTGCCCCATCTGCACGCGTATCGAGTGCAAAGGGAAAGAGAAAAATATGTACATCGACACGCCGCTCTATAGTCACTCTCGCATCGGGCGGATTTAGATGCATTCATTCGTATATAATCGCAGATACGTCCCAGAGCATGTGTTTTGCATACGACTTGTCATCGGAATAGAAACTGTGACGAGCGAACGAAGAAATATCCACTGCGTAAACTTTTGCGCGCGCTTATCGGAAAAAAAAACGCGCGATACACTCAAATAATATTGTAAATGACATTTAATTGTCATAATCCGATTAAACAATCAATGCGAATATCGCAAATACATTTTCAACCGTCAGGCGGCTTATTCCAAATTTATTTTACTTTTACCAATCTTTCGCCATCTTTTTACATAGCAGCCTTTTACACTTGGCGGCCTTTTTTAGCACGCAAAGGAAGAAACAATGCGGGGTGAAGAGCCATAATTTCCGACTACCCGGTGGTTTATCTCTCAGCTAGCACATACGTTCGCGTTCATTTGTACATCCCTCTTCAACCCTTCGATATAGAATCGATCTTCGAGCCTGGAGCACCATCGGTCGATTCATTCTCATTATGTCGTCGGTGTCGGCTGAATTTTAGCGACATCGATCGTAACCAGTGCCAGCCAAGCCGAGCGAGCGAGCTGCCATCCAACCAACCTCGAGAGAGAGTGCATCGAGCCATCCCCAGCGCGGACTATCGCACCAGCAACAACGGTCTCTCGCCTGCTGAGCTGCTGAAGAAAGGTCCGGAGTTTTCCCCGGGAATTCCCGCGACTCGCTTGCTACCCTCACCGTAATTAGATCGCGCCTGCCTTTTTCTCAACGGAGGCAAAAGAAAAGAGTCCTCTTCCCCGGACTCGTTACGACCTAACCCACGAAGAGCCGAGGCTATACACGTCACGGCGGCGATCTATATCGGTCGATTTTTCACTCGTTAGAGCGCTCTTGCTTTCTAACTTGTCGTCGCTGCCTCGTAATATGTTTATGTTAATACGGAAGTCCGCTCCCTCTCTCCTCCCCTCTCTCTCTCTCTCGTTTAGTAACTGCTGCTGTTGCGGCGCGGGACGACGAATGGAAATCGAAGGGCGGACCTCGAGGTATAGCGCCGGTATATTTACCGGGCAAATGCAATGCGCATTTCGGTGAATTATCGACGTGGACTATGCTCTCGGCTAATCCTGGGAAAACACGTTGCGGCTCTTCGTAGAATTCACGCGCGTCTTTCGTAAATCTTTAATAAATTATATTACAAATTAAAAATTCGATTCTGTACACAAGTGCCGTAAAATCTGACGTCGATTTATACGTTTGTCAATTAAATAATAATTTAAAAAAAGGTTTCCGCGCGAAGAGGAACGGTCGCGATTTTTTAACGCGAATTTTTGCGCGTGTCGCAGTGCCATTATTGCGGCACATCAGCATAATTAATGTACATACGAGCCGACACTGTAGTATAGTGGCTGCAAACAGATGTACTCGATCGGCGCGCGCGGTTTAGGCCTGAAAAATACGATCGCGCGCACTCGCCACGGCCGCTTACGGATCGATATTACCAGCTGGCGAGCCGTTATTAAGAACTGACATTACCGGTCGCAATTTACCGTGGCCAACCTCGAATGACTCCCAAACCAGCGCTTGTATAATGCGGGAGCCCACGTAACGAATATATTTCCGCAGTTCACGACGTGACGAATTAGATTTGTCGAATAGAAATTGTTACGATTCTCCGGAGATTCCCGGCAAGTGTATGGGCGCATGTTCTCACCGCGCCATTTAGTGTTATATGTGGTTGTTTGATTCTCGTTTCGCAGTTAATTTTAATGAGATCTTCGTCAACAAATAAAATAGCTGCCCGAAAGCAACATTTTATCTCTAATTATAAGCATTAAAACTATACATTATAGACATATGTATAGATGTAATTCAATCAAGTAGCTTCAATATCGATTTTTATTGACTAAAAGTTCGCATTTTCTCTTTGTTGAAAACTTTTTCTTCCTTGGTAATGCGAGAAAATTGAAAAGTATTCGACGATCGCTTTTAATCTTTGCGTCTTATTTTTATTTAACTTTAATTAATTTTTATTAATTATATTCAAGATTGTCAGAATTTGACAGATATATAAAACTATATGATTGAGAAAATTCATTGTTGTTAAAAGAATGCATATATCGAATATTACAACTGAGGAAAATAAGTATCTCATTAATAATAATAAATTTAAGCGAGAATTTATATAAAGTGCCATGTAATGTAATATAAATGTAAATGTAATATAAATTTCGTATAGTCATTTCTAAAATATGAATGGAATTATTTTTAACCGTAGAGGGCGTAGAGTGACAGATAGGTAAATGGTTATATACATATTTATAATTAAGTAAAATGCAATTTTAAATAGTCTTTCGATGGACAAATGGTGGAATAATTGGAACAAATTTATCGCATCATTCAATGATTGAACTAATTAATTAAATAGTAAAAATAGAAAAGATGGAACCGTTCCATTGCATTATCTACGTTTCTCGGGTCGTAACCTGCGACAAAAGAGCGATGTATGTGACTAGAACAAATTAAACAGATAAAACGGTGCATCTTTTTTTTTGCACGATCGGAACAGTCGATACAAGTAGACGTTGCACGTTGGGCGAACTATTTTTATTGAACTTCACAGCACGAGCGTTTCGAATGGGCTTTTAATCGCTTGGCGGAGTGTGTGGGGAACGTATAATTAATTTTCAAAAGTTCCATCACGAAGTTTCGGCTCACGTTTCTAATTAAACCGAAGCCGAACGAAAGTATTTGAATTAGTTTTCTAAAAAGCCATTTTTTTACAGTAACCGCACGCGTCCGAAAGTCATCGCCATTCTCGCGTGAAAATATCATGAGATATTGTCCACATAATGAGGTATAATATGGCGCTACGGCTTCGCCAATGGTTCAGGTAATAACGAACGATAATGAATAATATTGCGTATCTTGATAACGCTATGTTCGAACACACGCATCGTGAATACAATCATGAAACATGTTCAAAAAATCTTGTAACATTGTAATCAAAAGATAATGTCATATGATCTGTTAATAATTTTACAACTGTGCATATATACACATCGTATGTTTCATTTACAAGTTTAATGTACGTTTGTTGCCAAATAATTTATGAATTCGTATACATGCATTGTATGCATAAAAAGTTTTTTCATTTGAGAAAAATACATTTTCGCAAATTCTCTTTAAATCAAATTATCAACATTTTATTTGCCGCTTTGTATATAGGTAGAGAATTAGTAATATATTTTAATGAGATCCATATCATTACTGGAAAAAGAGATCTACATTTAAATTATACATCTGATTCAAGAAGAAAGTTTTTTTTAGAACACTATCCGTTCGAACCAGTTTCTCGATATTCACATTCACACTAATTATTGCGCAGTAAAGTAACAAACTCTGCATCTATATTACTCTGCATCAAATCAGTTTCCTTTCTACTTTTCTTTATTTCAATGCTGAATAAATTATCATTAGTAATACCTTATATAATTAGATCTCAAGGTATAATGTGAGGCAGCAATGGAAATGATTTATTAGGATTAAAATTTATGATAAAAGGGTAAGAAAATTATCTTGTGATAGTATAGGGATTAATATCTCCCTGTGCCTCACTGCAGCTCAGGTTGGATTTGCCAGAGTTAAATTCAGGCACACACATTGGGAGAATCAATAACGCACCGCGTTCAAATAACGGTTGTCTAAACCCGGTTGTCTAAAAGGCCCGGAGAGATTTATACACAGGCGAAGGGGGGTTTTTCGGCCTACGTCGAGCGAGATTCATATATTCACGATCGGCGAGTAAACCGGCACTTTAAACGTGTGGAAAAAGCCGAATGTGTGCCACACAAACAATCGATAAAAACATTTATACTGCGAAACGGTTACAGGGTCTCGGGAGTCCTATTTCTCGCATTACGAAAATCCTCGTCGGAATATAAGACGTGGTTATGCCGCCGTCATAAAAGGAAACGTGATGTGTACTCGAATGCCGTTAATGACGCATAGCATTCACGAAAATCACGTCTCGAGACTGCTCGTGGCTGCGAGCAGGAAAGGTTTAATAACGGGCTATTAATCTTACTTAAGCGGCTGCGAGATAAGCGGTATCAAATGACAAATTTTTGGCGACGACAAACAGCCCTCCTTCCTAATCCTTAATTCGGATTATAAGTAGTTATAGAACTTATGTGTGCTTGAACCATTTAATTGCAACCAAGTACGACGTTGAAAGCGACGTAGAAATGAAGACGAATCTTTACTATTCTCTACAAAAGATGTGGAATCATAATAAAAAAGGTAAGTATTGGTATAAATTGTACAAAAGTTTGTATTTTGTAAAATATTTAAAACTCTGAGTATAAATATTTTAATTCATTCATTCTCTTATCGCGAATTGTCTAAATGGCAAACAATTAAGTCGGCCTTATCTAAATCCGCTATACATTGAAAAAAAAGATTAGTTATAATAATCCAGTCTTGATAAAAGTTTTATCATCAACCTTGGTGAAATAGTTTCTATAACTAGTTTCTATAACTAAACATAAGTCATTATGACAAAATAATGCTATAAAAATGAAATGTTCATAATTGTAATCAAATTGTAATATAACAAATACAATTGTAATTTGTTATTTTTATTATTATATTTAGTAATATTAACTAAATATTTCAAAAATGGCATTACTAAATGCATCTTATAAGTTAACCTAGAATTTTTTTCAGTGTATAAGAATTAGGTGTGATATATCCGTAATCATTCAATAATAAATAAAATAAATTTTTTTTTGTTTTTGGCACAGACAATTGAAGCTCGCAACACTGCATATTGCTTACAACAAGTGAAATGATCAACGACCCATTAATCGCGCCAGCGTGGCGACGCGAGATTTATCATTGACGACAGAACGGCATCGCAGCGCGTGCAACGCGTGCGCTTAGATTCTGTCTGTACTTTAATGCACGTCTGCTTTTCGCGAAGGCTGTCGCGGTACGTACGTGTTTGCGCGTCTTCTTCTTCCTGCTTTTCTCCATTTCGTCTTTTTACCCGCGAGTCGTTCGCCCCGGACGACCCACTTTCGAAACGGACCGTATCGCGTGAGAATGGGACGTCGTCTTGAGGGAAAGATATATTTCGTTATTATGAAAATAGCCGATCTTCAAAGGGTAAGATCGACGCTACTACCGTTTCTGGGGCAGACGGGCGGACGGATGATAGAAACACGAGCGAACGAATTTCTACGTATCTTCTTTTAGAGATCACTCGACGCTAAATGCATGATTTATGTGATACTCGAAATTGTAAAAAAAAAAAAGAAAAAAAAGAACGGCGTCATCCGGAAAAGGAATAAAAATATTCCCTGTGTAGCTGCAGCCGACGCGGATAAAGGGATTGTGTGAGTACCGAGATAATTGTATAAAGATATGTCAATAGATATCAGTTTGTAACACGCATCGTGTTCCAGCTATATTTCAGCCACATATCAAAAAATATTTTAAAGACCTTTTTTTTACTAGACATAGATACTTTTTTTTAAAAAAGGTGAAAAAAAATTATTTTCAAAATAAAAGTAACACTTTTACGATTAAATTATCCTATCTAAAAAAATTAATTGCAAAATTTTGTTTCTTAATTTCGAGAATATTTTTTAAAAATTATGGAAGACCTGCTGAAAGAAAATTAAGCAGTCGTTGAAAATCAGAATATTCTTTTTTCTTTATGAAAGTTGTAAATTGTTCTAATTTTGTTCTGACATTGACGTAACAAAATATATTTTTGCCTCAAAAATGTATCATCAAATTTTTTTTAAATATTTATATCATTTTTTTTTTAAATACGCTAATATATTTGGTGAAATTGTCGCCAAAATTAACTTTGGAAAGAATATATATCTTTTAATCTATTATACTAAACAGAATGAAATTTATTAACATATCCATTAATTATCATACGTAAATAGAAAGATATACAAAATTTCATTTCAATACAAACAGAGAGAATTACTACTTAATAAAGCATATATGTATATTTCCCTACGGTTACTGATTGAGCGTACTTTCCGCAGAGTTTGAATGTACGCGCAACATATATAATACTTCGAAATTCGCAGGAAAACACGCAAATGTATATTTAATATTTTTCTGCGTTATTTCCGTAATATATGTTATGTTACGGAATTATGTTATTAAAATGCCATTAGCGTGTACATATTGTATATGTTTCCGCATAAAATTAATCTGTAGCTTGTATACGGGTCTTTATTCGGATTTAATCACATATATTATATAGAATTGTTCGCATAAAGACTAGGAAAGGGAAACGTAAAGCACAGAATTTAATCCACGTACACACACTTGCGTGCGCATACGTGCAACTGCAGACACGCAATTACTTAGAAAATATACTTCCATAAAAAAGAACCCGACTGATTTTCGCGAGCCAGTTAACATCAAACGACCGTGCTTGCCGACGTGAATTACACAGAGAAGAAAACTTCTCCGCCATTCGGAAGTACTAATTAAACTGTGGGGTGCACTTTAACACTTGGCGGTGATTTGGTTTTTGTTCATAAACCGCAACCCGTCCTCCCGATGTCGCACATTAAATACCGGTCGGTTTCGTGCGGCCATTTAAAAATATATCTTTAATTTTGGCGTGGGAACGCGCGTTTGGGTCTCAACAGTTTCAAGAAATAGCGTGCGTAACATCCGGATGCAGTACACTGCACGCTAATAACCTGTCTCTTCTTTCTGTATTTTTCTTTCTGTTTATTTTTAAATCTTGGTAAAATCTAACTAAAAAAATTTATTTAATAATCAATGAAGAGTAAAATAAAATATCTACTTATCTAATCCTGTTTTAAAAGAGAAAATCCGTTTTGTGATAATAATGTTAAGAAATAATTTTATATTTTATATTACTGTAATATTCAATTCGATATTTAATTTTTTATTCTTTTGTGAGGTAGAATAAATTTTTTTTTTCTAAAAAAATTGAGCGAAATTTGCATAACTTTTTAGTTCTTCAATTTCTATCACGTAAGTATTTCATATAGACTTTTGCTTTAAAAATTTAGATTCTAAGACCATAAGAAATCTTCTTTTTCCCTAAACATCTTTTTTTTTACTCGTGATGTAGACGCGCCATGCCATTCATTTACTTTTCTCGAGCCAACGAAGAGCTTCTCGTATAACAGCGTCTCGTATAACAGGTCGAGTGATTTCACGCTCCTTCAACGAACGGGACGCGAGGATAAATTAACAGACGATGTAAAAAAGTATTACAGAAAATGCGATGAAAAAATATGGCAGGCAAAAAATGACGTCGGAAATTTCGTCAGGATACAGGTGCGAAAATGTAATACGTTTCTGTTATATTTGGTGAGATAATACAAAAGCGGTCCGAAAGTCTCGCCAGGGGAAATTTTCACGTACATCTACGGATTGCACATCATTCGTATGTTTCACGATCCTTGCATGCGAAATTGTTCTCTCGACGAATCAAATTCTTGACACCACAAAAATAGGAAAACTTCACAGTGCTCGATTGAATACGTGTCTTGTAATACTTATTGCAAATGATATGTTATGGTGGATATTACATTAAAAATTATTATTACATCTCGCTGTTCCTACGTGCCTAAACTTTATAAAATGTTTATTATGTATTCATTATTCTGTCGGTCGGCATTTTAATTTCATTTTCTATACAACATACAGTAAATCTTCGTGGCAAATTCAACAGAATAAAGTGACGCAAAACTCGCGATTTGTCTATATGTTCAAAAATTTAGTAAAACCAGGATTTTATGACACATAACTGATATATTCGTGAAACAGTAATATCGAATCGAATATTACTAGCGAAACATTTATAGGGGGATTAAACGTTAATAAGCATAACGGATTCTCTATCTATATACATATTAATCGGATCGACTCAAAATATGAATCGGAGATATCGTCGATATTGACACGACATTTCAGTGACTCTCACTAATTGCTATCTATAGCAGGGGCTCTCGTTAAAGCCACAAAATCGACCGATGCGGATGCCAGCGTAAAATGGATGACCGTTCGCCAAAGCGCGGGAGAAAGAGGCAAGAGAGAGAAAGAGAGAGAAAGTGTCAAACGTTTCCTCGTAATTATAAAAGCAAAGTGGAGCCGACACGCTCGCGTGATAGTTTTATCTTCTAGCCTCTTTATCGTTCATATATCAATTTGTGATTCAAAAGCTTACAACGATCACATACACAAAGAAGAACAATTTTTTTTTCATCAGCTCCCTCCCTTTCTCTCCTACTTTCTGCCAGTGTATTTAGTTCTGTACGTAATCTAAACGTAATCGAATGATGCTATTCCATGATCGACGGTAGATGTTTTAAAATTCAATGTGAACGCTTTTTATTAGCTGTCGCGATACGAATGCTGTGGTAATGGCGCGTATTATATAACTGATCAATACTCGTATACATACCGAAATGTTACATTTTTTTCTTCAAATCGATGGCAAAACCATTAAAGATTTTATTAAATTTTCATATCTTTGGGTACCGCAAATACGCGCAATGTACATTAGACTAGAACTGACTGTCTTTCTATCTTCGCATATCAAAATGTTTCATGTACACTTTTCAGACGATCATACTTAAATAAGTCAAATTTATCATCGGAAAATCATTTAGATTGGTTTGCTTTATCCAATAGCTAGCATTATTCCGCTCCGTCCAATTTATTCTTTTAGCCTAGACATTTTTTCCTGAGGGAATAAAATAAATTCTTGAAAATACAACGGGACAACTTCTAGAAAGTTAGTATCTTATCCTTAAAATCTTAATAATTGATAAAATTCTTGAAAAAGAGTTTTAACAGATTAATTGCAAAACAGTGATAATTCGAATATTAAATTAATGTCTCTCAAATACAGAAATTGGTAATGATTTTTCTATTTTAATCAAAATCGATTTGGATCGCAATGCTTTTCGATGAAATTTTTGAAACTGCTATTTAGAATTCCCTCAAGGAAATATAAGGACCAAAACTCGTGGAAAGATCGGAAGTCTGTCAATTATATCGAAATTTTAAACATTGGATGTTAACTTGGAGTCAACGAAGAAAACCGTGTCTAAATATGCTTAAGGATTAATCACGACCGTTTAAATCGGAAGGAAACGACTTCCTAACGGAAATCTAAATACTTGGCGAGTTTTTAACCGGGATGCTGAAGACTACGGCAAAGAGGAGAGTACGGTCTCCCCTCTCCCGCGAGAGGTGGGATGTTTCTGATGCTGTATATTTTACGCGGTTAGAGTTTCGTGTTGAAGCTGGGTTAAGTTGAACCCTGACATACGCTGACTAAAGTCAGAGTTCGTTTCGACGCGAGTATGCTTGCCGACTGAAATATTCACCATTCGTCCATTTCACCTCTCTCTTTTCTTTTCTTTCTTTTTTTCCTCTCCTCTACAATCACCCTCATCCTCTACGATCCATTCCTATATTTTTCTTGTAAGCCTTCTTTTACATGTAAACTCAAACGTAATTGCGCGAATATGCACATACGTTCGATGTCACTAATCCCTGGGACAATAAAGAAAACGGGAACAACGGAAGCGATAACACATGGTTATTTCTTCTATTGTTCCCCCCAAAAGAGCGCAAAAGAAATCGATTAATTGAATATAAATCGAGAAAATTTTTACTATTACTGATTTGATATATTTAACATTTTATGGATGCTTCATATGAATTGTGTTACAAAATGAATTGTGTTACAATGTCGTATAGAATGTTTACTAAATAATATCACTAAATAATATTACATTTTAAATAATATGAAACGTGATATTTATCTCTGCTGGTTTAACAACATGAAAAAAAAATTGATCCGAGAGTTGTAAAAATGAAAAATTAGATCTGGTTTAATTACAAATTAATTATCATAATTTCCTTCAAATTCGATAAACTTGTTTAAGTTTCGATAAACGATAAACTTTCTTAATTTTCTGTCGTTTCTTCATACAGTAGATATTACAGATGACGTACAACTAGAAATTCCCAATCCGATGATGTCAAAGTATACTCGATGATACCGTATCAACCCAGAGAAGCACGCGTAACAGGCGTTATAGCACAATCCATTACCGAAGTGTCGCGTGTTCGATACAGAGCGTCGCGTAGATAGCTAAGCTTCTCCATCTCTCTCTTTCGCGGTTCAAATAGCGACAAGCAACTTCGTGAGAGTTACGATATGGACGTGACGCTTGAAATATTTGATTTTTATTGTGGTGATTTACGTGTATAACGGAATGAAATGCACTATCGTGCGTTCCGGCAATTCTCACGAGTTTGTAAACCGCTCGTTGATGGGACGCACTATAAACATATCAATTGCAGCCAGCGCTCTGTTTATTCTACTGAAATGGCTGGTCTACTCTAAATTTGAGCTGTTTAAAATATGAGAAAATTGAGAAGCATGTAACGCGGAAAAAGTGCAAGAAATATATTTATCACGGAATCAAGGGGGATCGAATGTCGCGTTAAATAAAACTATAACAGTACACCTCGTTATAACTTTGTCGTCGTTTTGACGTGCTCTCGCATAATTGATACGGAACTGTATGCTCGCGCGCGACTGGGAAACCGTAACTCTTGGCGTTAAGCGCATTAACGTGATGTGTTTTTTCTCATCAAAATATAGGTAGCAAATATTCGAAGTAGATAGACGAATCCGTAAAACGCGCCAGGCGCGTGTATATATACCGGGAGATTTCACGAGAAACCTAAATTTGAGCGCGGAAAATGGTCCGCAACGCATGGGGACGCGCGAAACATTTAATTTTTTTCATCGAAAATATTTAATTTTTCCCGGCACGGTAAAATTTACTTAAAATGGAATATCGCATACGTACGCGAGGCCATACATACGACGTATGATGCGCTCGCGAATAACTAATCCCACGGTTGATGCAATAACAGACGCAAAAAAGGGACCGCGAGAGCGTAAAACGAGAGAAGGTGGAACGAGGCGAGCGAAACGTAGAGATAAAATTGAAGGAAAACGAAGGACTGGGATTATGCAGAACGCGGTCGCATAAAAGAAGGAAAGAAGAAAGAGAGAGAGAGAGAGAGAGAGAGAGAGAGAGAGAGAGAGAGAGAGAGAGAGAGAGAGAGAGAGAGAGAGAGAGACAGAAATGCTAATCTTTCGACTCCATCCATTGCATTCACTGACGAATACTCCGACGACATTTTAAACGCATGCCTTGCGTCGCGTATGGTTTTCCTACATTCTCATAAAAAAATATAAGCAACGTAACAAACTAGGTACTACATGCAAACGGAAAAAAAATAGAGATTAGCGCGATATCGGTGCGCTCGCAGCGAAACAAACGATAAAAGTATTATACATGTGAAACGGCAAAATTGAACGTTTTATGGAGCCAATTATTTTTGTTCCAAAAAAGCATATTGATTCAATCGACAATAAATTAATAATAAAAGTTAATACGCATTCCCATGTTACCGTTTTTATACATTTCCATATATTTTTGAAATGAATCGTAGATTCCACTTGCACTCTGTTCTCGTAAAATGCATACGATTTACGATATATATTCTGGATTTTTTTACAATTTCGAGACACCGGGGAGTAACTTGGCGAGCAATGCTCCCGAGAGCATAAATCTGTGTCGTTTTTAAGAAGTACACTCTTTCATGAGTTATATTATAATCGCAGCTGCACTTGGACTAAATGCACTCGAATGCAGCTGAGTGCCTCGTTACAATATTAGAATACGCGTGGTAACATCGACCTATCTGCGATACGCCTGAGCTATACATGATCGATTTTACGTCCAACTAGCTGATTTCGAATCCGATAATCCTATCTATTGACGAGCCATTACGCGGAACATCTTCACCATGGGCAATTATTTCAATGGAATCGTGAAAACGCACATTCAAATGAAAATAGGATAATTAATGAATACGATTTTTCATTTCGATTCAACACATTTGTTCTACTTGAGAAAAAAAAACGTCACTACATTGTGCGAAGTCATGATTTAGGATACTTCCGAAATATCGAGTGTGCCGAAAAGTTATTAAAAAGCGATTCCGATACAATCTATAATATTCAAACAATTTCACGCATCATTTAACGATAGACTTTGATGCATCGAGTTACAACAACTCGAAACGTCGCTTACAGCTTCTGTCTTTGCGGTCAGCTTCGATATGTCGCGCGTCCTACACCATTGCGATTGACGGACGACCACAACAGCGTCGCCGCAATCACTAAATGCAAAACCGATGGGTGCTCCGTCCCCGTTCCCGTTCCTTCCCGTTTCGCCCCGTCCCGCGAAATTCGGCCCTCGCGTTTCTACCGGCTAATCCGTTTTGGCGTGCAAATTGCAGCCGACACGACGCCCCGCACAAGCGTGTAACACGTCGCGATTCTTCGCAAAACCTCGACGTAAATGGAACGCGTGAGTTTCCGCGAGGACAACACGAGGACGAGATGACGAGACCGACTCGGTATGTAGACGTATAAGTAGATAAGATGTATACTCAAAAAACTACGTTTTTAACCACTGCATTGACTCTTGGTGATAATAAACTGCATTACGCGCATCGCAATGACGCGGTTAAAATTACACGTCATGAAATATTTTCCGCTAGAAAGATTTTCGCTTCGTATTGCAGTTTATCCGGAAAAGAAATTACCCCGCCATATATTATGCTATACTACAAGCGTTCCTACAGCATTTTCAGTTTAATATGTAAATATAAAAGTATTTAAAAAATTATGTGTTTAATATTTATATTTAATATCTGACATATAATTTATTTTTGACATGTTAATATTTATTATATAACATGATATATTTTAATATCTGCATATTAAATATATAACTATAAACTTGATATGTAAATGTTAAATAAAAGTATTTCATTTATATTGCAAAATTTGATTTTTTTTCCTTATATTAAAGCAGCACATTTATATTGGTACCATATTAAGATGTCATATCAATTAATCATTACATTAAAAAACTAAATGCTGTATATCAGCATATAATGATAAATACGAAAATATTTTACGATTATATGAATTTATCATTATTATATATATATATATATATATATATATATATATATATATATATTCAATTTGCATTATTGTTTTATTACTCTCATTTTGAAGGAAAAAAAGATTCTTGACCTAAAAAGACAATTAATCGAAACGCCCGCGGCTATGAATTTCAAGTAGAATAACTAGACGGTCAGCCAGATCGTTCGTCCTCCTACATAGGTCAAGAGACCTGTCGCCAGCGTCGTTGTCGTCATGCAAGTTGCCATCGGCGCAGTAGCCGTCGCGAAAGTTCTTCAGGGACGGAAACGAGCGGTCGAGAGACGAATCCAAAGTCGCTCCTGAAGAGGAACGAGCCTCGAGGGGTGCTCCGGAATATTTGACAACATGTTTCCCTAGACGGTCGTCTGAGAGGAATCTTGCCAAGATACATACGTACGTGCATATGTGTACGTCTTAGGATTTGCCACCACCTGGCCAAGCGAGTTTGCTCCGCAGCATAAATATCGCAGCTTCCTCATCGAGTGCAAGTAAAATTACGGTACACACACATACATTTATTCTATGATACATTATTATTGTTAAAAGTACGTTTTATTATGTTTTATTTAAAAATAAATTAAAATAATTTAATTGTGTCACAAGTAATGAATAGCTCGAATAAAGAGAAAAATGCGATTTTTAGCTAGACATATCTCATAAGAAGACAATCTCTTGTAACAATAACCGATTCGAGAGAAAATCATTTGCAGCATTATCAATAATAGAATTCAACAACCTTGAAAGTTTTTAACACAAATAAAAATTATATAAATGTATCACATATGTTGCGTAGTGGCCGACAAATTTGGACGATCCTTACGTCACGCAAATCGCTTCTATTTGCCGGAAACCCAGCACATTTTTCACGAAATGCGCCTTTCGTGCGTCAGCGAATTCTCCCACGTTTCGCGAAACATACCAACGTCCAACGAGTGTTCTAATATCTCTACCGGTTTTCATTTGTGCTACAACTTTTCGCAAAAAGAGATACTTGTTAGGTCAAAACTTTAGGAAAAACCTAAATATATTAATGACTCGACTACACCATCGATCTTACTTCAATAGACATATGCTGCTGAACGTAAAAATTAACAGATCGTAAACCTTGAAATTAAAGTGTAAATATCAGAATGTGCGTGCAATTAAGAACGTTGAAATTCTTTAATGTCATTAACACGACAGTGATAATGACGATGTGCTGCTATAAGCTAACGAGAGATGACAGGCACTGCCCTCCTCACCGAGAGGCATTCACCGTGCCAATCTAATGTCCTTGAAGCACGATAAGCATGTTCGTACTGTTTAGAGCCCCGGAATAACTTGAACTGCGCGAGCAAAGATATAAATGCCGGAACACCATCTAAAGCACAATTAGCGAAGTTGGGACGGGTGCGGAGCGCATCCGAAGTTGAGCCAACGGGTGTTCCAAGGACTTAGCCGTTTCGCTGTCCGAAATAATGGCTGCAATGACATACATAGCTGCGCGAGATGTACATGCCAAATGCATGAGAATTCATCGACGAGCCGCGCGACTATGCGACTGCGATGCAAGGCGAAACGCGAAGCGCTATGATGCACGCGCCATGAAATCAGATTTTCCTTTTTTTTTTTTTTTCTTTACGTGACTCCGACGTTGAGATTTTTGCCGCGGAGAGATGCCGCGTAATGCGAGACGGCCGCAGCTTGATGCGATGCATTTCGTTACAGCGCGAGATTCAGTTAGCGTTTCTTGGTAACGGATTCTTTTTCTACTTTACGGCGCGAACTCAACTACTGGATATTATACACGGTGGTCGCGTTTAATATCGCACAGTGGTGCAATCGTTTCGCCTCGTATGCCAGCGAGCACATATTTCGTTAATATCATGCGCGATAAGATATTAGAGAAAAAAAAATAGTTTTTATTTTATCACTTTCGAGGCTCATAACGACGCTCTATCATGGAAAGACGATTACACTCAAGGCATTATCGATGTAACAAACCGTTATCTCGGCATAAATCGGATCGCTCGCTAATGTTAATGTTCTCAAGGCACGATAAGAGCTTCAAAAATGCGCTTAGTGCAAGACATTTTGCGCATTTCGTTCAACTACGCATTTTTAATTCGATATTTTTATATTTATGTCGTATCGTGTAATACGCGCAAAAAAATTCGGTTGTTATTACAAGTTATGCATATCGCACGCGCGATGAATCTCATATACCCGGATAGCCCGGAGTTGTTGGAAGTACTTTCGTATTATTCAGTAAGATGAGAGACTTTCTTTTCCGCAGGATATATTCGGAACTGTCGAGCCAAGCGCGAAATTTCAAATAAAGTGCCACATTTTCAATAATTGTATTGTCCAAGCGCGGAATCTTGATGAAGTAATACATTACGCGATACTTTTTGAATTTTGTACTGTGCTGTAAAGAAACTAAGAGGAAATACGGACGAATGACCGGGGGCGATAAATATGCACGGTCAATAAACGGGCTTGAAAAGCGAAATGAATTAAATTGAAACGATCGGAAGCGTAATGTAATTGAGAGTCGAATATATCAAAAGGATTAATTCAATTTGTACTCTTAACGCTATCATTAATACAGGGTTAATGTCAAATTTCGCGTCTCGTACGCGTGAAAAACCGTATCCGTTCGAGTGAATTCGATCTACCTTTTTTGTCATCAACTTTATCATGCAACTTTATCAAGATACATGATTCTCAATCTCTGATGAAATATCGCTGATTCCACCGTGCGTAAATGATCCTTATTCACGGGACGCTGCAATCAAGTTGAAGCGTAGCCGCATATCTTTTACGCAACGGCCCCGACACCGACTACGCTCTGAATTCAAATCATAAAGTTCGTAAGAGACGGCCGTCTGTAACTGTCGAGCAAACGATTGCTCGTGCGCAACGGCGCTCAATTTGGAGATTGGTGTCCATTGGAATTGGAAATGAAATTTCGTAGACGTACAAATGGGGGCGAGCACAGGGTTGCAACACGTTACGGCGGTAAAGCGCGAGAAATGTACCGTGCCCGCCATCGATTTTACGGCTACCGATTTATGTTTACGGATCCACCTTCGGTACACAGTAAACGATATCGCGAGCAAAAAGAAGCTCGTATATCCCATCTCATTGTCATCGTCACCGTATAAAGTCCATCCGAGACGATGGATAGTTTTAGCAGTGACATATAAATGATGACAATAGATTCAGATTGATTACAGAAAAATATTATTTTATTTAGATATTACGTTTTCTTTTAGCATTATCCTAGAAAATAATTATTTCCCACTATTTTCGTGGAGTGTTGTACAATAAATTTGTCAAGATTCAGATTGATTAAAGAAAAATATTATTTTATTTAGATATTACGTTTTCTTTTAGCATTATCCTAGAAAATAATTATTTCCCACTATTTTCGTGGAATGTTGTACTAACAATAAACTTGTCAAGATTTTCTGTTTATTTAAAAAAGATATATTTAATGGCCCCTGCATTACTTTAGTCATTTTTTCTACTTTATGAATTTTCTACTTTATGAAAAGATCGCGCAAAAGTTTTTTCTCCTTTCTCTCTTTTGTCGCGGGGTTACAGATGTTGATGCTATGCCGGGAGTACGCAACATAGACAAAAGTGGGAACTCTCGAGACAATCTTACAGCTAAATGTCTCGGTTCGCGCGCGAATATAACGGAGTTTAATCAGGGTAAAGCATGCGGCGAAAAGTCGTCAACTTCCGGCATTTCGCTATGATTTACCTATCTCTTGAGCAATAAAAAGTCTCACTACCCATTTTCCGGACTGCGTAGCCGCTGTATGATGCATAGTGTTAATAACGTTCCTCATCTCTTTCTTACTCACCCTATTCTCTCTTCCGCTCCTCGCTGCCGTTCGCCATGCTTCCTCTGCGCCACTTTTTCCTTCGTACCATCCGCGTTTTCTCCATTCCTTCGGGCTCGTTTCTTTTCAGGTAGCCTCCTCGATTCAGATTCGAGCACATACTGCGTTAGGAAAAATACGTATATATAAATACACACTCGTAACCGCTCTGAGAATCTATACTTAATCATAAAATCTCTTCGTCGCGCTAAGAAATTTTTAAGTATATAGGTTCTAACTTTTATACATCGAAAGCTCTTCAGTCTTCACTTATGCATTCATTTTTTTCTTTTTTACATCAATGCTTTGGGTGAATTTTTCTCTTCTAAATAATTCTTTAATCTGAAGCGTCATTTCTTTGTACATCTGAATTATTTTATGAAATTATTTTTTTATTATTATATTTTATTCCTTATACCTCTTTTATCTTATATATTTTAATAATTTATCTATAATTTTACTAAAAAGCTTGGATCAATATTTCAATATTTTACGAGTATCAAAAATGGATACTCATCTTCTCAATCATAATCAAATCATAATCAAATTTATTGTCGATAGTACACTGTAGTAAAAGAAATGTCAATAGCTAAAATGTCATTTTAGTTATTAAGTTATTTTCAATATCAATTTGCAAGAAGAGTTGAGATGAAAACAGATCGATTGAAATGAAAATGCAGAGATGTCTATTGGCCAGAAAATAAAAGAGCCATCCGGCACGTCCGAACGAATCGATTTCAGAAAATCACGCGATCGACACCAAATTGCACTAACATGCTTTTCTCATTGGCTGGATATTTAGAATTTCTCGTATTACCGAAAGCCAGTCCATAAGGGCAACCGATAAATTAACGACGCACATTATATCGCTATAAAGATAATTGCGGTCGACAATGCAAATGCAAGTATAATGAAATTTACACAAACCGGAGCAAACGGTATTAATGGTACAAATGATATTGTTACATTATCCGATACATGTTTAAGCGGAGCTCGTTCATGGCAAAATATCACAGTATGACGTTATATACGCGCGCGCAGAGTTATTGAGAGGACCGGTGTTATACGTTTCTAAAGACTGCCTGCCACTGCGGACCGTTTAATCCTTCGAAATGAATAGCATCGCATTTAAAACATTACCATCATTCGCGTAATAAATTAGGTCGCGCGCGGCCCTCGCGTTCTTGTTTTTGTTCGTTCATTATTAATTAACTCCGATAATCAATCGCGCGATAATTGATGACACATGCGGATAATGCATCCGTAATACGTGACCCCATCTTCCTAAAAACCCTAAGAGCTATATTACGATAATTACATATCCGCTACAAATATTACGTGGTCAAAAAGAACTTAAAAGCGGAATATGAGATTATTTTTTACTCGATAGAGGAATTTTCGCATTTTCGCCGCTTGAAATATAAACGTGAAAAAATTTTAAATCCTCAGCAGAAAGATAAAAAATTATTTTTGAAAATATAATATTAATCAATGTTGAAATAATATTTTCATGACGCATGTAATATATTCTTAAGAAAGTTGCAGCTGCTCGAAGGAGCACGCAAAAAACTTAGTAATACTAGTTAAATGTCATTAATTAATTCAGAGTTTGCTGTTATCGCTAAAAATTAGCTGTTAAAAATAAAATACATTTGCTATGAAATACAATTTTATTAGCTGAAATTAAAAATGTTCTTTAATACAAATTACTAAAAAAGTAGCAGCTATTCCTCATTTCATTATCTTACGTGAAACTGAACATTCAATTCGATTTAGTTACTACTGCGAGGAGAAATTAGCATAATGAATTTATCTAACCGTTATTTGGTTCTAGCAGCGAATATTTTTTACTGCAGTAGCCAAAATTTTAACAGTTAAAAATTTGATAGTGACAACATTAGCTGTCTCTATTTTAATGAAACATCTTAATTGCCTCACAGCTACATTCTAACTTCCTCAGCTAATCATTTTTTGCGTGGTTAAGTGACAACTCGCGCTATCTCGGAAGAAGTAGCATCGGCGAGTATTCGCAGGTACGAGCAGACATCCGCTTACAGGGCGAGATCGAGATTCAAATTTACACGCACTCGGCGTCGACGGCGATCGGCTGGGCGATACGCGGTCGCCTCGCGCGAACGCGCGCGCGCGCGTGCATTCTCTGCGGAGATGCGGAGGCACACACGAGACGCGCGTGTACACACATACGCGCGCGTGTGCACGCGCGAATCACAATGGAATAGTCTGTTGATACGAAGCGATATCTCTCCACCGGAGACGGCGACAACGCGCGACGCAGCCGCTAACAGACCTAAACAACGGCGCTCCTTATCGCCTTCCCGTATTCCTGTCACCTATCGCTGTGCCTGCGCTCATTGCATATTAGAACGCTATAGTTGCTCGAGCTTCATCGCTTTCATGCACGGCGGACCGAATTACTAATAAGAAAGTTATCGGGAATTTATACCGACGCTATTCGGCCGTCGCGTCTAAACCTCATTTTGATTCGCAATAATTAGACATCTCTCACGCTTCTATGCTTAAAAAAAAATATTCTTCGACAATTTCAATGTTTCAATGAGGTTTTAACTTTTACCACTTAATGGTAATTTTATATATATTTTAGATTGTTGAAGCGAACAATCGACGACAAAATTTGGAACAAATTCTATGTCAGGCCCTATCCAGCAGCTAAATGCTGCCATCTTTCTATCATCTCATGGAGCATAGAGAAACAAAGAGAATGCTCTATCGTCTTTACCCAGATAGAACAAAAATTATAATTATATTGGCCGGTATTCATAGTCGATTCTTATTTAAGATCGTCTTAAGTAATGTCTTAAGATGCTAATACGACTTTGTGATTGGTTTAGAACCATATAAGACTGTACTTAAGATGATCTTAAATATAAGAACTGACTATGAATACCGGCCATCAAAATAAAATAAATAAGCAGTATGACGCTCTCCGCTCCGATTTTCCTCAACCTTTATAATTTTTATATTTTCATGCAGAATCAATTTCTTGAAAAGGAAAATCGTCACACAAGTTTCCCTTTTTTTATTTAATTTTAAAGTTTTATAACTATTGATAAAGTAAAAATTTTCAATCAACAATTATTCTCTGCTTTATTAAAATTACATTAATTAAAATCTATTATAAAATAATTTCTATTTTTAATTAAAATAGAACATTTTCTTTTTATATCATGTTCCTACCTATCGATATCAAAAAACTTTAAAATTAAATAAACAAAGGGGTCTTTTAAGTGACAATTTTTCTTCTCAGGAAAAATTCTATGCATGAAAGTACACAAATTTACAAAGATTAAAGAAAATCGAAGAGGAGCGTACTGCATATTTATAAGAAAAAAATTCTTCGACAATTTCAACATATTTCAATGAAATTTTAACTTTTAATCGCTTATAATAGTAATTTTATATTTTAGATTATTAAAACGAACAATCGACGAAAATTATGGAACAGAGCATTTTCCTACGTCAAACTCTGTTCAATTAAATGCAGCCATCTTTCTATCCTCTCATAAAGCGAAACAGAGAAAATGCTCTATCGTCTCCCAACTAGAACAAAAATTGTAATGTAACATACTGACACCAAAATCGCTAAAACAGCGATAGCATAACAATAATTAAAATTTTGGACATTTTGGAGTACGTTCGACGTCATTTTGTGACTTCTTGTTCTACCTGGGCTGCGTTCAGAAACTTCACTCGGATAAAATCTCTATCTTTCTACCTTTGTTATTTACTGAGAATTGAATAAGAACAGAAGGATAGAAATTGCACTCAAGTAAAGTTTCAGAACGCAATCCTGGACAGGGCCGACCTCCATGTTCGAATGGACTCACCCAAGTAGAAGTAACCTCGGCTACGCGCCGGCTCGTTCTTCCGCTTGCAACTCGAAAACCGACGCGCTTTCTCTCTCGCGCACTCGCAACGACGAGATTTCGCGATTTCGGCGCAATTTCGCGCAATCCGTTATAGGATAACAACGAAGCGAGAATATAAAAAGCGCGAGCTATAAAACCCGGCACGGCGATCCTGAATTTACAAAACGTTACTACTTTCGTAACTTGCTAACTTCACGCGCGTAAAGCTAATGGGCCTCCCGCGAAAATTGCATGGTGGCGCCATCGTTCGTCAAAACCGAGTACTATCAGCGACGAAGTGACCCGGGAAGCAGAACTCCGAGAAAAAGACTATAATGAGAAATTCGGAAGCTCGCACATGTTGCACACGCGTTATGAATTTTTTTATTCTAATAAACACAGTGTAATCTGATATATATAATGTATACAAAGGGGATTTTCAAAGTTTCAAAGTTTTATGAATATAGGCAGGTCTCGATTGAAAGAAATTTTGCACGCGTGTGATTGAAGCAACATCTCGTATTAGATTATCTCTTGATGAAGAGTTTTTCTGTTAAATATTGTGTTTGAAAAGAATTGCGAGATATGGCAGGTACCATGAGACAATTGGAGGAGCGTCAGCTCCCTGCGGAGGTCGTGACGATGCTGTGGTCACCGAAAATGGATCTTTTAGCAGTCAGCAATGTCAAAGGTTAGATCTGAAAACTGACAGTATGAAAATATTTGTCTGATAGTCACAAGAAAGCCCTGGCTAGGCTAATGGCACGTTAAATACCCCCCTCCCCCCAAAATGATGCTGTAAAAACAACCACTTAGGATATATGGAACTTCTGCAAGAATACAAGAAAAATTATATAAAATTAATTGTAAAAACAACACGTCACAAATAATGAAGATCAAAGCAGCAGTGAAGAACAAAGCAGTGAAAAGTGTCTAGCCACAAAGGCCCTGGCTAGGCTAATGACACGTTAAATACCTCCCCCAAAAAAATTACATTGAAAACTGTGAATTAATATATTTTTATCTTTCTTCTGTTTATAATTATTTATAAGAAAGCAAAATTAATTACTTTATTCAACTTTGACAGACGAACGTTGAAGATTTTAGAGAAAACTAATCCATTATCTTGAAATCTTACAGGTGAAGTAGTCCTCCACAGACTCACTTGGCAGAAGGTATGGCTGTTGAGCCCTCAAGATGACGCCGATACCATTGCTCATTTGGCATGGAGACCAGATGGAAAGTTGCTTGCAGTATGCTACGAGATTTCCAAACTACTGTGTCTAGTTGACGTCGAGACTAAAAATATCATTCATCAAATTAAATTGCCCGTAAACGAATTGACAGTTTGCGTTAAGTGGTTGTCTCTGTCCAACACCGAACATGAAAGTTCATTAACAAGTGATAAAACTAATAAACCCACCGGTGAATATCTGCCACCTCTTCCCAGTTTAATCAGAAGTTACAGTGCAGAGCCTGAGCGGAAAGAATTTTTATCTCATGTCCTAGATATGCTTTTTGTAAGTATCATAAAGAACGATTCTACAAAACATATTGCATTTGTGATTATATGACTTAATAATTATATATATATATATATATATATATATATATATATATATATATATATATATATATATATATATATATTTCTTGTAGATTGGTCAAAAAGATGGCACAGTGTTAATGTATATTTTTGGCATGTTTTATTGTGGCACTATAACTGTAGGCCATGGACCAATCTTGCAAATTACAGGGGGATCTAATAACTCAATATGGATTACGACACAATATGAATCTAATAAATCATCAATATGGAAAGATGAAAAGCGTGTTATGACAACTAGAGTATCTTGTCCATTATTTGAGAGAAGCACTGCCTTTCTCAAAGTAAGGAGAACAACATTGTGTGATTATTCATAATAAAAATTTAAAGCAAGAGCATTGTTTCCTAAAGTATCATCATACATGATAATACGTTTAGAATTTGTTAAGTAGAATCTAAATATTTTATTCTCAGGTTGCGCAAACTCAAGCCAACATAGAGTGTTTGAAAGATTATCTCTCACGTACCTTAATGGCCACTTGCGAAGCTTGGGAAACAATACTCTTGGAAATGGATGAAAAACTCACGCGGTATGCAGAAGCAAATCCACCTGGTATCATGTCTGCAGACTTTTTAGAACTATTGATGATCGGGATACCCACGAAGAATTTAGAAACTTTTCTACTTAGAGATCTTACAGAGAAGGGATTAAAAAAATTCGGACAAAGTATTGAAATGTGTTATTGTAATATACAGGTATTGCAAAAAATATTTTACTTTCTTTAATTTTATTATATCTAGTATACAAGTTTTAAATGTTAAAAAGATTATTTTCGTAGAAACTAGTCTCAAAGAATTTAACTAGTGTCGGTATGGCCTTAGTTTATCAATTAGCTGAATTGAGAGGTATGGTGAGAGTAGGTGGCACATATGAAGCGTTAGGACTACGTGATGAAACTCTCATAACTAATGCCATTAATGAATCTGAAGCTTTTCTGGCAAAATCATATGAGATTGAACAAGTTATTGACCAGAGTATGCGCAATTACAAAGCATTTTTCCGGTACGAATAAAAAAATTGAATTAATTAACTTACTGTTGTTTATATTTAATCGGTTAAATTTCTTATTGTATCTATAGGTGGTTATACGTAGCCATTCTCCAATTAACGGATGAAAGAGCACCATCGGAAGTGTGCCGTGTAAGTCAGCAGGAATTAACATTTATCGCAGAATTTCTGAGTGATTTTGACAAGCCAAGAGCGAACGGCAGGGTAAATTTAGAAAAATTGGGTCAATATTTGCGTCGTGAAAATCTACAGACTCCCCTGACTTCTGAAGGAAGCGAATGGGCTGCTATGCTTGATACAAACGATTGTTTGCGCAATTATGAGCACATAGTAAAGCAGAATTTTAATTTATCTTTATTACAATCTCATGCAAAGTTGGTCACTGCTGTAGAAAATGTTTTTGCTGAGGCCTATCAGAGTTTAGTTGATCACTTCGTAATGATCTCTAGCCCTTTATCATTATTTACACCTATAATGTCTTCGCAAATTGTAATAAACGATGGAAGTCTTTTATTAGCTATGATCGATGACTGTAACGCCAGATTTTTAAGGCTTTTTAAAATAGAGAATTCATCTATAGAATCTGCACTTAGTGCGAAGGCGATTTCAATAAATGTGAATCACAAGATAGGTTGGTAACACATATATTGCAATTATGTTTTTCAATAATTCAAGTACACAAAATATATGTATTACAATTATATATTGAAAATTTATTTTCCATTACATTAAAAAAATAATGACTTTTCTGTCTATGTCTAGAATATTCAGGAGGACCTGACGATATGGTGGTGGTAGATCTGCAATTTTACTCGCAAGATTACCTTAGCTTGCTTATATTCAGCAAACAAACTCATGCATCGTTTCTCATACAATTGCCACTGCATAATGCATTTATGCATTGGGATGTTCCTGTAATAAAATCGATAACCACATTTATCGGTGCGACATTCCCGAAACCGTTTCAAGGAATATCTGCGAGACGATTAGCCGTCAGTGGTACTCGGAAAGTAGCTGCTATTTTAAGTGAAAATAATAGAAAAATTCGTTTACTCGAGACTGAAGCGGAACCTGAGGATGAGGAAGATGATGAAGAAGAGGAAGGGTGTTTTGTAGAAAATATGATGGACACCACACCTAGTGCACATTTTTCTGCGGAAACTTCAAAAACTGAGATACAAGAGTTTTATAAAGAAGAAAACGGGTGAGATAGACATAGAAATTTGAAGTATGAATAATTCAAGTACGAAATATATGTAAAAAAAATAACTACAAATAAACAATGTTTTATAATATTAAAAAAAAACTCAATTTATTTATTTCTCAAAGTTGATTTTAAACTCATTTATTTTGAATAGAGTTATTACAAGATATATATTTCTAAAATATATGTAAGATATTACATTAAAATTAACTAAATATTAATACAATAAAGGAGAAACGCCGGTATAATTTTGTTGCAAAATATACATTTAAAGATAAAGAGAAACACTAAAATATAATAATGTACTTCCCTGTTATACACAATACAATTGTAACTTATGGCATTGCTTGTTCCTTCTGCATTTGTTTAAATACTTTAGGGAAATCGATATCAAAAACAGCGTTATCCATTCCAACATTTTCAGTGCCTGATGAAACACCAGGTGTATTAGCTGGCGTATATCGTTCTGGAGAATTTTCTCTCGACTCCTCCAGATCTGTAAAAACAATTAAATATTAATTATTGATAATTCTATTTATAACATGAAAGTATATCTTCTTTCTATAATTTTTATTAAAAAATTACCAAAAAATCTTTGACTCCTTTTTCTCTTAAAAGTAATAATTAGAAGAACGACAGCTATAGCAACTACCAGTACCATGACAGCAGTCATTCCTCGTAACAGGTTTGTCTATTCAAATATATATTTTAATAAAATGTAAAATTGTAATTGTTATATTTTTACATGTTATATTAAAATACCTCAAAATCATTTTCCCAAAGTTGCTCCCAATCATTTGTAACTATCAATTCAATAGAATGAACTTTTAATTGAGAATCATCATATAAGCCTTTTGAAAAACACTTATAAAATCCAGATTCTGCTGTTGACACGCCCTATGAAAATTATAAATATAATTATGACATCTTGTTATAATCATACATCTTGTTATAATATTTACTACATAACTGTTATTTAAAAGAGAAAAAAAATTTTAAGCACATGGTATACCTAAAAACTTACTCTGATTTGAAGCAAGCCAGTCAATACCTCATAATTATATTTCTTCTCATTTAAAGGATTTCCTGGACCAATAACATTGTTAGTTCCAAATTGCCAGAACATGAAACGGTGATGATCATCAATGCTTAAGCATGGAAGCTCAGCCAAATGTCCAGCTGTCACTTCTTTTACTGTTACTATGTCATTTGCAGTTTCGGATTTTTGCAATATAAATGATGAATAAAAAAATATAAAAAGCCACATTGTCATCTAAAAATTGATATTGCAAATATTTCTATAAATTATTTTACAGTTGAGTTAAAGAGAAAGAGAGATTTTTAAAGAATACTTTCTTTATACATTTTTTTATACATTATATACATATATATATATATATGTGTGTAAAAAAATGAGAATATACAAGAAAATGTTAAACTTATACAGAAATACGTTCAATCATTATGTTCTGCCACAACCAATGTTGGCAAATTGTTAAGTACTACTAGTCTGTGTCTTCTTTCTTCATAAATTACATTCTAATTACATTGATCACCTTGTTTTCACAGCTGCTATAAAACCAGTTTGTTGTTCACAGATGGTTGTCACAGTGGTGATACAGTACACGATACAATGGAAAAAACTTTTATAAGTGAATGTTGTGTAATCATTAAAGCAATTCTCTCTTCCTCTCTCTTGAGTGTAGTTCGTGACTTGCTTCTATTTTTTTTCTATTTAATTGAATTTACTGACAATAACACTAGCACAAATTAATGATTTCAACTTGGAAAATACACTTTCATTTACTGATGAGAAGATTGCTACAAGCACTGTCATGGAGTTACTTATTTTTAACTCTGTCCTATTTGGCCTTGTGCAATAGCAAGTATTTATAGTAGAGTAGACATATACTTTGTAATTGCTGTATGTTCTTAGATCTTGTTATAAATCAATCTTACAGGAAAAGCTTAGCCTCGTATTTGAATGAATAGATATAGGATATTTTTATATGATTAATATATAGATATAAATTTATAAATATATGAAACAGACATAATGCTTTATTATTCAATATAACAATTTTAGAATATAATATTTGAATAATTTACAAAAATAACAAATATATTAATATTAATCATGTATTTGATTATGTACAGCAAGTAATAGCCACAAGATGATTTTTTTATTAACCTAATACATACGCGCTCTTAAATAACTTGAAACACGCCGAAGTCCATCCATTGTCAATATCTAGATTGGTGTATCAAATGAATAAAAACATCTACAGCTAATACTGGAAGAAGTAACCAGAATGGTGCCAGGACAGCTTTGGCTGGTAAAGACCAGTGAGGAGCTTCCAGTTTCAGACAGATCAAGATCTGAGCGCACAGTTTTAAGATCACAGCTATCATGTACCATGCCTGAAATAATTTCATTGCTGTACATTTCAATTAGCTAGAAATTTTTCGAAATTTTTTTTAATTACGCTTTTTTATTTACATGAAATATTCAAATTTTAGAAAATAAACACGAAAACCACAATTGCACTGAAATATTTTCAACTGCAAGAGAGTGAAAAAAAATCTAGGTTTTTGCCAAAATAACTGTAAAATACTTACTTCTCGTTGCAAACTATTAACTCGCCCGTTCTTGCAATGCGAAATCATATTGAAAACAATGTAAATAAGAAGAATATTGTCGTAAAGATACATTGGAATGAAAACTATAAACCAGTTCCATTGTATTCTCTGGTCGAGCCTTAGAACCAACAGGATCAAGAATATGAGTAAGTTGAACCAGGTAAACAAGGCGCGATGTAACACCGCCATGGAAGACTTGTCTAATTAATAATATACAGTTTCACTGAGCTCCCGCATTCGTGCATCAACTTTTGACAATTCTAACCTTTTGCAGCGGATAACATATCGCGATATCCTGTTTTATGGGCAAGGTGTGATCGACAGATATCAGTCGTTACGATATTCGGAGTAACAGTAGGATGGCGCTACAGATTTAATTTTGCCCATTTGAAATAAAACGCATATAATTGATATTTTATTAATATTTTTTAGAGCAAAAAAGAAACCCTCGCGGTTTTTAGTATACGTAGAAAATACCATTTAAAATGCGTATAAAATGCGTAGTAATATGGTATTTTCATAGTATATTTGTGCAATTTTTTACCGGTTCTTTACTAAGCATATACTGTATTTATCAAGTTTTTAAATCAGTAAAATACCAATTTATTGTAAATTTATGCATATGCTACATATTTTTATTTATACAAATTTTAAAAATACTATTTATACTTTATATATTTTATACTCATTTATCATAATAGACTGGTGCAAACACATAATATGGATTTAAAAATATGGATTTAAACTAAAAATATCATTTTTATACTGAATTTTTACAAAAATATTCTGATATATGTATATATATATATATATATATACTGTAAAATACAAGAATAAAAAATAAAAATAAGACCGTATTTATACTTGATCTTTTACCATGATTTGCAGGTGTAAATACTATATGTATAATTCTGGTAAAAAATTTGCACAAACATACGATCATTATACGACGCAAATATTGTTGTAATACTTTCATTCGAATTATACCGTATATATACGTCAAATATACGTAAACTGAAATCCGTGAGGGAAAGAAAAATCTAAAAGAAACNTGTATTTATCAAGTTTTTAAATCAGTAAAATACCAATTTATTGTAAATTTATGCATATGCTACATATTTTTATTTATACAAATTTTAAAAATACTATTTATACTTTATATATTTTATACTCATTTATCATAATAGACTGGTGCAAACACATAATATGGATTTAAAAATATGGATTTAAACTAAAAATATCATTTTTATACTGAATTTTTACAAAAATATTCTGATATATGTATATATATATATATATATATACTGTAAAATACAAGAATAAAAAATAAAAATAAGACCGTATTTATACTTGATCTTTTACCATGATTTGCAGGTGTAAATACTATATGTATAATTCTGGTAAAAAATTTGCACAAACATACGATCATTATACGACGCAAATATTGTTGTAATACTTTCATTCGAATTATACCGTATATATACGTCAAATATACGTAAACTGAAATCCGTGAGGGAAAGAAAAATCTAAAAGAAACACAAGTAAAAAAATTCTTAAAAAACTTATCCTATGATGTTCGCCAAATATTCTATATTATCGACATAAACGTTCGATAGAATAATTGTAAAAATATAATAATTATTTTACGTCACCGTATATTATTTTTTTCTAATTTTGCGTAAACAAATAATACCTCAATAACTAAATCTTAATAAGATACATGGGATAGTGAGAAATCGAATATAAAACTCTAAACTGTTACATCGCATGATTTTTGCGATTTGCAGTGACCTATTACATATTCTCGTATCACTGTGACAAATTACGCTCGAACACGCTTATCGCGACGATAATTACAAATTATATAATCGAATCCTCTCTTACTTATTTTAGAAACAATCGAACTTTTGTTTCTATTCTGAATTCTCTTTTCAATCGATAAGGCAAATATTTTTAAGTAAGTAATAAATAATGTTATTTTTTTTTATTCATTTTCTCGCTTTATACAATATCATGTCAATCATATAGATGACAAACTTCCTGAATGCATCCCAAATACAATGGGAATATAATATGCAAACCAAGAAATTCAGTTCTCAGAATGGCAGATGATTTAAATAATAGAAAAAAAGCTTATTATATTAATAATTAGTTCAGAGTACACAGGAATCTTGCCTGTATCCTTGAATTATCGTAGAAAAGCTATCGTAGAAAATCAGCTGCGTACCGTTTATCGGCGACCAATAGAATTCCTCGTCCGAGGAAACGTCACTGTGAGATCATCAAACGACAGTCGCGTATCTCGCAAACACCATGCGTAAGATCATAGCAAAAGATTTCCTGAACAAAAGAAAAAAGAAATTAAAGAAGAGACAAAAATGCAAAGATAAGAAAACAAATGCAAGAAGGAAAGAAATATAGAAATATAGAAAGAAGAAAAGAAGAATGAAGAAAAGGAGATGAAAATAAAACGAAAAAAAAAGAAGAAAATAGAAATTTATTACATTTATTCGTATATAGCTATTGTTCACAATTCTTTAGCATATTATATCGTATTATTTTAAAATAATTAATAATTGAAAAATGATTACAGTTTGTACGTGCCATAGAGGGTAAAGTAATCGAAATCAGCGTTACCTAAATTGTTTAAAAAAACGTTTCGTCTTTCTTTGTAAAAAAAAAAGGAAAGATGGACAGAAGATGTTACCCAGGTAGCAAGTTGACATTATTTGCCGTTATTTTGACGTTGGACTGTTGTCGTTATTTTGACGTTAAAAACGTTATTTTAACATCAAAACAACGACAAATAACGTCAGCTTGCTACTTGGATAGTTACATCACTGCCACTGATAAATAATGGTACGATGAGTCTCTCGATATATACTCGACGGAACGTCAATCTTTCATTCCGTCCTCATCTCTCGATGTGCGAATAAATCTATCTGATCGTTCATCAATCGAATAAGGTGCAACGTTTGAAAATCCGCAGAGATTCAGGTGTGCGCGTTCTTCAATAAAACTGGAACAGAAAATATGGACTCGACGACCGATTCACAAGTACATATATTTTATATCTACGGAAATAGGCCTCTTACATCATTATATATATATCAGGACTTAAAAGATAGAATCTCTCATTTTTCTCTCATTTTCGACGTATTCAATTATCATAAAATAATATAATTATAGTTTTGATAGATAGTTTGTTACTGGTGGTAGTTGCTTACAAACGTGGTTGGACAACTTATATATTTTAGAGTGGTCATATTTCACGCAGATTAATCTTTATGGATCGTTACTGATTAATTCACATTGAGTCTCAAGGCCCTTTGAGATGTTTATGTGGAGCATAATGCGTCTTGAGCATTAATGTATCACATTAGCGGCAACATGATGGAAGAAAAAACTTATTTATAATTAGCAGTAGAACTAGCTTTTACGTAATCAGCGAGATAATAAGAAAGGAAATAAACGTGGATTTTATGCTCGTATCGTTAACCTTAACGATCACTTCTTGTTTGTACTTCACAATAATCGTATTAATTATTATCAATGCCCGGATTGTAATATACTTATTTATTATTTAAAATAAAATTAATTTACGATAAAATAAATTTACAATTATTAATCGTTGAAGAGAGAAATACAAAAAAATAGAACAAAATGCAACAGAACGAAATAAGAAATGCAGATTAAATGCCAGTTAATTAAAAATGCGGCGATAATTAAACAACAGCTATGGTACTTTATTAAAGCAAAAAATTATTAAGTTTTTGTTGTTTGATGCATGAAAGGAATAATCGAATTAAGATATGAATTTCTGTATTTAGAAATGTCATATGCAATGTATTTCGATTCTGTCGATTAAACTAATTATCAATTTAGCTAATCAGCAGAATTTAGTTGAAATTTGATCTGAAAATCAACCGATCTAATCGTGACAGTGATCCATTCGCGCCTTCTCCACATTTTTTACTTAAAAGAAAAATATACAGGGTGTTAAGAAAAGACTACTCCCGCACTAACAATAAGTACATAGCGTTAAGTTATTCCTTATGAGAAAATCACTAACGGCTCCCGGCTAAAGAACGATACCGATTGGATTGTCTTTACAAAATAATTACTGCTTTATTAAGCGTAATAAAAGAAAATGATTCAGGACTTTTCAACTCAATTTTTCATAAGGAATAACGCTATTATGTATGATACTTAGTAGGTGGTCTTTTCTTAACACTCTGTATAACCAGATACTTTGAAAAAAAAAAAGAAAAAAAGATAAAACCGTAGTGCGCGAACACACAATAATCAAGATTATTCGTATTTTTCGCAGACTGCGCCGATAATTAAATGCGCCGAGATATGCACATGCGGGAAGACCGGCCGCGGCTATCTCTCGCGCGCGGCTCGGCCGATGACAAAAAGGCGGGCACTTGTCGACGCTAACGTTAATATTGCGAGCAACGCTATAAATACGCGCGCCCAATGGTCCTATCCCGAAACCGCGAGAAGCCGAATCTATTTTAACGGGTTAGAGCGAGTTCCGGAATCGGCGTGCGCGCGCGGCATTCGTCCCTTAACAGACGTCAGAGTCATCGTCCCGGCGAAAGTCGATCGGCGATCACGATCGCACCAACTCACCACTTTCCGCAGGACGATCCACATCGCGTTGCCCTTTAACCTCTCGCGATCCGACCCACGTGCACACCGTCAGCCCCGACAGCGATGTCGAACGTCCGAGCGTTGGTAAGGCCCGCTTCGACCGGAATAATCTGCGTAATAATTACGCAAGTATCACGATAGTGTTTCGTGATTGTCGTCTACGATGATTTGTACTCTGCCCAGAAGGCGTGGTGTTCCCTTTTTCTGGTCATGATTTAGTCAGAAAACTTTCGAATTTTAGAGATATATTTCCCTGGTGCGTGTCTCATCAGTTTGTTAAGGAAATTGTTCTGTAAAGATGCGATGACTTTTGTATAACTATTAATTTTTACGTTAAGACGTTTACTTGTATCCTTGAAGCTTGATCTGCAAAAAAATCCTAGGCATTTAACAAAGAATCGGTGCTTATGTAACATTTTTAAAAATGTTTTTAAAGTAAGATGCATGTGTGTGTTTGTGCTTTAAAAAAAAAGATGAAATTTCATAAAAATTGAGAATGTTATATGTATTATTCATTTGTTTGTTAAACTAATATTTGATATATTCAGGTGCCCTCAGCTTTGGCTGCAGTGGGAACAATGGTTGTTGTAGGAGTGGCACTGAAAATATTTATAAACTGGAGCGGGAAGAAAAAGCCTCCGAAACTGCTGGTGGATCCAGTAGTTAAGTATAGTCTACCTCTAATTCGAAAAGACAAACTAAACCACGACACCAGGAGATTTAGATTTGGATTGCCAACGCCACACCACATCCTGGGTCTGCCAATTGGTCAGCACGTACACTTGACAGCAAAGATTGACGAAGAGGTTGTGATACGTTCGTACACACCTGTTTCAAGCGACGAAGATCGAGGCATCGTTGATCTCGTCATCAAGGTAAATAAAGTGACAACGTAAAATAACGATAATGAGAGAGAAAATATGCTTTAATTGTGTGCAATTTGTAGGTGTACTTCAAAAATGTACATCCAAAGTTTCCCGAAGGAGGAAAAATGTCTCAGTTCTTGGAAAACATGAAAATAGGGGACACTATCGACTTTAGAGGTCCATCTGGTAGACTGGTTTACAAAGGACAAGGAAAGGTCGCTATAAAACTTCTTAGAAAAGAGCCACCTGTGGAATATAATGTTAAAAAGGCAAGTATATTCGAGCGCTGCTATGTATATACATTGGATATAATGACTGTATTGACTTAGTATTGTTATTAAGAATCATTCTATTTTCGACATGAAAATAATGAATGTAAATCTCTGCACAGATGGTTATGATCGCTGGTGGTACGGGCATCACACCGATGCTGCAGCTAATTCGTACGATAACAAAGGATCCTGCGGATGAGACTCAAACTTCCTTGTTGTTCGCCAATCAGACAGAAAAAGACATCTTGTTGCGAGAAGAATTAGACGAACTCGCCAAAAAGCACCCAAATAAATTGAAACTTTGGTACACTCTCGATTCAAGTAGCGAGGGATGGCCATATAGTACAGGATATATAAGTGCTGATATGATAGAGAAATATATGTTTCCACCGTCGCCTGATACTATTGTTTTAATGTGCGGGCCACCGCCGATGATTAATTTTGCTTGCACTCCGAATCTCGATAAACTTGGCTACGATACTAAATTACGGTTTGCATATTAATTCATTGTTAAAATCATAAATGGTTTGCATTTGACGGAGATTTATATGCTTTTAGTACTTCACTAAAATAAAAGATCAGTTTTTTTTATTTTATTATAAATATATCCGCTTTACATTAATGGAGAATATTAAATAACGTGGTGCCAATCAGAGATTTATATTGGAAAAAATTTCTATCAAAACTTATTCATAAAGACACCTCCAACAGTATTGACACTTACTATTTAAGAGTTGTATTGTATAAAAATTACAATAGTGAAATGTGCAGTTCTGCTAGTAGCATATGATGACCATCGTTCCATGTAGTGTAAGAATGTCTATTCATAAAAGATCTTTACAAGACGCGCCAGAAGTCTTGTCCTTCCTTTTCTTTCCTTTTTTTGGCTTATTTTTTTCTTTTATTAGGACACAGGCTGTGATTGGCGAATGACAAGTAATTTATAGAGCTTAATTTAAGAAAAATGGGATTGCAAATCAAATACATGTGAAATGAATAATTGCCTTATCACTAAAATATACTTTATTCAATTCTACATATAAAAATGACCTGTGCACAAGTTAGATGAATAAAGTGTATTCCTAGTGTGGGTGGAGGGGTGGGGGAGGTGGGGATTCATATAAAGTATTGTATCTTGAAGCATTTATTAATGTTGAACCCATTGTAATGTTATAAAAATTTTTAAACACATACAGATGTGCTTCTTATTGTACATTTTATTCGTGAGAGATCGAGAAATAGAGTATAATTCATATATAAATGACAAGATGTTCAGAAAATGGAGTACATTTTCTCAACTGCTATATAATTAATGCATTAATATTATTAAATGCATTATCATTCATAAAAGACTAACACAATGAAATTATTAATTAAACATGTTAATTTAAGAGGCCGCATGTTATATATGAAAAACTGCGAGCAATCATGAAATTGAAGCAAAAATAAAAATTTCTTTTTTCTTTTCTTAATGAGTTAACAACGTCCTCTATCTTGTACGCGTTTTCTTGGAGCGGCACGCAAAATATCATCCACTCGAAGTATCATTTCCGCTGCTTCAGCCGCACTCACGAGAACTTGCCTCTTTACCACCCAAGATTCGGTGATTCCTAGCTGCTTCATACAACCAACTTTGCCCATTTCCATATCTGTAAGATCAGAGAACAAATTTAATTTGATATTCTGTTATGAAAACTATTCAGCAATATATATATTATGTGTTTAAAAATATTATTAATGATGAAAAGGGCGCAAGAATTAGAAACTCACCTAATCCCATAGTGTTGCCGCCGGAATTATGCGCAGCTCTTAATTCATTGATCAATTGCGCCGAGTCGTAGCCAGCATTATCGGCAATAACGGTTGGCAATTGTTGCAACGCTCGCGCGAAGGCTTCCATCGCAACCGCCTCTTTACCCGGCGTAGCCGCAGCCGCTCGCGTAACAGCGCAAGCCATGATCATTTCGCTGCATCCACCACCGTAAACTATTCTCGACTCGCGTACCGTGGCGGCTAAAACGCAGAGCGCGTCGTGCAGCGATCTCTCGGCTTCATCGATGATCTGCTGTGTTGCGCCACGAATAATGACGGTGCACGCTTCACCCAATGGAACTCCAGAAAATCTTAAGAGAGTGTCTTCTCCTATCATAACCTGAAACAATATGACAATATAATTGATGTAACAAAATTAATAGTTAGCACACACATTGATATAAACATTCGATATGAATTTCAAGAGTAAATCGTAAACCTACCTGTTCGATAAGATCGCATTTTCCCAGCTTGACTAAATCTGGATTGTCAAAAGTACTGACAATCTCACCACCAGTAACAAGCGCAAGTCTCTCGATACCGTCGAAATCAGCATGTTCGATAGCCATAATTCCGGCATCGGCGAACAATTGTTCCGGATAATTGTATATCAATTGTCTATTGATAAAGACAGTGCATCCATGCTTCAAGATTTTATCAACTTTGTCCTGTGAGATTCAGAAAATTATTCACTATTAACTATGAATACGCGTAAGAAAACTTTTAGAGGCTCTTTCATTACCTTCATCTTTTCTTTTTCCGCAGTTTCTAATTCTGCTATCTTTGCCATTGAATCTACACGTACTCTGGAACCAAATACCTACAAATAAATGTATTTAATATTTTTAGATTTAGTTTAGATTAGATAATTGAAAAAATTCTTTTATAATAAAAGAAACAAACCTTGATTTTATCCGTGTCCATAGATGTATTAGCGATAAGTATACGCGCGTCAGAAACTTTTTGTGGTTGGTGAACACCCGGTTTCTTATCTAACAAGAATCCTTCATCCAAAAAGGAATCGGCAAGCGTTGCGCCGCGTTTCTTAATAACTTGAATCGCGGACAAATTACCGGAGCCTTTAAGACGCAATACTGCGTCGACCGCGAGCTTGCTGAAATGCTCTTTGTGCTGAGATAAGATCTTAGAGCTTAAGGTTGTACGCGCGATGTTCAGCAAATCTTCCCGAAAACGGTCGGGATCTGCAGAATTGTCCGTGGTTGCATTTTTCAAAGCCTCGTTCGCCACATTTGTGGCACTTCTCCAACCACTGATGATAGTTTGTGGATGAATCTTTTGATTCTCGATTAGCTTTTCAGCTTCTCGCAAGAGCTCGGCAGCTATAAAAAGATAGAAATGCTTAAAATAATTGAATAATTTAAAAATTTACGTAAATATAATATCGAAAATCATGGTGTCAAAATATTTGTACAAAATATTAGTTTTTATTGAAATGAGAGCACGCATTAACTAGCTCTGGTTCTAAAAGCATTGTTGAATTTATTGTAAGTTTTATTTACTAACGAAGAGCCTATTGTATTAATTTTGAATGTACATACCGAGAACAGTGACTGAAGTAGTACCATCGCCCACTTCGTCATCTTGAACTCGAGACATGTCTACTAGAATCTTGGCAGCGGGATTATCAACGCCGATACTCTTGAGGATAGTAGCACCATCATTAGTGACATGTATCTGTCCCGCGGACCTGCCATGAGACACGAGGATCTTGTCCATGCCTTTGGGACCAAGAGTAGATTTCACCAAATCTCCAATGGCTATGACTCCGATGAATGAACTCAATCTGGCGATCTCCGCCTTCTCTTCCCCAGCCTCATGTTTGAAGATCCGTAGTGGATTTAAGGAAACCTTAAAATCAAGTAAAATAAAACGATTCATTTAGTTGTCCAGGATACAATTGTTTATTCTGCATTTTTCATTCTGTAACCATTTCTAAAAGATAATTATTTATGTCCATTTCTACTACAGCAGATTAACTTTAATCTCAGTTTAATTTACTGTTAATTTTTTTCTTAATTCTTACTAAAGACTAAAAAAAGATAGAGAGTAAGTTAAACCGAGATTAAAGTTAATCTGTCATGATAGAAATAGACCGTAGTCCGCAAGATTAACTGATTTGCACAGTCCATTGGGCTTAGCAAATCCATGGATCTGAGCTCACTAATCTGCAGACATACACAAACAGATACTCAACATACACATCCTAATACGTGTTAGTCAAGAGGTATTAAGGAACGTTAATGTTGGAATCTACAGAAAGAATAATTTGAGATTATCAGAGAAAAGAAAATTATAAGGATAGCATGGAGTATTATATGCCAGAGTTACGGGCAGCAATACATTAAAAAAATAACCCTAAAAAAATAACTATTTATGAGTACGTCCAAAGTCGATAAAAGCCTAAAAGTTGAAAAAAACTTGGTTTCTCCAGAATGTATCACGGTTATTTATCGTGCAATTATTTATTCCTTCAATTATTTCAATGACACGTGAGCTATTTGTCACGCTTCTGGGGGTTCTGGCGAAGAATCAGGAGAATCACTAGCATTTACTACAACTACAATGTACGAAATTACGGGAGACGGATCGCGACTTTACCATTGCAAGTCAGGGCGCCGTACGCAGACACTTCTCTTCGAGAAATCACGAAAATTCCGAAAACGAGAAACTTCGACGCACGCTGACGGCGGACATTCGCGACTCAGGCAGCTACCGCCATGCTGCGTGACTTGCGAACTATTTTCACGGAGCGACTTTCTCTTCGGTCTGATTGTGATTCGCTGCTTTTGGACGTCGATGTATAACGACGAATTGGAAAGTCAGATTGAAAAAGATGGACGCGCGAATGAACCAATCGAGAAGAACTTTGGATGCGGTGATGTTTGATGCAAGGGTTGCTTTAGCGGTTTGTCATATTCTGAATTCTGAATTCAATTCCTTTTAAGGCTTGATTCCGATCATTTCGGTTTACCGCATAATAATGAGATAGTACATATAATTACTTATGAAAATAATATAAATTATAAGAGATATTCTATAAATAGGAAAATTAGATAAATTTAGGATAATACAAAATTATATATATGCATACACAATGAGATAGTATTGTACATATAATTACATATAAAAATAGTATATCCTATATAAATTATAAGAAATATTCTCCATAGGAAAATCAGATAAATTTAGAATAAAAAATTATTTTTTGTAAGTTATATATATTTATTATCAGTCACATAAAGGAGTATTTGCATACTGGATTAAATTTATACATCTTACAATAAAATATTTTTTTAAATATTTGTAAAATATTATATAACACCCATTATTTCCAGCACCGCTGCATCGAATGACCTGAAAATCCAGCAAAAAATAATTGTAGCGCTTTTACAATACAGATATACAATACATACATATAAATTAATGCACATACTTAGATTTTATCTCATCGCCTGGAATGTAAAATGGATTGCAAACAGCATTGGAATATGCAGCATGTAGCTTTTTGAAAATCTATCAAAGATTCATACCAATATTAATTACAAATCACAATTAATGTGTCGAAGTTATATATAAAGTACAAAGAGAAAGTTACCATTTTTATTTCGTTATCCCTTAGCGTTACATTGGAGGACTGTAGTACTATGACAAATTTAATCTTTGTGTTTGTAGCATAACCATATCTGAAAATAGGAATGTTGAAACATATAATGATGCATATTTGTATCCTAGAGCGATACATTACAATTTATATTCTTACATACATTTTATATTCTTCAGTCGCGAATAACAAGCCCAAATACAAGTCGCGTATATCAACTGTCGTTTTATTTCCTACGTTCAGCTTTTCCTCTATAATATCAATCGACGTGTGTACTTTGTAATGAAATTGCAATCCAGCAGCTTCGTCCGTGCACTGATATATTTTGATAAATTTTGGAGAGTTCTACGAAATATTTATCAATTAATAGAACAATCCCCTTTTTATAAATTGTAAAGAAACTCGATTATGTAGGTGTACTTTATTATGTATACTGTAAAATTTGTATTAATCATAACCTATAAATCAGAAAACACCGTGTATACTTGCATCTTTGCCAATAACAGCTACGCAAGCGGCCATTTTACGAGATTCTACAAAAACGCAGAAAAAAATCCGTTACGATACACTGCCCATTTTTCATTTAAATGTAATTTTAGACAAGAACAATCGCAGCGCAAACGTTCCGTAACTCGGAATGGCGCTAGGTTAGAACGACATCACTGTGCCGTTCGTACGCATGTATAGTTGTTTGAATAAAGAGAAAAAGAGTTGTTTATATGAAAACTTTACTTGTGGTACAAAACATAAAGCATACAAATTTTTAGCGTACTTATACACAGTAATTCTAATTTATAACAATCACGTACATTAATTAGTACATTTACAGTAATTTATATACAGGCATTATCGCATATCTGTACATAGCTGATAAACTATATGTAGACTCCTTCTATTATTGATCATAGTATCTTTTTTTCAAAGTTCTGTACTTGCGCAACATATACAAAGCCTCCAACTCTTTTATCACAAAATTACCGTGGCCTATCATCTTATCTATCTTTTCAGGATCAGTCTCCGTTTTATTTTTCTCAAAGGCCCTCCTTAGCTTGGTCCTGAAATATTGATAGCCCTTGGGATAGTCTCGGCCCATGTACAACAGCTGAAAGACAAGACAAAATGAAAATATGTAAGAAGTAGGAAAAAGTTGATAAAAATATATATTTCTCAAGTTTAACATCTTAAGAAATGTATGATCGCTAGAATGACGTTAGTAATTGAATATGTAGGAATGTGCAACACTTTATTACCGTTCTGTACAAATCAATAACTTTAGCGCGTTGTGACATGACACATAAGTAAATCTGGATTTAACTACAGATAACTCGGAGCTTGGAGCTCGCCTAACCTTGCGAGTCAATTGACAAATTAATAATCATTATCATCAGTGATTATTTCCATTGGAGATAGATGATAAAAATTAGGAAGTTTGTAACTTTTGTAAACTGCATTTGCTAGAAGTAATAAGTTTGTTCTTTGTAACTATACTTTTTATTGCTCACTTTTTTCCTTTTTTTTCCATTATATAATTATATAATTACAAATGTATATCTGTATATACGTACATACATCTACAAGTTTAATTTTAAATATAGAAAATATAACAAAGTGCAGCTAGGAACAGTTACAAAGTACATCGAGTGTGTTTCATACATAGACTTATATAATAGACTGCGCGTTCCGTGAGAGAGCTTAGGGCCAACACTAGAAAGAGAGAGCAATAGCGTAAGTAGTTATGTCTCTTTCTAATATGGAGGTGGTGGGGACACGAAGAGGAGAAGTTGCTATGCGTCTCCATAGCGATCCCCTCTGTATTCCTCCCCACTCTTTGAGGTGTGCGAGTGAGAGCGCACTACTTACAGACTATCTCTATCCTTTGGTCTTGGCAGAAGCTGGCCCATAAGAACGCGCAGTCTATTATATAAGTCTATGGTTTCATATAGCTTTAATAATTTATACATATTTTGTCCAAATCATACAATATGTGGTTTGGACAACGCGCGAACATCGGTCACCGTGTCGCTGATAACGAGAATTGCTGCAAGTCATTGTCGCGAACCATGTCGATAAGTTACCACATGATAGCCTGACCTTGTTCGGCATGTAATTCTTTTCGCCCCCCCTCCCCATCTCCTCACCACGTTGGTCGTCGCAATCGGAGCGCGACTTATTATTCATTATTTAAATTATGTATATTTAGGACATCTAAGATGCGATTTAAATATTATATAATTTTTTCATTTTTTATCAGAAAATGGCGGCCGATTTTTGTTTTAATATTATTGAAAAACTGGCTGGTAATGTTAAGTTTGTAGATATTAGGCTATCAGTAGTGATAATGTTAAACAGATAAGTTCTCTCACGTATTTTGCTATACAAAACAAAGTTGGCTTGCGATAATATTTCACCTATAACTCTCAAGGATTAAAATATACATGTAAAAAACATATTTTTGAAGATTATAGATATAACTTCAGATAATCCTTTTGTAGAAATACCCAGAGGTTTTATAAATTTACATTGAAATATTTCTCTACATATGACGGAATTAATTACAGGATAGTTGCAATAATTATTAAAAAAAAAATTGGCAATCAAGCATCTCTGAAAATAAAGTACATTTCTATCGTATATTTTATATCTTTCTCATGTATATCTATATTAAGAACTTAGGCATTTACAGAGAACACTCTGTATAGAAGCAGATATAAAATTCAATGTGTGCATAGAAAATATGAGGGTCGACCGTTGAAGAAAATTGTACGCAGACAAGATTCCTTCGAATTCATGTACATTAAGTATACAAGCGTTCATGGCAGGATCGGACCCTTTCAAAACTGTTCTCTTCGCAAAAAAGCCAATTCTTTTTACACTTTTTATACATTATCTAACTAATTATATTTTAAATCTTGATTTATTCGCGTCGCAGATTCTCGAGCCTGGCCTGTAGATCCGCATCGGCGTCCCCGAGATTATTTCCGTCGTCGTTACCCGCCGCGGCGGCGACCGGTTGCTTAGAACCAGCCACGCTGAGTGATCCAGATGCTTGCGGTAGCCCGGACAGTTGGTCCGTCAACTGTAGACCCAGCTCGTCCAACACTTGAGCGACCACAGCATCGCTGCAAAAATAAAATGTCAATATGTATATACGTATAAGATGCATAATATAACAAATAATAACAATTATAGGTGTAGTCAAAGTGGAATAGAGATGGGTGTTCATCCTTCTGGCACAGCGAACTTAAAAAAAAAATAAAAAATGTACCTGATGCATATAATCTACAAAACTTCAATTACAAATTACAAAAATTCAACAAATAAAGCCAGAATTTGAGTATATGTTCTATATAATCAAAAAATTCAATGGATTTGCAACGTTTTATAAAAATGAATACATTTTTCGTTCCTTCATCTTTCCTAGCCTGAATGAAATCCTGGTTATGCCCATAATATTATAATATTATGGGTACATAATATTATAATAAATTTTATCTATACTTTTTTCGAATCTACATTTGAAGATTCAATAACTATGTAACGATTTATACAGAGAATTCTTCTTGTATATATGCAAAAAAATGTTTGATACCTTTCTTCTTCATCTCCTTCGTCCTCCATTGCATCGTCTATCGCGTCGTTCATGATTTCTTCCTTCATGTCCATTATCTCCGACTGCTTTTCGAACTCTTGTAATATTTTCTGTATTTGTGGTAGGTTTAATTGTCTATAAAAAAAAATAGAAATAAGAAATAAAGTTGATTTCAGAACATGCTAAATAATTATGCTTATTAATTATGCTTCAATTCTAACAAATATAAATGAAACAAAACTATTAACATGCTAAATTGTGTTGCACTCACTTGTTCATATTTTGCATCGCTTTGGTCACCCCCTTCATGGCTTGTGCCATGGTATTCTGGGAACGTAAGGTTTGTATCTTTAATGACACTGCTTGAATGTTTGCCTTCATCAGCATAAACTTCTTCACATAACGCCTTGTCCTGACCAGATCTTTAGCCATAATTTTTACAGCATCCTACAATCCGTTTGAAAGAGAGACATGAGATAATATATTAAATAAATACACAGTTGGACAAAAACCGTGAATTACCATTTGCCCGTCTTTCGCGAGTTTCTTTATATCTGCTATAATTTTCTTCTCCTGTTGCTCCATCCTTACTTTCTCTCTGTCCAAATCCCGCATCGCTTTGTTCAATGCTCTCTGGTTCTTCCTGAGCATTTCCTCAGGGGTGATTCGCTTTCCGAATAACCACTCCATGGTGCTGGAAAGCCACAGTGTGTCGTTGATTAAACAAATACGATGAGAGCGCAAAAATATAAACTCGCAACTGTGTCAAACGAACTTCACAACACAAGATACACATAAATATAAAAAATTTCTCAAAAGGCACACCTTAGTTACGTTTTACGTTTTAAAATCGCAATCGACATTTATCACGGTTACAAACGTTTCGCTGTGCGGATTAATCGCGTTATGCTATTCCTTCCTATAACATCGACGAATTCACGTGCGGCTCACTCGTGCAGATGCTTTCAGGTCTTCGAAAAATTCCCAGACGAAAATTGTGCACCCCACGAATGGCAGACTTTTACAGGCTAATTGGGGAGAAACAATCGGGATTATGGTCTCCGCGTTGAATCTTCCATACCGGGGATATTTCGCAGTCCCTTAGATTTCGATGTGGGGAAGATACCTCGTTGCCTTGGACTGATACCTGTGATATTTATCGCCTGTTATTTAGGCAATGACGCATAAACATCGGAGCCATGAAATCTACGACCTCACCAGATATTCCGTTGATGCCAGATATCTCGTTTCAGCTATCTCGAGCAATTCTCACGGACCTCAGGCGCGGTACCGTGAGTGACATCACGAGCGGTGTTAGCGTTAGCGGTAGCGCTCTTTTGACAGACTGCGTATATACACGGCGACCAATAATCACGGACTAACAAATAACTGGATTGGATATTGCCCGCGGCATCGTCATAAGCAGGTGCATGAACAAACGTAAAGACTATCACACAATGAAAAGCACAGGAACAGGAAATAACACAGGCAATAGATTTTTCTTATTCGAAAGCGTGTGTATCAATGCACGTGTATTGATACGTGTTTTCCGAGTTAAACCGAGGTTAAAAAACTATTGCCTGTACTATTTCTTGTTCCCATAGACTTATATAATAGACTGCGCGTTCTTATGGACCAGCGTGCGCCGGGACCAAAGGACAGAGATAGTCTGTAAGTAGTGCGCTTTCTCTCGCACACCGCAAAGAGTGGGGAGGAGTACGGAGGGGATCGCTATGGAGACGCATAGCAACTTCTCCTCTTCGTGTCCCCACCTCCGTATTAGAAAGAGACATAACTACTTACGCTATTGCTCTCTCTTTCTAGTGTTGGCCCCAAGCTCTCTCACGGAACGCGCAGTCTATTATATAAGTCTATGCTTGTTCCTGTTGCCATATTGCGCATGACGGTCGGGCCGCGAAATTTAATTGCATATTAAATGTTAAAGTTAATTTAAAACGCTAATATAAACTTTATTTTTTAATAAAAAATGTTAATATTTAAATTCAATTATGGAATTTATAAAAATTACAAGCATTTTGTAAAACTTGTTGGAGATATTAAATTATATCTGCAGAATATATGCCATTAAAAAGAGAGAGATAAAAAATGTGATTACATAACGTAAACTTTATTAGATTAACTTTACTAGATATATTATATGTTCATCTACAGTCAAATTAAATGAAACGATGTTATTACTGATAATTTGATGATATATACAAGACTACATTTATGTAATACTCAAACTATTCTATTGCGTCTGATAAGAGGGATTGGAAACTTAATTCCAATAACTTGTTGAAAGATATGCAAAAATGTTTATATGTATTGTATATATATATATATATATAAATTTGTAGTAGGATTATCCCATTTTCAAAAGCAAACCTAGATAACTTCGAAAAGAGTTTTATAAAGGAATCTTTATTTTTCTACATAGAATCATATAATTTTTCTTACACGATGTCTCTTAATGATTTTTTCAGCGTTATTTAAATGTGACTTGTAAAATAGGGCACCCTGTATATTGCACAAATAGTAAATTTATTAGATATTGTAAATATATAAAACTTGCATATATAACTTGCATCTTGTGAAAAAGCACAGTATATATGTAGATGATTTTTATTTACGTAAATAAATCGATATTTCGGAGAAAGAAGAATTAGGTTTCATAAAAACATTTTCGCTACAACGAGTTAATTTTAATTGCTCTCTTTCTCTTTATTTTACAATTATTTGCTTAATCCCACGTTTTCACTCGAAGCTCCGGTTCAAGAATCGACCAGTTCGGTGAATGTTTCTCACTAGACAGCCAATTGAAGTCGTCGATGCAGTTCCAATTGTTAATCTTTGGATCGAGGCCGGCTAGATTAAAGTGACTCGTCTGATCTTCGTAAGACCAGTTATAAGGTGCTACGCGTATCTTCGTACAATCCTCTATGATCGCCCTACTTGTGACATGCAAATAAATGGTACAGTCCGTTGACGAGTGCAATCGCAGCTGTTGGCACGCGAATGCAAATACACAGTCACTGCAGTCGTGCACGAAAACGGAGGATGTCACCGGTCCGACTAATATCGTGCACTGTTTCAGGTTCACCATGTGCAGGGTGCTCGGTGTACCGTATATCCGTACGGTACAGCGAACCAAATCGGATAGTAGGATGTCGTTCTTATTTACATTCTCAGCATCCAATACCATTTGCTCGTTCACTTTGCCTAGCAACATGCAGGCGCTGTCTCCATACTTGCTCGATAGTTTATTGTTCTGTTTGGTCGAGCCGTTCACAATGCTCTCGGATATCTTAAGGTCTTTCAAGCCGTCCGTGATGTCGTGTCCCTTATCGGTGGGCTTCTTCACGATTCTACGATTTTTAAAGCCGAACTTCTTCTTAGGCAGGAGCTTCATCTCCAACTCGGAAGCTTGGTTCTCCAACGACTGCAGATTCTCTTGCGCGCGTCTTATATCGTAAACCTTTAGAAACATTTTAGATTGTGATAAGTAATTCTTAAGCAGCTGGATCTCCTTGTTGGACTTCTCGAAAATACCCGGCAGCGCTGAGGACGGGGTGCTTGGCGCATTGTCCAGCAGGTCTTCAATCTTCTTGCAGGACGAATAAAACGAATCCTTAAAGTAGCCACTTTGCTCGGATTCCACGGCGAGCGACTGTCGTTCCTCTCTTCGCTTCTCGATAACATTCTTCCGCTCCCGATCCCTCTTAGTAAGACGATCCGATAAACTTTCCTCTATAAACTCCGCGGGATCCATTTTATTACACGAATGCTATTTCTTGGTATCCTGTGCGTTATTCTGAGGCTCAAAATCCTTGAGATTGACTTTTGGCTTTTCTTGGTTCATAAAGGAACTCACAGGCTGGTTATACGATGATGAGAAAAGATTATATTTCTCTGACGAATACGGCGGGAGATGCTGAAACACGTTAACAACAAATAAAACAAGTTAAAAGTAAACCATTAATTTTATTAAATTTAAATTCCTTAAATAAAAATATATGTAACCATTGTGAGAGAAGCTCTGTGATTTTCACAATATATATTTATTAAATCATTGACTGTTTTTCTTTTAAGAAATATATTTTACACAACTGAAAAGAAAAACGCCATCGCTATCGTCGCTCTTGTATAAAAGCACAAACAAAACATATCTATTAAACCCATATCAAATTATACATTGAAGATTGGGACGTGCAAACTAAAGATTAGAATTTGACCACATAAATAAATTCAATTTTAATCCGTTTCATTTTGATTGGTTGAATTCTAACATTCAATACTCAATTTACGTGGTATAATTTGATATAAGCTTTGGAATTACATAATTATGATACCTTTACAATATCTGATTCCTTGGGTGTCGTGAGTTTAAGCAAACCGTATCCTAATCCACCACCGAGAACTACCGACGCCACATACTTCAGGAGCGCCATGAAGATTTACTGCTCATCTCCCTCTTCCGTCCAGGTCTTCAAATCAAACATCCTCAGATGATTGTTGCCCGACAGACTTTCCCCGATAGTATAGTAGCCCTCCAATAATAAAGGGAAATTTTGGTGCATATAATACCTGAAATCTGACGGCCAAGGAATATATTAAGTTGCGTGAGCTGAGCGGAGCGACTGGGAAGGCGCGTCATCCTTCGCGGTATCTATTCGCGATTTAAATCGTCGTCTAAGTGCGACGTCACCAGGAAGATATCGGCAAACCGTCATACTTATACGCCAGACGTTAAGCAAAAAGTAATTGAGAGATCTCGTTTATTCAGCTGTACACCCCTGCCGTTTCTCCGTCCTCCGTCGGTTCATCGTGAACGAGTTTTCAGGAAGGGAAGTGGGTCGAAATTATTCGGGGAACATGGGATGGATAACGTAACTCGAGGCGGAGCGGCCTGGAACGGCCCGGGAACGACGGGGTCTTACTAGGCTAAGCGGGACGTAGCGATTTACCTTGCGATGTGTTCAGCCGACGCCAGAATCCGTACGAACCAAGCAACAATGCGGCCTCGACTACAAGAATCGCCTTGAAACCCCTCTTGAGCGATCGCGTCAAGTCCGATTGCGGCCGCTTCGTGATCATACTAAGGTGAAACCGGAGGATTTCCTAAAATGGAAATCATCAATACTGCGGGATACGGAACTTCTAACGAAACATCGCGCAACACCGCGACCGCGTTGAGTTGCAATGCAAGGAAGAGAAGGTACGAAGAGGGCGCTCCGAAGGAGGAATGAACTCAGTCGATATATCAGCTAATTTTATATATAGTTCGAGAATACTCGGTTTAAATTACTCGGATAACTATAATTCGAGTATAATTTTTTTTATCACCGCTATATTTTAAATTTATTTCTTTTATCGACAGCAATTAAGTCTCTTTAAATTCCAAATCGTTCGAATACTGTTAATTATCTACTGAGAGGATCTGCGAATGCAGTTTCTTATCTTTCAATGTCACAGAATTCTTTTTCACACAGAAAAAATATAGATATAGATTCTCAATAGAATATTAATAAGATTTCGGTATCTACAAAATAAGTATAAATTTTGGAGAATGTGTCAAAAATAAAAAGATGAAGTTTCCTCGTGCGATAAGCCCTGTTCGGTTCAACGTGCCTGCTTCCTCTCCGGAGGATAAGAAACAGAACGTTACAACGCACATTACTTTTCTTTGACCAATACTCTCGCGCCCATCGCAAAGGATCAGCCGAGGCTTCCTCTCCTAAAATTCGCGAAGACGACGGAGGATAATAGCCAAAAGCTACGACACTTTCTGCCACGGGTCCAGGGACTTTCCTCAGAGCGATAAGAGTCATTTGAGAAGACTCCGCTAGTGGCTCCGTGGTGTTTCCCGAGGGAACTTCACGATTACGTATCTCGGAAAGCTATATATATAGGAAAGCACAACTCAACAAGCACTATCGAGAAACATGAAAAATAAGAAAAAAATGTATATTTTACTTATTAATAATGACTTGTAATATTGAATTTCACGTGTAAAATGTTTTGCGTTAAAAAATTCCAATTATTTCAATGCATAACAATTGTACATTTAAAAATGTATACTTAAAAAACAAAATATTTTTATAAAAAATAATATTTATCATTTTTATCTGACATTTTGATAATATAAGAAATAAAAATAAGAAAGAAAGCTTATATAAACATTATTGTTTCAAAATCACAGTAGATCAGTTACAAATCGATAAAAATATAGATACTTAATAATAACAATTATTATTATTGCATATATTTATATTTAATATAATTGTTTATATATGTTACATACATTTTATACATTTTTATTATACATTATATATTCCTGACGACGTTTTATACTACTTATCAATATGAATAACGCGTCATGTCGTACGAGTTGGAGATTTTTTTAAATCTGAAACTGCAGATTGTTCTTTAAAAATTAGAGATTTTTGAATGAAATTGGAAAGGAGACAATTCAGCCTATTAACGAGAAAAGAAATCACATTGGTTTTTTGCGTCTAATATTATATTTCAATATAGCTGCAGCGGCAAAACGGAAATATTGAATAGAATCGTTCCTATTCAATTTTTTTGATGTCAAAGTGACCTCAAATAATATCAAAATGACAAAAAAATGATTAAATTATGATCGAAAGGTGAATTTTGTAATCATACTCTCGACATAAACAATTTGTGCAACATTTAATCGATGAAACATTTTTTTCTGTGAATTTAATAAATTCCTAATGTGATGTAGAAGTGGACATTTGAAGAATACTTAGTTGAATGGAACTCCCGTTTGCTTGCTTGCTTGTTCAAATATCGGCATGCAAATGAATTGGTTTATCATTTATTGGAAAATTCAAAGTACGAGAAAGGGACGAAACTTCTGTGCTTAGCCGCACTCACCCCTCGATATCGACGACGCGCCGACGCGACGTGAGCGAGCCGCGTTAGAGCTAGTTAGAGCGCAGAATCGCTCGGAGGTCGTGAACGTCGGCTGCTGGACGGACGGGACGGTCGGTCGGTCAGCGGGGGAACACGAAACGATATCGCATCGCTAAATATAATACGAGGCACGCGGTTCTACTAACCGTCCGCCACGGCATGCGAGGCGGCATGACGATGGCGGTGGCGGTGGTGATAGTCACCGTTTGAGACCATCGACGTACGTACGCGACGTCGACCTTCCGTCGCCTTCGTCGGCGACGTAATCGCGAAAGGAGCCGCCGTGCACCTAGCGTCTCCGAGGAGTCCGAGGGCTGACCGTGGAAAACGTGGAGTGGTGAGCCATTCCCAGGCAGGTGCGTCTCCGAGTGTGACGCGCCAAGGGGTATTTTCGTCGGAGCTTCTTTCACCGGAACTCGATCTTGTCATTAAAAGCCGTATGTGAGTATCTTTTAAAATCATACTTCGATACATGTATAAGTACAAAAGTAAAAAAATCCATATGTATATTTAAAAGAAAAACTAAAAATTATACATTACAAGATTATAAGGAAATATTTCTTCAACACTGACAATGAGAGAAAAATATAGTTACTTTTGGACGCAACCATAATTTTCGAATATTTCTAACACGAAATATGATTAACTTAAATATATGCGTCATTATGATAACCATAATTATCTTTAGAAATACTACAAAATTGTGGTTGGGGTACAAAAGTAACTATATTTTTTCTTTCAGTGAATGAACTACAGTTTTGAAAAATTAAATTTAAAACTTTCAGAGAGTGGTTCTTTAGTTAATCTTTAAAAGTTAAAAAAAATTAAAAATTATATATTAAGAGATTATAAGGAAATATTTCTTCAATGAACAGTTTCGTAAAATTAAATTTAAAACGTTCAGAGATTGATTCCTGATTTAATATTTAACTATTAGTAAATATTCTTAATAGCTTTATTTAGCTTGTGATTATTTAATAAATATAAAATATTAGTATTTTACATGTTTAATAAATGTGAATCAATTTAATCAGACTATTTATTCGTCTTTAATTACTTAGACATTTCACATCTTCATTTTTCTTTGGTAGTTTTATTTGATTATCATAAGTTTCCATATCTCTGCATAATTTCTTAAACCATGAAAAGACGTGCACGTTCACAAGAAGTCTTAAAAATATTCATTGATCCGTTTGTAACTGCGACGTATTCCAAGCCAAGGTAATGTAAATTTTATGATTGTTCACCGTTGACTCAAAGTCGTTTGCTCGTATTGTGTCTCGGTTTTCAATGCCAGCCTCATGACTGCAAATATATGTATTGCTTATTATCGTTTCACTGAATGGAGCTGATCCGAAGAATAGAAGAGATTTTGAATGCTATAGTATTTATTGTTCACTGAGGTATTGCAATCTTTGCAAAAAAAACTAAAAAAAATATTGAAGTCGTTAAATTTATCAAATGATTATTATTACACAATAATAAATTAACTTAAAATGAAAAAAATCGTTAAACAAAAACCATTCAGTCATTTTTACACGAAACAGAGAAGAAGAGAATTAAAAGACTAAAAATACAAAAGATTTAAAAAAATAGAGTTTTTAGCCCGAGACTGTCAATATTACTATCACATGATGCAATGACAACCGGCTTCTACGATTATTGATCGGCGAACACCAGGCACTGTGTTCGGGAGGTAACATCCTGCATGAAACGCTAGATACGCAATAATGAAATCCTGATCCACCCACTTATCCTTCTTACACATTCTTTCTACGTACTAATACACAAGCACAATATACTTATGCCTCCATTTGGACAATATAAAGAAAAAATTTAGCCTTCTAAATCGTTTAGAAAAAAAATATAAATGTATTTTATGTGTAAATAAAATAACAATTTTTATCAATTATTTTATAAACTCATAATTTAAACTTTATTCTGGACTGGATAATTTAGAATACTACATTTATATTTACGATAAAATAAAATGTTTTAATTTTAATTATTTTAATTTCATGTTTAATAATTTGTTAAGTTTTGGGTGTCCAAGAGATATAAACTTTGCTAATATTCTGTTTCAGAAGAAAATGATATGAGAATATATGTTTATATAATTATAATGTAATGTCCATATATATGTGTGACAGAGAAATGAGTATCCAGAAACCCGAAGATCTTTTATCTGTTGTAATATCAACTGAACTTCCACCGTCTCCGAATTCTCGACAGCTGTTTCTAAATCAGGATCAACAGGTGCGTTCTTTACTGTAATTCAATCTTTAGCTATTAAAAATTATAACCTTTTTCCTTCATTTATAACAAATTTCTTTAAGAAATTTAGAAATTTTTTCTTAAACAAAAGTTTCATCCTGCATTTAATCTAATATGGTTATTATCTGAATTTTAATTTGCATAATATTTTTAAAGATACAATGATAATGTAATATTTACATTTAAAAGGACTGTGCAATGATGCAGCACAATATTCCATTCTCGTTCTGAGAATTTTGTCTCATACATGCGTTTAATAGGATGAAGAAGCGTCCGATTGTCCCCTATTAACACCAAGTCCACCACCTACTCAAACCGACGAGACTCTCCAGTCGTCGCCGATATTCAATGCTTTGGAAGACACTCCATTAAAGATGATACCCACGCCGACGCTTGAGAATTTTAATACGGAGGACGGACTTAACTTCATGAACATAGTGAACAGTTCGAGTAAACCTTTAAACGATGGTATGTATTCCCACCTATTTTAATATACAATGCACTATACAATTAAGCATGCATATGCACTGTCAATACACACCGTGCCTTCAATAACATTGTCTTTATACATGACGCTATTTGTTCTGCTTTTTTCCTCTTTCTTTTCATTAGATTATGAATTTGATTATTTAATTTATAATATATAATAAAATAGAGCTTTATTAAATATGGTCGAAATATATATATATATATATGGTCGAAAAAGGAAAGAAAAAAGAGAATATATGAATTAGCGTTTTCTTGCTTTTCTTTAAATATGAAATTGAATATTTAATATTCGTTAAGTGACAGCGACTTTCTTGAGCTGAAGAGCTTACGTAATCTGTTGCTGCTATGTAACGTCAACGCTCGTTAAAACGCTTTTGATAGGATCCAGTTTCAATTTAAATGACGATCCATTCAGACATTCTTATGCGCAAAATGATATTTAATCTTCCTTTGTTCATAATTAAAATCACTTAAAAGAACAGTATTCTATTTTTGGTCGCATAAAATTATTTTATGGATCTTTTTAAATTTATTCATTAAAGGTATTCATTAAAAGACAGAAATATATGATGAGAAATATTATTCAAACACAGTTTAATTAATGTTAAACTAATTAATGAATCTAATTTTAGTCTTTTTAAATCATTTTTTACAATGTAGTAAATAATTTTGCTTTGAATGTTTTAATAGCGATTTTATCAATAATTGATTTTGTGTTTCGAACGTTTCAGAACCAAGTTCACGAGATCCCATGGTGGAGTCCACAAGCAGCGGTAGCAGCAGCGACACAAACGAACCCGTTTGCGCACAATTGTTAACACAATTGAATACTGCCTATCAACATCTTGCACCAGACGCTCAAGCATTAGTAAGTATCGCAAACGGGATTCTATATCCTCTCAAATTTTTTAGATCGTGTAAAAAACAAAGAAGAATTTAATATAGCATACTAATTCGAATATTATTTGAAACGGGAAATTCTAAACGGAAATATTTCAATTAAGTATAAAAAATCTCGAAGGTTTTGAGTATCTTAAAATTTATTTTTAGAAGCGTACGTATATCGCAGGGGGAGGGGAGTGAAACCGTTCACACAAAATTCTTAAAAATAAAATTATTATTTACGTCTATGAATAAAATCAAGAATTAAAATATTCAAAACTTAAGATTCTCAATATATTCATGACTTTTTAGAAATATATTAATTCTTGAGTGTGAGTTCCAAGTAATGCATCAAGATTTAATGCATCTTGTGCTTATCATTACTTGTATGTACATGCGTGTATGTGCCTATTGTGCTTAATGTATTGTATGTCTATCATTATAAGATTTATAAATTCTGTCTCTGCTGCTTGCAGAAAAGAAAGGAATCTGTGCTGTTTTATACATTACATTATATGTTTACATTTGTCTGGCACAGAAGAAGAATACTTTGTTGAATGTATCATTAAAGATTGTTGCCTTATGATTGCATTCATGTAAACATGATTATATTTTTACTCGCAATCTATAGCTTTTTACATTTTTAACTAAGTTGTTACTTCAACTTTGCTTATCGATTTGTCATCTTAATTGCTTGTATGCAATAAAAACCTAATAAGATACGACTAGGATGACCATATGGAGTTAAGTTAAACAATTAGAGAAGGCCGTATGCAACAGAGAGAACTAAAGCGTTATCTGTTACTTTTGCTTTTCAATAAAATTGGATAAAAATATAGATATTATTTTACATATATTTTGTCTGAAGCTCTAAATTATGCAGTATTTAAATTAAATTAATTTAATTCTTATTTCATTTTTCAATAAATTTAGCTAATTTGTACAAATTAATAGATACGATTGAATGTTTACCTGCATATAAATATCTTTACAATAGAGATCTTTTAGGGTATAAAATTTATTTTTTGTGTATTATAATTTTAATTTCTTTATCTCTCGCGTATCTCATATATAAAATATTAGGTTGAATGTAAAGAAGCCTGCAAAAAAAAACGAGGACTCCTTATATATGAAGGAGATGAGGGATGCCTGGTTCTCGGATCTGGTCATTCTAGAACTGACATTTTGTTATTGACATTTTGTTATCAAAGATTTGAAAGAGTAGGTAAGTTTTGTATATCTCGTGAATGTTCATCTCGTTTTATGATACATGCTTTCGCAGTTTTATATCTTAAATGAATTTGAAAGAGATTCTGGATCTTTAATTATCTCATGTTGACTAATTCATCGCTTGCCGCTTTCTAACAATCATCATACATATTTATGCTTGTAACTGTTTAGTTTTACAACCAGGAGAACGGTGGCAAGCCACCGCTCGTTGGGATTCAACTGGTGGTGCCAAAGCCGCCCAAAGATTATCGCTTTATGAAGTGGAACTGGCCGTTGATACGGAAGACATGCTATTGGTCATTGATGTCGATCTTGACAGGATGCGCTGCTCTCGTTATCGGCATTATCGCAACAATGCCTAAGAAGTATGTGGACACACATTATGCATATTTACGTATATGAATAAGCTTGAAAAAACGATAAAAATCGAAGAAAGTGATTGCGGTTTTCGAATCAAGGGAATTCCCGATAATCTCTGAGAATACTGTTACAAATTCAAACAACAAAGATAGTTGAGGTTTTTTTCTGATAATTGCAAATATTTTGCATTGAAACACATTTTGTCATTTTATAGAATTTGTATATACAATAAAAATACAATAAAAATCTTAATTTCAATTTTTCTTTTCTAAAAATAATTTTATATTAATTGAAATTTTAATATGTTTCGCATATGGTATATAAATACAAAAATGTAGGAGAAACGACATAGTGATTGAGAGCATAAGATGATTGACACTCTGTTATATTTGTACCCATAATAGATAAACTATTCATCACACGTTAATTATAAGATACTGAGAAAGAGAGTTCTTTGAGTACTTTATGATTCATTGCGCAACGAGTAATTTGTCTTCTAAGGGTACAAATATGTCATATAAGTGTCAATCACTGTACTCCTGTCAATTACTGTTTACCCTATATGTACATGTTACGTCTGCCGCCTCCACCATAGCCCCAAACTGCCCCTGAAGCCACAACAACCCCATTTTCGCCCCGAGAATTTTCGCCGCGCCGTCATGACGATAACCCGTCGAGCGTCGGTAATCCGCGAATCTTACCTCTAATAATTACCCCGCGAAAAGAAGAACGTATCGCGTAAATTTATGCATATTCTTTAATATGCATAAAACTCACTTAAATAATATTAAATATAAGATACAAATAATGCTATTCAAAAGCATTATTCGTATCTTTAATAGAATTAAGGCCTAGAATAATAATCTCAGTCTCGTGCATAATTAATAAGTAGAAATTTAGAAGATAATTAAGAACGTAGACATAAGCATTATAGCGTAATCTTATATACTTTGTTACAATTAGTTAAGAAATAATATTAAGAATATTAATATTAATAAAATAAGCTGAAAATAGTACGAAAGGCGCGCAAAAACTCGTCTCAGGAATGCGGGCACGAGACTGCCGCGTGTAGGCAGGTAATACCGCGCGTATAGAAAAACGCTTCCGCGTGTTGGGAAAAAAAGCTTCGCGCGCGTGAACGGAGAATGGCCCTATACACCCTCTCACTGCGCGGGGCCACCAAACTTTAATATAAAAGCTCGCGATTTTCGGAGCTTTTCGTCATTCGGCGACAGATCCGCCTGAGCGAATGCCCAAATTCTGCTCGGCACCCTCAAGGATTTCGGCGCTGACGGGTTATACCAGCCTGTGCGAATTCAGGTAATTCGGCACGGCAAATAGCATTCGGATTTAGTCTCCGCGCGACAATTCTAATTTAGCCGCGTGCGCCGAAACAGAACTTAGTCTCCGCGCCGATTATTTAGTCTTGCATAAATTATAGAATCGTACCCAAAGCCGACACATAAAGTTGCGATCCAAATATTTTGTAGAATCTTATTTCATTTCTTTTCTTCTTTTATAATTATTTTCTTTTTATTTTTTTTAATTAAAAAGCAAATCTTTCTTTCTTATTAAATCAAACTACTTAATTTACATTTCTTTCCTTCTTTTCTTTTCTTTTTCTCTTCCTTTCCTTCATTTATTTATCTCTCTCTCTCCTTTCATTTCTATTCACTCCTAACGAAGCTGAGCGCTGTTAAATGGCGCCCTGACCTTCGACATCCTGCATCCCTCATTCTCTGCGTGGACAAGGTCTGAGCGCTGCATACGGCGACCTGATTGCGCTACCGCATCTCTCCATTAAATCTCTTCCTCTCCCGACAGAACTGAGCGCTATCTTTATGGCGCTCTGACTCTTGTCATTTCATATCTTCCTTATTCTTTCACCCTTTCCTTTCTCACAAGACTGAGCGCTGACTTACGGCGCCCTGACTCTTGCCACTTCCTACTTTTCATTTTCCACTCTCCGGCAGGACTGAGCGCTGACTTACGGCGCCCTGACTCTTGCTCATACCTCTCACAATAAAATAAATAAGCCTTGTTCCCATTGTCCATCGAATTACATCATTGATTCCTCTCCTTTATAATATTTATAAAAAAATGTATTCTTTTCTTTATTTTCTAATCTTTTCCTTCTTTTTTTTTCTTTTTCCTCTAAAACCATGGATCACATACAACGAATAGAATTATGGCGCGACGGGGCAGAGCGTCCGGATGGCGCAAGCAGCTACAGCGCCTGAAGAAGGCGTTGTACGAGAGAGCCGAGCGGGAACTTCGGGCAAATCAGCCACCTCCTCCGCCAACTCCTTCGTACAGGAGTTACGTACCTCCTGTCGCTGTGATAGCTCCTCAACCGCAAAACGGAGAAGCACCGAGGTCTGTTCAGAACCGCGCTATCCACAGTACCCCATACCCCATAGGGTCAAACGTGGCCCCAATTAGGCGTCCTACAAGACCCCTTCCAATCGCGACGTAAGTAAAAAAAAGGGACGTCGTCGACCAATCAGCGAAACCTTGCGTGAAACCCGATATCGCGACAAATTTTCTAGTAAAAAGGGAGGGGAACAAAATAATAATAAGGGAAATATTCCCCCCTTTCCTACCGTCCCTAGGCGAAAACTAAGACGTAACAGTACATATTTAAATACAAAAATTAACGGTTTATCAGAAAATTATTTAATAGTTTAATGAGTAGTTTTAATAAGTAGATCATTTTTCAAACAAATTATATGTGTGATTTCACGTGAATTATTAGATGCGACCCGCCGATGGAATGGTGGCAAGGCAGCACCTTCTACGAAATATTCCCGGCGTCCTTTCAGGATTCGACGAAGGGTGCCGATGGGATCGGCGATTTGCGCGGGATAATAATGCGGCTAGACTACTTGAAGGATCTCGGAGTACGGGCCGTTCGATTGAACTCGATATTCCCGGCGTCGCATTACCCGGAATATTACTCGGACATTAACAACATGACGGATGTGAACAAGGAGCTGGGCACGCTGGAGGACTTCACAGTTCTCGTGCGCGAGATCCACAGGCGAAATATGAGCATAGTCCTCGATCTGCCTCTATATCCGTTCGTGAAGCGCTCGAGTGAAGCGAAGGCAAACGAGACTGAACGTGCGCTCCGGGAGAGACGTGATTTCGCGAGCAACGCGATAATTCACGATGCACTACCGACGATGCCGTCCGCGTCGGTCGAAGTAATCCGCGACGTCCTGTCGTCGCCGCTGCAGAAGGTGAAGAGACAAACGGGTCCCTCGACTCGTCAACAGGAGCACCCCGTTAGCGAGGCCGTCAGAATCTGGCAGGAGCGAGGAGTGGACGGCTTCTATCTGAAGGGGTTGGAGCATTACGTGGACGAGGACACGTTCGTGAGCGATCTCAGATATTGGAGGTCTCTTCTGCGCCCGGGCAATATCTTCATCTGTCACGTGAGCGTCCTGGACGCCGCTGCCTCCATCGCCGTGAAGAACTCCATTCTGGCCAAGATAGATCTGATTGACGTGATCCTTCGTCTAGCGAACGGCACAAAGAACATCAAGGCGCAGATTGAGAGCATCACGAAGAGTGTGCTCTTCGACAAGCCCGCCTCCCCGTGGATTCACTGGTCCGTAGGCGGCGTAGATACCGGCAGAGTGGCCTCCGCTATGAAGAACGCTAGTGTAGCGGCTTCTCTTCTCGGTATGATGCTACCCGGAACACCGAATATATTCTATGGAGATGAGGTATGAATTATATTGTAATCCACGACTATGTTTATATAATATTTAAAAAGTATGCAATTATCCTTTAGCTGTGCGTTTGAATTGTTTCTTATTCATTGTAATGTAAAATATTAATATTTGATTCTTCAATAAATATATCGTTTTCGAGATAATTGAAAAGCAATTCAATGCGAGAAAGAGCTATTTATTAATTGGATTTTCGATTCGCTCAGATAGGTATAGAAGATTGTGAATGTCGGGATCACAAGGATTTGGCACACGTGCACAATTTGGTTCCTATGTACTGGGAAAAGGAACACGGCTCTGGTAGCAGTTTTTCGCCGTCAGGAGTTACCGCTTGGCTACCAGAGGCTGGGAAACCTATGGAAACCAGTTTGAAAAGCACCGTTACAAAAATGGTGAGGCTAAGGATGGAAGCGACACCGGTTTACGTCAAAGCGGTTTTAAGAGAGAGCCAAATTACTGCAAACTGTGATGTTAGGTAAGGTCCCTTTGATTCGCACGAGTTTCCGGAGTTTGTAGTTTTCCTTGGGATAATAGAAGTAAACGTTTTCAATAGTGATTTAATTCATCCTTTTACAAACTTGAAAGATTCATATTATTTTTTCATTTTGCAACTATAATATATTTTTATTTTATTAAATGGATTAAATTGCTATTTTAGTTTTTCATCTTGTTGCATAACAACGTTGCAAAATGTGGCACATATAATAATTTGATTTAATATTATTCTGTTTAGATATGTGGAAGATGAAATGATTGTAATTGAGCGATGGTACCCACGAAGAAATTCTTATGTGTTTGTGGCCAATTTTGGCAATGAAACGCGTATAAAGGATTTGTCGCCCCTTTATTACGGTGGTCACGTTGTTGTTGGACCAAGTTACAGAATGAATCGAAACGTATACTTTAAAGAACTTATCATCCCTCCCGGAGAAGCGTTTGTTATAAAATTAGATAAGTGAAAAACAGTTTTTTTCTTAAATCCCATGTTTGCTCATGATCAAATTACATACATTTATTTTTGTCATATGAAACTATCGCTAGTATCATTTAAATATTAAAAATATGGCTACTTTACAACGAAACAAATTTTTAGAAAATTTTACTTTAAAAAATGTTAAGATAAAGTAGTTTTTGGATTATAAATGATCAAAATAAGAGGTTTTTTTGCGAATTTATGATTTAAGAGTAAAAAAATATAGAAAGTTATTTCATTTTTATTATTTTTTGATTAACTGGAATAGAGAGAGAGAGAGAAAATGAGGAAAAAAGATTATCAGAAATTAAGGAATCAAAAGAGATGGCGTCCAATAAATTTTCGATTAATACAAATACACATTAAAAATAATTAGATCATAACTTATGTCATACAAAGATTGGATCTTTACAACGAATTTTAATACATATCGATTACATACTATATCGATAAAATCAATCCAATACGATATTTAGATATTGCGATTTTATATCACGCAGTCATATTTATTCTGGCTTCTAACAATATTGCTAAGGCAAAAAATTTTCTATTTTTATTTTATACTTTTTTTGTAATAGAATCAGAGTCCATTGTATCATCCAGTATATCATAATGTATTGTAACAAAATTCATCTTTATTGTGACAGTCAAAATATGATGTATAATATAAAATTTGTAATTTTATATATTACTCTTCGTAATATATAAAAATATTAATTCAAAAATATTTTCTATATAACAATAATAATAATAATAATCGTTTTGGCTATTTATACAATATTCTTAAATTATATTTGTCGTTGGCATCGAATCGTACAATTAAGTTGTATATTTATATACGAATTTTGGATAATTACATTGTATAAGGCATTATAAGGAATAAAAATATATGTATGTATTATTGACTGTGTGAATGCAAGAAATTTATGTTAATAAAATTACCTCTATGTGTATTTACACAGACAAATAAAAAATTCTGAATGTATCGCTACATCTTTATTGTACAATAAAGATTTTGTATAATAAATAAATAATAACCAACGTCGAGTTAATGTAATAATAACATTTACTTCAAAGAAAATGTTTTTGGTTGTTTTATTTTTTTATGTATAAAATTTCATTTTTATACTTTATTTTAAATTAATATAATTTCTTTTGTACATCACGTGTCTTAAAAAAACTTTACAGATTTGGAAAAAAAATGCAAAAATACAAGTGGCAGACACAACGTGAAATACAAAAAAATAATAGAAAATTATTTTGTTAATATAAAATATATACTGCATACTAATAGGTTACATAAGCTCATCATTAAATGACGCTGTTGCGTATAGAATATCACTTTGGCATTTAACTCGTACTAAAAATTGTGATTATCTGGATGGTGATCTATCCGTTTTATAAAAATTCTGTAAGAAAATCACAATAACTTGTTAATAAAAATTTGTAAGAATAACTTAAATATTTCTTTAATAACTATAATTTTTACTCCAAAATTAAATAAGATATTAAACTATAAATTCTATTATTTCAATACAATTATTATATAATAATATTATATAACATAATTATTAATTACAATTCTGTTTTTAAATTGGATTTATTGCTTACTTTTGTGGCTATATCAATAAGATATTCAGCCATTGTACCAGTCTGCTGTACCATATTATAAAGAAGTCCTTTCCTTTGTAAAAGGATATATGGATGATCAAATTCCTAAAATCAATATAAATCTATAATTTGAAAATACTTTTATTGGAGAGATTCCGAAAGTGAAAAATTGCCACGATTCGAAACAGCTTGCATTTCTTTAGGAAATAAAATAAGTAAAACCGAGCACATTAGAATGTAGTGCCAAAGTATCAGAATCATGTTTCTTCTTTTTTAATTGTTTAGCTACTGACTAGTACTTACCACAAGATTTCCTGCGCTCATCACAAATATTCTATCGCTGTCCATAATGGTGTTCAATCTATGAGCTATGGTGAACACAGTGCAGTTTATAAATTTCGTCCTAACTGTCTTTTGTATAAGGGAATCCGTGTAGGGATCGATGTTGGCAGTCGCCTCGTCCAGCACCATAATTCGATTGTTCTTGATAATAGCGCGGGCAAGGCACAGCAGTTGTTTCTGACCGACGCTGAAGTTCGATCCCTCGTCGGACACCTTCGTGTTCAAACCGGCTGCCATCTCGGAAATGGTCTCCTTCAGCTCGACGTCCTGGAGCGCCTGCCACAGCGCGGCGTCGGAGTACTGGTCAAACGGATCGAGATTCCGTCGCAGGCTTCCGGTGAATAGGAATGGCTCCTGGGGGATAATACTGATCTTCGAGCGGAAGTCGTGCAGGGCGATCGCGCCGGTGGACACGCCGTCTATGAGGATCTCACCCTCCACGCAGGCCAAGCGAAAGAGTGCGTTGATCAGGGACGACTTGCCCGCGCCGGTTCTGCCGACGATACCGATCTTCTCCTCCGGCATGATGGTGAAGCTGATGTTCCGGAGGATATAGGCGCCTCGACGATTATACTTGAGGCTCACGTCCTTAAACTCCACGAGGCCCTTCGTCGGCCAGTCGTCCGGCGGTTTGGTCTCTGGCTTACTGTCAATCATCGGTTCCTCCTCCAACCGGCTGTACTCGAGTATTCTCTCTATGGAGGTCAGCTGGCTCTCCAGCTCGGCCGTTTGTCTAATTCCCCATTGCAGCATATTCGTGAGCGCCATGATCTGCGTGATTATCAGACCGATGTTACCAACGACGGCCAGATCGTCAATGACCGTGAAGGCTATAATTATCGCCCCGATGTAAAGCTGACAGACGATGTCGATGTAGAAGCCGAAGGCTCGAGACGTGGACAGAAAGAGGAAGCACGCGGACGAGTGGATATCCTGATGACTGCACAGGTCTTCCATTAGTATCTTTTCGGCGTTGAAAGCTCTGATTGTCGTCAGACCTTGCAGAGACGCTCCGAGGTGATCAAAGATCGGCGAACGCGCTAAACAAATTATTTTCATTACTTAATTATTTCCTGTTTTCAGAAACGAGATTTAATTTCAACGGAAACAACTTTAAATTAAGTTTGTATGAGAATAAAAAGGTAAAAATGGAGTGTTTATATATCGGTGTTAATATATCGCTTTTCTTTCGGTAAATATCCATAATTTATTCAGTAAACGAATAAGGAGATTCGGAGATTGAAAGTAATCCACGATTTAGCTACAAGCATCGCCTTTTGTAAGTATCACATAGATTACTTACTTGTCCCTTCGAGGCGTTTAATACTGCGACAGGTGCAGATGTATATCATACGGAAATAGGCGAAGATGCAACCGCAAAGTATAGTGGGTATCGCCAGCCATGGGGTGACCGCTATGACCATAATTGCTACCGTGATCAAGATGAGTCCGATCACTATGATGTCGAATACGCACATCGACAACAATTGGTCGACGACATTGATATCTCGAGCAAATCTAATAGTGAGACGAAAACTTTATTAAAATGTCCAAGAATAGGGCTACAATAAATAAGGAAAGCACTGTAATAATTGAAATAGTTAAATCAAATTCTAACTAATTATTACACACGCATATAGAGAGAAACAAGAGAGAGAAAATAAGTTAATTTTTTAAAAATTAGTAAATACTTTTTTAAATTAGCAAATATTTTTGAATAAAATTATACGGCAAGATTGTGTAATTTTCCTATTTTTCACTCACCTTTCTAACTTAAATTCTTTTTTAGAGTTGGAAAATTAAATTTAAAAAACTTAAATTAATAATTTGTAATTTTACTTACGGTAGAACTTAATGAGAAAAATTGCAAATTCTTCGCGTTAATATGATACTTAACAAATAATCCTATGTCCAGTCGATATCAATCAAATCAGTATTAATTTAAGATAAATTATCGTATCTTTTTGCACTCACCTATTTAATATACGGCCAGCTGGATTAGTGCTGTAGAAATACATAGTCGCGCGCAATATACTGCGAAACATAGCGGCATGTAGATTAATCGAGGACCACATGCACACGCTAAAGTATACGATCGTTTGGAATTGCCACAGCAGTATGATAGCCACTATCATAGCGCTGTACAGGTACATCATGGAATCGCGGGACACCGGGCCCCACCATTGAAATTCCAGCGTGGTGTTGTCTGTCTCGTGCCACGAGGTCGACTCGACGTTTACCCAGAACGCGATAAAGTAGTCACTCCCACCGGATATCACCTGATTCGCTAAGAAGATCAGCATCATCAACGCGATCATGACGGGCCTCTTACTCGCCTTAAAATAAGCGAAGAACATGCCGCGAGCTATGCGACCCTTCGTCATCATTTCCTTTGTCTCGATTTGCGAAACGTCCTCGTCGTCCTTTATCTCGCTCTTCATCGAAATTTGACGCTGAATATCGGACTTTCTACTCTCGAATTCTTTACGTTTCGTATCTGTCGCCTTCACCAACTTCATGAAGTCGAGGCCCAACGCTTGCAATTCATCGAACGTACCCTTCTGCTCGATGCCACCATCGTTCATCACAATAATCTGGTCGGCGAGTTGCAGATACTGCAGCTGATGTGTCACCAGAATCCTAGTTTTCTCCTGAATACGTGTTTGAATTGAAATCGTGTTTGAAAATTTGAAATCACCTACTTGAATTATTTTAAATTATTTTTAATTTTAAACAATTTATAACATTTTTTATAGGAATATATTTACATTTATAATATAATATAATTAAATTTAAATCTAATATAATATAATTAAATTTAAAATATATATTTTTATTTTAGAAATATACAGACAATTTAAGATAAAGAAGTCCCTCACAAAGTCTTTAATTTTAATAGATTAATGAAAAAATACAATAAAGATACATAATGACCAATATTAAGTTTTGATATATTTTTGTTCTATTATTACTACTACTGCTGCGTCTTATCTAAATACTTGTTATTGAGGTGTTTTAAAATTAAAGAGCTGAATTAACACATTAATCAGTCATGATTATGAAATCATCAAAAATGAAGCAATTAGGTCGCGATAGGAATATTTTGCTGCGACTCTTTACCTTTAGGTACCCGCAAATGCACTTGTCCACGAGGCGTCTGCTGACATGCGAGTCCACGGCGGACAGAGGATCGTCCAGCAGGTAAATATCGGCGTCTCTGTAGATCGCTCGCGCCAAATTGATCCTCGCACGCTGGCCACCGCTCAAATTGATCCCCCTCTCGCCTACGATGGTGCGGTCGCCGTAAGGAAACGACGCTATGTCCGATTCCATCTGACAGACTCTGATGACTTCGTCGTAGCGCGACTTGTCCATCGCCTGTCCGAACAGAATGTTCTGCCTCACGGAAGACGCAAAGATCCACGGCTGTTGACTGACGTAGTTTATTCTGCCGCGGCTCTCGACGCTGCCGCCCGTCAACGGTAGCTCCTCGAGTATCACTTGCAAGAGACTGCTCTTACCCGAGCCCACCTGGCCCACGATAGCGACGAAGCTTCCAGGTGGCACGGTCAAGCTTACGTTACGCAACGTGTCATCCTTGCCGTCGCCGTGCCACTTGGCGTTTACGTTGGTCATACGAAGTGCGAACAAATCGGTAACCGTCTGACCTGGATTCTGTCTCGTTTTGGCGATCTCTTCATGCAACATGAATTTTCGTAAACGACGAATAGAAACCAATGCCTGTACCAATTGATGGAGACCTACGGAACAAACAGAATATATCCTTTCTTGTCAATTCCCGTAAAGAGTGGAAATAATAATGGAATGTACTACTAATCTTCGATAAAAAAATACTAAATTTTGTTCATCTTATCTTTAAGAAATTGTTAAACTTAAAGTATGTATAAAGTAAATGATTTAATTTTATATTGTGTTTTATATATAAGACTTTATCTTTTTTACATTTTATCTTCACGCTAAAACTATCAAGGAAAACCCGGATTGAAATCATCACACAGATTGTCACAAATCTTGTAGCTTGGTGAGTAAATAACGAAGCGTACTCTTTTCTTATAATGGAAATTGCTGATATAATAGTAATTTATATAAATAATAATTATATAATATAATTTACTATACATATAAAATTATTTGTATATTTGCACCAAAAACATTGCGCATAACTGCCTATATAGGGTTGATTATCACATTTTTTTCTCATTACTTCATCTAAAACTAAATAACTTTTTTGTACAATGATATATAAGATTAATATATATTTTTAATAAGGGACGTATTATAATACACACAGTACTTAAAAATATTATATTTACTTTTTATTGCAAATTAATATTTAAAAGTTGTGACACGTGGCCCCAGTTTTCCACTAAATCATGATCTGCTAAAGATTAATTTTCCATACGTTATTTATAAAGAAAAATGTCAATTCTTAAATTTTCTATTCATAATCTTACCAAATGAAAATCCAAAGATAAATGAGTTCCGTAGAACATTGTAATATGCTGTTACCATATATACTTTCTCAGCATTTATATAATTTCCGAATAAGATATATGCCAATATTGCGATGAAAAGACTAAGTCGTGGCACATAACAATCGAGAGTAAAAGCTAATTGTCTCAGGATAGAATATTTTTTTATTACATTCATCTCACGCCTGAAAATAATTGAATACTGATAAACAATTATATTAATAGAAATAAGAATACAAAAAATATATAATTAACTATAGTTATAGAAAACAATAAGGCATAAAAATATATACATATATAAAATCTTATACATATACGTATACACAGGGTGTCAGATAAAGATTGAATCAACGCTCGTGAGCAGATAGAGCGGATTAAACTGAGTCGAAAATTCCTTTATCATTTTTCAATTTTTGCATTAATTAACGAGTTATTAATTGTTAAAAATCGGAAAAAGGAATAGCACAGTGTGTGAGACGTGAGAGCGGCAATAGCGGTAGCACGGACAGCGGCCCCTATCCACGTCTTGCGTACCGCGCTGTCTATCCCTTCTTCCAATTTTTAACAATTAATAACTCGTTAACTATTGCAAAAATTACAAAATGGTACAAGACTTTTTGACTCAATTTAGTCCGCTCTATCTACTTACGAGCGTTAATTAATTCTTTATCGGACACCCTGTATATAGTATACAGGGTGTCCGCAAATTCGCGCATTCGGTGCACGTGGCGTGATACTTTATGGTAAAAGAAACAACTTTTTCCTTTAGCAAAATTCCACCCGACAAGTAGTTTTCGCATGCGAGCAGGTTGAACTTAACGAATAAGCNCGTTTATCCATGTGGTATGCAGGGCCGTCGCGCGCTTCTCACTCACTTGTTCATTGAAAAATAAAGTCGTATGTAAATAGTAATAAGCTTTACGAGCTAAACATCTTATTNCTTTAAATTCTCTTTGTACTTACATAATACTTTGTAAATAATTGTTTTAAACATGTGTAATAAATTTCCAGATATTGATATAACTGTTACTNAGATTTTATGTAATTATGTAATTCTTATAACACGTTAAAAATTAATAATTTTTAACAAATTCTTTGCATTTTCATAGTGAAAAAAATAAAAAGATAATTAGCTCTTATAACACCTTAACTCAAATATTTTACCTTATTTTTAATCACTCTTACACAATAAATCAAGTTTTCGACATTTGTAAAGGTTACGTATTCTCATTTAATTAGTAAACTATTCTTTATATTTAGTGGTATTACTTAATTATCATGCGCAATATTTAGAATAATAAGATGTTTAGCTCGTAAAGCTTATTACTATTTACATACGACTTTATTTTTCAATGAACAAGTGAGTGAGAAGCGCGCGACGGCCCTGCATACCACATGGATAAACGNGCTTATTCGTTAAGTTCAACCTGCTCGCCTGCGAAAACTACTTGTCGGGTGGAATTTTGCTAAAGGAAAAAGTTGTTTCTTTTACCATAAAGTATCACGCCACGTGCACCGAATGCGCGAATTTGCGGACACCCTGTATATAAAATATATATAAGTAATGCATATAAAATATACATAAGTAATGTATATAAAGTAATTTAAAAAAAGGCAAACGTTCAAATAAAGTTAAATTAGTTAAAATATTCATTACACTTACTTTCTCGCTCTTTCCACCAAATTATAAAAAGGAATTTCCCAAACATACATTTTAATGACTTGCAATCCAGTAATTACTTGATTCATCAGCCTGAGTCGGTCGTCTGTTCTTTCTGCTAATTTAAGTGATAAAGGCGTAATTACTTTCGCCAAATACGCTGAAACAATACGTGTTATTTCGATTGTAACGTCCACTCATCAGATATATTTAGTGGATTATTATTACAGAAACATATTAATCGCATGATTTTTATTATCATTTATTAACGGAAATTTGCCAGTACCTTGAAAAGGTATGAATAATAAAAATACCAACATTCCTATTACCGCTGCCCATCCAATTTCGATAAATGTAACGTACATGATACATATGATTTGAATAGGTGCGATCCAAATGTAGTGCAGATCTACTAGAGACGCTTCCAACTTAGTAATATCGCTACTCAAAAAATTTACCATCTAAAAATAAAATATAAACTTATAAAATGTGGATTAATCTTTCAAAATATTTTTTTAAATAATGGCTTTAATGGCTTTGGATGGCTTTACATAGGGGAAAGTGGTCTAAATCGGCCACCACTTCAGTTTTTTTATCATAATTCAATTTAATAAATACGTATTGCTAAAATACATATACCCTTTGAAAATCTAGACACTTATGCAACTTTTTGCCAAAGTTCCATGGATCCTTTCATGGATCCATATCCAGTTATGGTCAAAAGACTGAAAATGGATTTTCTATTTCCAAATCGTTCATTCCCATGGCCCAAATCAGCCACTCCCATTTTTATCACTTTTTTCAATTAAATCTTCAATTTTTTCAACATTATTTGTATTTTTTCAAGAAATAAAGGAAAACTAGGCAGTTTTTTGTACTAACTCTAAATTTTATTGAAACTTAATAGTTACATACTTATTAAATTTTAAAGAAACTCTTAACAAAAATAAACTTTATATTTCTACCAGATAAAACTGAAAATGATTTACAAAAATGATAGAAATAAGTAAAAATCAAAATTATTCAGAATTTTTCGACTTATAGTAGCTTTCAGCAACATTGTTTGTTCGTATAATAAAAAAATAAAAAATAAATTATTTCATCAATAGGAAAAAAAACACTTTAAACGTTCTTAATGAAATTAAAATTTTTTGAAATTAAAAATAAAACAAAAAAGGGATGGCCGATTTGGAACCATTGATTTGTTGTCGTTGATTTAGATCACCCTCTTTTTTCTCATACCTACTGTGTGAATTTCTTAAACACAACAAGAACTTTCAGGAAACTTTTTTCTTTTAATAGCATATAATAAGCACTTTGTAAGTGTTTATAAAATTCTTAAATGTTCTCGATGAAAAAAATTTTTTCCAAAAAAAGAAACAAAATTTTTCTCAATGCGATAAATAGAAATGAGAAATACTCAATATATGTTTTGGTTCATACAGAAGCAGAATGTCAACTGATAAACGTCAAACTAATGACAAATAATCAGAAAATAATAGTCCCCCTAATTACACTATTGGCATGATGATGAGTGTTGTGGTTTTTATAAAATGGGTGGTGGCCGATTTAGACTATTTTCTTCTATTCGTTAGATTTACGTAATAATCGTTTAAATTTAGTATAAAGTAAAAATAATAAGTATAATATAGTATATAGCAAATAGTATTGCTTATTTATAATAGAATCATTTACAGTACAGATAATTTCTCTATATTCATTTCTCTTTTTCACTCATTTCTGTATCTTTTGCCTTGTGCTACTCCCTCTTCATATTTATCACATATTGAAACATAGAAAATAATTATTTAGTTTGTATTTGACTCACCTGTCCAACAGATGTTTCATTGTCCAATACAGAATTGGAAAGCTTCAATATTTTTTGGTAAATCAACGTGGTACAAGCTATTTTAGTTTTCAATCCTAAGTGAAACGTACAATGGACGGAATAATGCATAATAAAAGCGTCCATGATGGATAATAGAATCATACCGCCTGCGCTGTAATACACCTCGTTGCTCCATTCTTTTTTATCACTCGCGAAATAGCGCAACAAATTAGCAAGTAATAGTGGTTGATACATTCTGTAATGTAATTAAACATAAGAAGCAATATGTATGGAAGTTATTTTAGAAACTAAATGCTAATAATTAACTTGTGAACGATTAGTTTTATTAAATTCACATCGAATCGTTTAGAAAATAAGCTTTTATTTTTACTAGTAATTGATGATTATAAATTTTTTTAGATGTAAAATAATGATACTATATGTTGGATAATTTATATTAAATTAAAATTGTGAAATAGATAAAAAGAAGTTATTCATATTTAAACATATAAAAATACAAGTTTCATTCAATTTACAATTTTTAAAAACTATATTTTTGAAAATCAAATTTTGCATTAAAAAATTTGATTCTCTATTGCAATTGAATTTTTATTTGAATTTTTTAATAGGTAATAATCTTTCTCTTTTTATCTCCATTTAAATCACAACAATACAAAAATAATTCTTACATCCATCTTCTTTACGATATTTATTTTACTTTTCGTATCTTTCATTTCAAGGTGACAGTGGCTAAAGCTGAAGCTTGATGTCGGATGAGTCATATTGACAATTCGTTTATCATTTATTTGCTTAACATACCTGGAAAATAACTCCATAATTGCTTGTGCAATTCCAATTAGCAGAAATGGTTTTCCGAAATAACGCAACAGCACCCTGAGCAATTGTGGCTTACAATTATTTTTCTTTTTGGCACATGATTCTACTTCTCTTTCCCAAGCTTTACCAAATTTTTCGCCTAAATGACTAGCTCTGTCTTGCGTAAGAGTAGCATAAAGATCGGTCTCTTCCAAATCTTTTTTGTATCCAGTAAGAAAAATTTTTCGGGTCCACCTATATGTATTAATTGTTAAATTCTATAAATTCACATATAGTGCAATATTTTATTATTTATTTTAACTCGTATATGTATACGAGTACCCAGATAGAACAAGAAATCACAAAGGTATTAAAATGATATCAAAATGACTCCAAAATATCATTATTATGTCATTTTATCACTGCATTAGCATTATTTTGATGTCAATATGATGTCACTATCATTTTTTGTTCTACCTGGGTAGATATTCACATATATGCATGTATTGCATATGCAAATAGTGAATACTGCGATCAGCCTTGAACACGCATTAAAATCTCTTTTGTACGTAAAGCTTCAGGTCATACACAAGTGTCCATTTCCAATAAAAAGTCTTTCAATCGCCGTATTTCCTCATTATTAAATCGAATTAATATATTACAATATGATATTTTATAATAAATGTGCCAATATTTTTTATAAGTAACTCAATAAGTGTATCTAATTGTTTTATTGTCGCTTACGTACATACATATATTTACTTTTGATTTTTGATATTATTGTAAAATATTATTTATAATACTTACCAAAAAGTGAGAAGAGAAATGATATTCGCATTTTGCCGTGGATTTTTTGGAAATTTTTTTTGATCGTTGCTTATCATGATGACACATGGAATTTTTATTCATTTTCAAATATTTTTCATTATTTAGATATGCCGCGTATTGCCTATGTATATAACATTTTTATTAATTATTAAGAAATTTGATTAATGAAAATAATAAGATAATAAGTGGAATTTTTATTTATGGAAAGTATAAAAGCGAATCCTAGAGAAAAATGTTTTATTTTAATTGTAATTTTTTGCCAAATTGATGCGGAAAGAACATAAAATGTGGATTAAAATATATGTATAATGATAATCTTCTTTGATTATTATTTTAATCGATATTGTATATTTTAATAATTAATAGTTAAATAAAAATTTTGTTAAAATTTCTCTAAGTCATTTAAAAATTGTGATTTCGACATCCATAAAATAAAACTTAATGCATAAAAATGTCAATTTTTAATTATTTATAACAAATTATTTATGTACACGGTTCTATTAAAGAATAATTAACATTTAATTTATTAGAAAGTTTGTTATTAAAGTTGAAGCCATGAAACATAAGGAATTCTTATATATTACGTTAATAAATATGAAAGTTGAATTTCTGTAAAAAAAAAAAACGGATGGTTTACAAGATTGTGAATAATTTTAAAAAGCAAAATTGTGTATTGTACTCACCAAATCGGTGTTAAACATCATTTCAAAGATCTCATCGAGTCTCCCGTCTGGAAGCAACAAGGTTGAATCTGTCAATGACACTTTATCAGACTCTGCACTTTATCATGTTTCCTTACATATTCTTATCGTGAGTGAAGTATAATGCAATGCAATCAAATCTACGAGAAGAAGATATTTAAAAGATCAATTATCTCATTCGAATAACGGATATATACTAGCATTTTTCCCGTACACTGCAGTATTGTTATGTACGTGGCGCGAAACGTTATTGTGTCTACTGTGCTCGTTATCCTCATGCTTAAACGGTTGTATTTTACTGATAACACAAATTTCTCTTTATTGCTGGTTTTAAAATGTATGAGTTTACATTTTTGTTTAAAGTAAGCTCTAGTAGGCTTAACTTGACGAGGCGTTACCAATTTAATCACTTATTCATTTACATATTTCGTATTCTTCTGTTATTTATTTTTAAGAATATTTAATAGTAACAATTATAAATATTTATAATTAATAATTAGTTATTTAGTAATTTAAATTTTTTAAATACAACTTATTTTACTTATATATATATATATATATATATATATATATATATATATATATATATATATATATATATATATATATATACACACTTGTTATCAAGTGAGGTAAGTTTATGTAACTTAAAATACACACAAGTACATTTTATCGCTTACATGCACACGCAAATTTATCACTTGTAATATTTAGTCCTAGCTAGTTGCATACTGAACAACTATATCTTCCAAGCATTTGGATCGTGCAATTTTCAATACGAATGAATATGACACGTTATACGAACGAGAACGATGCTTCTTTATCTTCTTTTGTATTCAGAAAGTAACATCTGGCGAATAGCTGCAGTGAAAGGAAATTATTGCATGTCGAAGCATGTCAAAAAAGAAATTCCTTGGAAGTAAGAGAACATTCGAGGAGAGCTATAATTACGGTATGTCTGCGATATTTTTGGCGAAATTCTTTTGCGATTTTGCCTCCGGTATCGCGTGTGAGGAGACAACGAGAAGAGATATGCGCGACTGGCTTATTAATTTTGCAAAAGAAAATTGATGTATGACATTCATTTTGCATGATCAGCATTCCTCTGCATTTTCTGGCATTTGGCCGGGAAAGTTTACCTCGAAGCTAACACGGTGCATTTATTGCCAGTCTGCTGCATGCCGTTGACTCGTGTCGAAGTCGAAAAAGTCATGCAGGTATTCAACATATAATATAAAGAATATCTTGCCATTATTCCTAAAAGAACTAACAAACTCCTGAGCAACCCGATATTTTATTTTCAGGCGGATTTCACTCGAGCGACAGGATTAATAATTTGGAACAGACGGTTCATGTCCTTTTTGGGCTTATGGCCGTGCAAGATGAATCAGCCTATATTCTTATTAGTGACCACATACATGATAATTCACTGTTCCATGGCAGTGAGCCATCTGAAGAAGCATGCCGGCCATCTAGATCTCATCGTGGAAAATTTAAATGACAACGTTCTGTTCACGATGATATTGGGAAAAATGTTTATATGCAGATGGAAGTACAAAATAATAGCCGAGTTTCTGCAAAGCATCGAGATCGATTTCTCGATCGAAATGTACGATACTGTTCGGGAGAAGATGGCATATTTAAATTACAACGAGCTTGCGATCTTCTGTGTAAAGTTTTTTCCGTTCATAACAGGGTTTGCATCTGTCGTGTATTATCTCAGGAAATTTTTTGAAAATTGGAACACATGTAAGTGCAATTGTATGTTTTAACGTGTAAGATTTAGAGCTATATTTCATGATAGTGGCTTAAAAAGCATTGTTTGTCGTGTTAGTCAAGTCATTATTTGCGCTTCCAAAGCGGAATGTTCCTAGTAGACATATAGTGCTCCAACTTGATATTTTTAGATACCGAGATTTAGAGACGGGAATAAAAATTTAATTATTTTTTTTAAAATATGAAACACCTAAAAAAAGTATTTTACGTTCAAAGTGATTTTTCCTATAATCTCTTATTCTAAGCTTACTATTTTAGTCAGCAAACATATTCCTCTTTCAATAAAATGAAAAATACTTCTTTCTCGCTTAAATACTCTTGTTTATACTATTTTTCTCTTGATTTTAGAGAATCTTTTTGAGATCAATATAAGAATAAAATCCTCTAAGATTTAAAGGATTCCACATATATCAAAATTATTTTTTTGGGGAGGGTGAATAATTAAGTAATACAGTATATCCTGTCATTTATTAAATTTATTTCTACAAGATCGTATATTACGCCGCTATAACTTTCTTACTCTCTTACTCTAACTTTTGCTATATAATTTTCGTCTTGAATACTTGAATATTTTAATTCTATTTATACATTAATAAAAAGCAAGTCTGTAGAAAAAGATACTTAATGTTACTTGCAATTGGATCTCTCTTTTGAAGTTTGATCGACGACGCATATTTCAATTAGGCTACAGTTGGATAAATATAAAATAAGGGCGATGGGAAATTAAATGTAACCTGGTGTGTATAGTGGGGACCGATAATTTCACGTATATATTACCGTATCCGGTTCATCCCTTCTTTGAGATCGAGGATACGCCTACGTACATATGCATATGTCTCTACCTGGTAATAGCGATACCAATCATATCATGCGGTTACGCTGGAATAGACGGTTTCGTACTCAGCCTGGCTCTTCATATTTGCGGCCAATTTGCCGCTTTATCATGCAAAATCGACAATTTATTAAAAGACCGTAAGAATTGTCATCACCATGTCAGAAATATCGTATTGAGACATCGTCATCTAATAACGTAAGTCCTATCTAATTTATCATATCATGCATGTAGATATATAATGTTGTAATTAATTCAAAAGCGTTCGTATAATATGTTGCTCCTTATAGATTATGACAAGCTATTAACTATTACCTTAGTGTAGAAAAAATAACACAATCGAGTTTTAACAAAGCATCGCGATTCCAGATTAGCGAAGATCCTAGAGGACACTTTCAATATAATATGCCTACAGCAAACTCTGGGTACTTTACTCTTGCTCTGTTTCACTGTGTATCATATGATTACAGTGAGTTTCATGATTTGAGGATTGAAAGATTATTTACTTCACACGCCGCAGAGGAAAATGTTGACAAATAAGACATTATTTATAATAAGTTATTTATAAGTGCTATAATATCTTAATTGGTAGAAACTTTAAATTTTTAAGTTTAACATTTTTTTCTTCAAGTTGGTCATCGTTTATCAAACTTGAAAATTGGCTATCTTATTAATAAATACGCGTAGCAATAAATAGCCTTTTTATAAATTAATTAGTGCCCATACTGATTTTCATATAAATCATATTTCAGTTAAATTATATTTCAGACTTCGGAACATAGTGAAAATATTAATACTATAGCTTTCATCTTATATATAATCTGCGTACTTACTACAATTCTCGGCTATTGTTACACAGGCGAATGTCTTATTACTGAGGTAATTATGAAAAATATGATAATTTATTTGGACATTAAAATATGTTACTAAATAATTTAGAATATCTCAGTAGATAGATGCTAAAATATAAAATTTGTATCTCACTGTCCGTACTAAATTTTTATTCATTCATTTTATTTATTTTAATTACATTTCAAAATTATATATATATTTATTTATAACAACTCAAGTGTATCAAACACAATTATTCAATTATTTACAAAGTAAGTTAAATGTAATCTTGCAGTAGCATTGTTTATTTCATCTAGAGTATCGGATTACGCGACGCATTTTATAATTCTGATTGGTACAATCATCCGCCATCGTATACAAAGTTAATCAACATTTGTATGGTTCGAACGGAAAAACCATTGATGTTGACTGCTGGAAAATTTGTTATGTTATCACTGAACACGTTTACGAGTGTGAGTCACAAATCACATATCTATATTTTATATTTTTTGATATTTCATTTTGATATTATTCTTAGATCATATTCCATTTACAGATTGTGAAAACGTCGATGGCATACATGTCTGTATTACGCAATTTTATATAAAAGAATTTTGTGATTTAAAATATTTCGTCGAAATTTATTTATAAAACATAGAAACATCTACAAATTACTGGATTATTATAATTTATAATAATCGTAATTATTATAATTTAACAGACTTAATGACCAAAAAATATATATATATAGTATATAAATACTGTTTCAATAATAATGTATGTAACGAACAAAAACATTATTTATATTATAATAGGATTTTAGCTAGGATAAAAAAGTGGTTGATGATAAAAGAATCTCCAACAGGAGTTTAAATTTCATTAATATGTACATTAAATATATTTCCAAATGCAGTAAATAGATATGGCTTAATAAATCCTAATATCTTTCGAGTACAAGAAAAATTATAAAAAAATATAATAATTTCTCTTTTATTTCTATATTAAATAGAAGATAAAAATAATAAAATTATAAACAATATAAGAAAAATCAACGGATTTTTTTTACCTTTTTTGCATATGTGCATGTTTAGTTTACAAAAATTTATGACAAAGAAACATAGTAGTCAGACAGACAGTTTAATAAAATATTTCACAGAATTGTAACTGTAACAATAATCAGTATTCTTTCTTTAGAGAAAGACACGCCTATCTCTTTTGCAAATAATTAATATAATATGCTGAAATGTATAATTAAATATTGAAATATATAATTATATATGCTGAAATATTAAATAAAATTACAGCCACTTTCTTTTCACTATTTCTTACTATTTTACTATTTCTTAGGGGTGAGAACATTTGTAACTCGCGAGTTTTTCGCAGAAACTGATTTTCATGCTTCGCGAAACTTTTTTTTCGTTTTAGACAGCAGAACTCTCGGCTCGACTTCCAAATAAAGATAATTACGAATAAATGGTTTTCGACTATGGCCACCGGGCTTATGGGCTGTTTTTCGTTGATACGGAGAGGTAAGATAATAGATGTATAATGAGGATAATATTGCGCAAATTGAAGCAAGTTTTTGAGACAAGTTGTGACAGTTGTGCTCTTAATAATTGATATAATGACCGACGACATAGATCGGCTATAGTTATATCGGCAGACAGTTTCTTTGATATTTTAGCTGTTTCAGTTCTGAACAAACATCGCCAGAAATTTTATTGTAAACTAATTTAACATGAAAGTAAGATATGTGGGTAATAATATATTCTGATTTCAGAATCAGTTTGAAAAATGATCATTTATTCCAATTTTATATGTTCCTTTTTGCTATGTTTTGCTTGTTTTCGGATAATAATTTATTCTTGGAAATAGAAATTTTCGTATATCAAAATTTTAGAATCACAGATATAATATTATTTTATACCCTGCGTTATTCTCTTTCTACTGATATTATTTTTTTTGCATTAAATTTAACTGTTTCTGTTTTACTTCGTTGTATATATTTATGTTAAATTTTATTTACTATCAAGAATTTAAATTAGATGTTTAAATATCCCATATAGAAAATTGTTAAAGATAGCCTTAAAAAACTAGAAGCCCCGATAAGGGTATATTAAGGATTGTTACCTTACTATTACCTGATTTGGACCTTACTAGATTTTTATAAGGACACCTTAACTGCGTATATACATATTTTAATAGGATAAACTTACTAAGACTCGAAAAGGATTTTTTGAAAATACAATATTTGGGAGAAATAATGATTCAATAATGTCTGTTCAATAGGACCTTAAAACGAATTTTTAAGAATATTCTAATTAAAATACTCTAATTCTTCTAATTAAAGTATTATTAAAAATTCCTTGTTTAGAATTTTTTATTTTTATTTAAAATACTGTAATCCTTCTAATTAAAGTATTTTTAAAATTTTCTTTTAAGGCTTTATTAAATAAACATTTTCTTTTAACTCGCGTAAGTTTCGCCCACACGCCACTAGGTGTCGTAAGGATCATGAGTTTTTTCGTGAGTAAAACTCGCTTGACAACATATATAAGTAAGCCTAAGATGTATATTTATTAAGTAAATTTACTTTACTTTTACTAAGTGAATTTACTTCCTAATTTTTCTCAAATATTATATCCTCAAGAAATTTTAATCAGAGTCAGATACATTTTTCTTAAAATGGTCTTAAAATTAAGCTTAAAATATGAACTGATAAATATGTAAGGTATTTTACTCAGGATCCGATCAACTTTCTTTAAAAGGATCTTAAAATCAAACCTAAAATATAAGTTGATAATTGTAAGGTATTTTACCCAGAGCCCGATTAATTTTCCTTAAAAGGGTCTTGCAAGCCATTTGTTACATTTCTTTTAAGGTCCTTTTTATTTTACCCTAATAGGGTTTGATTCATACTAAAGCAAATTACCTAGGCCCTTATAAAATCCTTAAAAAATTTTCTACACGGGATACTGATTAAAACTTATATCTTTGAAATATAAGAAATTAAAATTAAGAAAATTTTTTTTTATCCTTTAAAAAGTGATTGAAAAAATGAAATATGCAATATAAGGTTTAGGCTGTGGTTCTCTCATTTTACGCTATAAATGTCTCGAAACGTTCTTCTCTTTTTTTCTTTATTAAAAAAAAAGAGAAAACACATGCATTTGTAGCATTATATAGATGGCAGACCAAGTTTAATAGATTCAAATGACCAACGAAAGATTAATGTAAAATACTTGATAAAATCATCTTCGTGAATAAATAATTATTGAATAAATAATTATACTTTCTTTCTCTTTATTGCTCTAGCGAGTAAATGCAATATGTTATGCAATTATATATAAGTTATTATGGTAAAATTCACAATTTTTTAAGCTTGATATAACATAAAATGAGGACAGCTTTTTTCATATAATGATAATTGATTATTTGCAATATACAAAGCGGCATTTTCAGAACACAGTGAACCCCACGTATTCTATCGAGGATTTATTCGTTTACGTGGAGCGAATACTTGGTCTCGGCGGAGTGTGGCCGCTGAAACCGACTTACGTTCGTTTCTCGATATTCATCATATACTTCAGCATGCATTTGGTAATGGCCTTCGGTAATCTGGTCGATGTGTTCGGTAATCTTGAACTGATGGTGATGAATATTATGGAAATTGTGGCATACGCGATCACGTATGCGATGGTATGCGTGATTCGCACGAACGCTTTGCTGAAGAACATAATCGTCACCGTAAAGAACGATCTGACAATGAGAGAACGCCGATTCGAAAATGTCGAAGAGAAGAAAATTTACTACGAGTACAATTATATGTCGAAGAAATTTTTGCAAGTGTCGGTGACCAGTATAACGGGTTCGATAGTAGTTTTATATCTGAGCCCGTTGTTGTCTTTTATTTCGAGTGACACTTCAGGTATCACTTAATAATAAACTTTAATCTCTCATACCGTAATCGGTAATGTTTAGAAATACACGCGGACGTCGAAATTTGCATCTCCATTTTTTCTAAATTTTCCATTTCTGCTTTTCACGTGTATTATATTTTCAGAGAGACTCAACGATACGTACGCTCTACCATTCAGAGTCCATTTATTTGTGAACATGGACAACACCCGTACATACGCCTTGATGTATCTCTATTTTTGTCCCATGATCTACATGTCTATGTGTCATATGACGTCAATTTGCATACTGGTGATTCTGGTGTTTCATATTTGTGCTGAATTGTCCATTTTGTCGTATCGAATTAAGAATATTCATACGTACTCGAACGGCGAAGTGAGCGATAGAATTCGCGCGTGTGTTCAGATGCATTACAAAATAATATGGTAATTCATAAATCACGATATGCCATAAATAATATATAAATTCATAAATTGTGATCTTTTTGCGTTCTCCTTTTTGCCGATTTGTAACATTAGGATAGCAAAATCCTTGGACCGGGTCTTCAAACTTATCCTCTTGGACGAACTGATAGGCAACATTGTCGTACTCGCTATATCGATGTTCTACGTTTTGGTGGTATATATATTTTATTTTATATTTAATATCTATTTTTTTTTATATTTAATATCTATTATTTTATGTGATTTATGAAAAATTGTAAATAAATTTTTGTTATATGCAGAATGTAGATGCGGGACAGTTAGCAGCTTCCTTTATATTTGGTTTCTTCGGTAGCATTGCACTCATAATGCTGTACGGTTATTGTTTCGTCGGAGATCAGTTAACACAGCAGGTATATTTAATTATAAAGATTGAAGCCATACGCGGGTCAATGACTTTTAAATTAAGCTGCATTATTTTAACACAGAGTATCAGTGTCCAACAGGCGTATTATCAGTGCATGTGGCATGAATTACCAAGCACGTGCAAAAGATCTCTACTTATATGCATGATACATGCGCAAATAACTCTGCATTTAACAGGTGGAGGATTTTATATATTCTCCTTGTACGGCTTTACAGAGGTAAATATAAATTGATAAGAAAACTTGGATTAAGATTTTTTTTAATCCACCTATATATTCTTGTTTCTATTGATATAGATAATTAAAACTTGCTTTGCATACATATCTATGCTGCGCACTTTACTGTGAACAATATTTCTGGACCAAAGCATTAAAATCGATCGTACAAAGTAGTATTTGCCCATTTATTATATAACCAGCTGTGTAATTTGTAAATCAATACATAAAATAACAGTATACGTGTCTTAAATATAAATAAAAATGTAGCACATGTGCGTACATGTATATATATTTATTTGCCTATTGCAAATCTCGGTATCACAAATAAACTTGGTATCACAAATAAACCGTAGGATAAATACACAAATATTATTTTATTGTTTGCTCCCATTTATATTTGCAAGTAAAACAATGGGAAGACACTTAAAACTTGCCTATAAGAAAAACGAGAACAAAGTCGGTTGATTGTGGCTAAATCTCGAAGAGATGTCATTGTCGCTTACTTCTGCATCTGTGAGACTGGGGCACGCACTGTTGGTTACTGTCCTCACATTATGACCATAATTTGGTATATAATGAGCTATGGACATTGCTATTTATTCCAAATTCCAAACCCAGATCTGTCTAGCATTGTGTTGCCTATTTTTCCGACTTGAAATGAATAAATTCAAATGATCTCGTTTGCGCATTGCTTTCTTAATTTAATTTCGATGATTAGGTTTCGTCTTCATAGGCTTTATATTGGTACCTTTGGAGCCCATTTGCTCCAGAACCAAATGTTGCACCACCAACGTTGGAATCAGCTCGACACAAGCTTTCATCCGACGCAAAGAAATCGGCCATTTTAGAGGGATATAAAATCATGTTAAATTTGGCCGCGCACTCTTTATACAAATAAAAAATCAAATTATACTCTTCTATTCACTCGTTTCACTGAAGAAGTTTTTCAATTTTGCGAGTCATAAAAATAGTTTTCATATATTAACTTTTAATTATCAGTTTATATTTAGTTTAGTTTATACTAGACTAGTTTAGTTTTTACTGGTAATTTGTTATTAATCGCAGAAAAATTTGATAACAATTATTAAATCATCACACACCTGTCTAATGATGAAATAGAACGTCTCTAAGATAAAACTTTGTCAGTTGTTTCAATCAGAATATTTGGAGTGACGGTAAAGCGCAGGACTATCACGTATCCGTATGCAGTACAAAGACGCAATTATGCTAATAATATTATTAAATATTTAAGAATTATGAGAGCATTAAGAAGTTTAATGACCATCTACATCATGTTTATTGCGAACGCTGCAGTTTTTTATGATGTGCCAAATATAAAGAAATAGAAGATGCATGGATAAAAAATGGAAGAAAAGAGCGGTATTACTTCTTATTATGAGACAGTAAGATAATTGGTGCGCCAAGAAAAATGATGGCTAATAACAGCCTAAAAATCCTCAGATTGACTATTAAGCTCTTATCAAGCGTACAGAATTTAAAATAACAAAATGGCAAGTATTACACAAGACAAGTATTACACAAATAACATGTCCAATCCTGATATTCTTTGTTTCAACCATCGCACACACGGATTAATGTAACTGCAGCAACAAATCCAGCTCGCAGAAAAACGAATCACAGTCGCGGACGATCGGTAGATGAAAAACTGCAACTCGATTTGCCATGAGTGTAAGAAGTTAATAGTCTACCGCGAAAGATAAGTTAGCTTTCAGTAGCCAGAAAGAAAACGACTTCTCTGCGTTTGATATTAATCGCATCGTAATTTATCTAATTGTATTAATATATTCTATTCTTTAACGGTACGATATGAGCTGCGGTCATGTCAATAACTTCTATACAGAATATAATATTACAGAACAAAGCCGACGATATCGTAGACTTATTTATTTATCTGGAACGGATCTTTTCCTTCGGTGGAATATGGCCGTTCGGACGGTCGTATGTCCGTTTTGCGATTTACATCTCATATTACGTCCATTATTTCGTTATGGCGTTTACCGAGTTCTACAACGTTTTCGGTAATCTGGAACTGATGGTGATGAGTCTCGTGGAAGCGATAGTTTACATCATGACATTCTCAATAGTGTGGCTGATACGTTGCAGCAATTTACTGAAGACTGTGATTGACGAAATAAAAAAGGATATGGCGAAACGCGAGTTTGAGAATCACGAGGAAGAGATAATTTATTACAATTACAATCGCATATCCAAGTTATTTACATACAGTTCGATTGTCGGCATGATCATTACGTTCCTACTGCTTTATTTCAGGCCGCTTATGTACTTCTTGATCACCAATCAAGGTATGTGAAATTTATTAAACTTCTTCGTGCTGATTATTATAAATATAAATATATTAAATAAATAAGAGAAGAGTTGAAAATACATTGTATAATAAATATATTGTACCTATCACAGAGAGATATTAAAATCGTACTGCATTTTCATTATTTTAATATTGATTGGACAATCTATTATTGCAAAATTATAGAAGCAAGTTACCTCGAGTTATACTTCATATACTTCAAGTTTTTTACTAATATACTTTTCCTCGAAGAAGGATTCGTTCTTTGTTATTAATTCTCCATACTCTCCTTTTTTTCAGCATTAAACAATAATACGGAGTTTATGTTACCCCACAGAGTTCACACATTTTTTGATACTAATAACGTTCGTACATACGTGTTGATATATTTGTATCAATTTCCGATGATTTACATCTCCATTTGTCACATGGCAGCGATTTGTTTGGTGGTTATCCTAGTGTTCCACATTTGCGGCAAATTGTCCATCTTGTCATATCGTATCAGACACGTTGGAGAATATCCGGAAACTATGATAGTAGACAGAATTCGTGATATCGTTCGTATGCATATCAAAATAATATGGTAAGAATGTGATATGTATAATAAGGCAAGTATAACAGGTCTCTTTGCCTAATTCGCTTTTTTATCCTTTTCACATATAATATTTATCGGAAGGATGGCGAAATCCGTAGACGATATTTTTAATTTGATTCTTTTGGATGAACTCCTTGGTAATAGTGTTGTACTGGCTATCTCGATGTATTGCGTCTTAATGGTATGCCACATTACTAAATATCGTTATTATTATAAAAAGTTTAATTTAGTAATAATATCAATGTATCTAGTCAATAAGAAATATATTGTTGGTGTTTATTTGGTAATATTTATGGCCTTTACTTGGCATTATACTTTTTAATTATTTTTACGAAATTATATTAAAATTTCTATCTAAATACGAGAAAGGTTATTGCTTTCTTTGTTTCTTTCTCCCTATCGTCGGAAAAGGATAGCATTTGACTCTTTACTTTTCTCTCTTACTAACGCGATTTTTTTCCTTCAGTGATAACATGAGTACAATAAATTTCTGACGTGAATTTTAATTAATTTCCGACTCAGTAAACTGCGCGCATATTTGTCAGTTTTAAAAAAATACAAATCTAATCAGAATAGTAAATTATTATATAAATTATAATTAAGATTAAATCAATAATCGATTTAACTCTTTTAATGATAATAAATATCATGTAGAGTTCTAACTAGAAAAAATTTATTGCAAAATATAATATTGATTAAAATTAACATAATCAGGGAAATAGTTGTTAAACGTAAATGTATTGTTTAACAGGTAGAACTAAAAGCGTGTAGGAAAAGTCGAATAAAGTGTTCATCCGTAGATATCACAAAACTGCGTAGTCAAGAAAAAAAAACTCGAAAAAGAAGAATCCGTGTTCATCGACCACGAACCCTGTTCACTTTCACTTTATAATAAATTATATTTGTTTCAATTTATTGGTGGACAAGGAATTACCAAGACCCACCTTCCAAAAATTTATATCGTGCTTTGTTTAGATATAGATAATAAATAGATATTGTATATTAGATTTTTGATAAGATTCTTGTGCATTATAACCTAGTGTATATTTTTGTGTACAAGAAAATACTTATGTCTAACTTCATCTAGAGTATAAATATTAATACAACACATATGTATGTATGTGTGTGTGTGTGTGTATGTGTGTATATATAATATAATATATATACATATATATAATATATATATATATATATATATATATATATATATATATATATATATATATATATATATATATATACAAATAATACTTTCCATTTTTCAGAACTTGGACATTGCAGAAATAGCGACTTGCTGCACTTTTACATTTTTCGGCATTACTGCGCTTGTTATGCTCTTCGGGTATTGCTTGATTGGTGATCAACTAGTTCAACAGGTATCATTAGAAAAAGAACAATAATGTCAGACAGGGAAACGAATCCCTTTTATCGAACGTACTTTTATAACAAGAACATTTTATATTAAGAGTTTGTCATTTAACTGTTTTGTATTTAGTGCATAAACATACAGGAGGCATACTATGAGTGCAATTGGTACGAGATGCCACTCAGTTGCAGGAAGTGCTTGCTAATATGTATGATTCGAGGTCAAGTTATGCTTTATTTAACAGCCGGAAGATATTATATATTTTCTTTAAACAGTTTTACGGATGTAAGTGTGTTTACATAATATTTTTATGAAAAAAATAATAAAAATTACAATTAGATTGGTTTAATATTTACGATCGTTAGTGATGGAGAAGCTATTTAAATTGTTTTGAGTAGTATTTTTGGAAAGTAAAAATTATATATATTCTGCACAAAACAATGTTTTTTTGCATAATTTTGCAATAAATCATGCTTTTTTTTAAATGTATTAATTGAATTTGAAAGTAAGTTTTTTTTTCAATTAAGTTTTGTCATCAACTTTTAATAAAAAAATGTTTATTAATAAAAATTAATTAAAACTTATAATAAAAGCTAATCTAAAAATAATATATGTATATATTGATACAGGTTATCAAAACTTCCTTGGCGTATTTATCGTTGCTACGTACCTTGTTATGATGAAATAAAAACATTATTATTAGAAAATATGAATTACAATAGTAAACCAATTTGTATAGTATAAAAAAATATGCTTTGTAAAGTATTTGTCTAGAAAAATATATTAGAAAAATACATTTAGAATATGTAAGCCTACATTTTGCGTTGCAATGTATATATTGTACAATATTTATACAATATAAATTTATGCTATATAAATGTCTCAAATAATAAGAAGATAAAAATAGTATATACAATAAATTTTTTATGAAAGATTGGAAGAAATCGAAAGAAAAATTAATGTATACTTTTATCCAGAAAATTGAAAGGAAATTGGAAAAAGAATTCAAAAACTAATATTTTATTATTAAAGTTTGGTTTTAACTTTAATATATTACGCTACGAATAAACTAACTATTTTCAATAGAAGAATCAAGCTTTAATAAGAAACACAACTTTTTATTTAAAAATAATAATTGTTAGCTTGATGACTAATTTTATAGAAATATAAATTATTTTCATTTATATTTATGAATAATATTATTCTTTCTGAGTGCATATTTGTGTATATTAGAATGTTTATCAAAGATTTAATTAAATAATCGAAAATGCACAGATTCTCTCCATTATAATCGGAAAATTACTGTTCCGAGGTTACGATCATACTGCACAATATTCTTGCGACGAAAATTCGTGGAGCTGAATTTTTTGCACGCGCAGTCTAGAACAAATTGGCAGTAATCTGTATTGTGACCGTATAAAAACCTACGCCGACGTGAAGAACAAATTGTGAAGGAAAAAACTACTTCGTGTCTACTTTTTTTGGATTAGAAACACAGGTGGCTTCGATAACACGCTTATATGCAATTCATACTTAATTTTGGGCGCAGCTATTGTCCGGCATGTAATCGTTCCCAGATTCTATAGACAGCACTAAAACAGAGATTACTTGCGCTCCTGCGTTTGTAGATTTGCTGTAGTTTCGCGCGAACTTTCGAGGAAAGAACAACATAAGGCACAATGCAGGTAAGCTGCAGATTTTCATCAATCGGTATATCATAGAGAATTAAAAGGTATTACATCATTTAATGATTAATTATTATTATTAATTTTTGTCAGGATCAGAAAGACTTGGATCGTGCCGCCGAGGTTTTGTCTTGGAACAAACGGNTAATGTCGATGCTGGGCCTTTGGCCTTCTCAATCTAACGATCTTATCTTCTCGATTAATTTCGGTTACTTCAGTTTCCTCATGATTCTGGAATATCTGGATCTCTTTCTTTACATCGGTGATCTCGAACACGTAATCATGAATTTAACAGAGAACATGGCGTTTTCCCAGATATTTGTGCGAATGAGTATGCTACGATTATACAACAGTCAAATTGGCGAGATCATAGCGGAGGCCATGAAGGACTTTGATAGGACGAGCTACAAAACCGCCGAGGAAATAAAGACATTCCTGACGTACAACGCTAGGTCAAAGATCTTCATCAAGCTGTTGATGACATTTGTCGCGCTGACAGCTTCTTCGTATTATTTAACTCCAATTATTATTATCCTTGGAAGTGGTGAGTTACGTTTACTGTTTCGTATAATTAAATTTAATCTCGGCGTATTTAGAAGGATTACGTGAAATATGAAATACGTGGATTATGTGAAGTATGTGAGACATATGAAGAAATGAAGCTTTGTACTCTGAAAGAAAAATGTAGTCACCTTTGAATTCAATTACAATTTTATAGTATTTCTAATGATAATTATGGTTAACATAATGATGCATATAGTTAAGTTAATCATATTTCGTGTTAGAAATATTATAAAATTATGATTCAAAAGTCCAAAAGTAACTATTTTCTCTCAGCGTAGATATACCTGAATATAATCCGAGATTATGTTTAGATATATTGATATGTTATTAGATATATTGATGCGGTTGTTTTACATTTTTATTATTACTTGGTTTTTACAAAACGAGTTTTCGCGTTTTGTAAGGAATAATTTTTTTATCTTCAAGTTTTCAAGGTCTAAGTATTTCTTTGAATTTGACAAAAAAATGCAAGAAATAGAAATTTTATCTAATACGATTTCCTTATCAATATAATACTAATGTTAATGTCACAGTTGAACGTTTTCTCAGGGTTGCCTAAAATAGTGATCAACGAGAACGTGACCCAAATAATTTATCTATTGCCTTATCGCTTTCATCTGTTCTACGCGGTAGAGAATATGCGTACGTATATAATTGCGTACGCTTTGGAAATGCCATTCGTCTTTGTCAGTGGTTTCGGACAAAGCGCCGCTGACTGTATTATGGTCACCCTCGTCTTTCACATTTGCGGTCAGATGTCGGTTCTCGCTTTACGGATTAACAATATAGATACCGAGCTCGATTGCAAGGGTGAGGTGCGACATGTGGTGCTCATGCATATACGATTATTACGGTAAGCTCATGCATACGTACGCGGAAGTAATAGTTAAGGAAGTAATAGTTTGTTAAAACCTTTTACATGTTTCACTGAAAATCTTTGAGTTTTTTCATTTTCGTTTAAAAGAAAGATCTTTATTTGACAAGCTTTTTCTTTTTCCAATTCTTTACTTATGATTGTTTTCGCAGACAATTAAAATTTGAAATAAATGTCTGTTATTTAAGCAACTTTTATTTAAATAAAGCTTATTTGTATAATTTGGATTTTTTTTAGAATGGGAAAAATAATAGGAAAAGCATTCAGTGCAACATTGCTGGCGCATCTTTTAGGAGCTACTTCTCTCGTGTGCATTCTCGGTTATCAAATTTTAACGGTGAGTCAATATTATAATTATGATCACACAGACTTAAAATTTCATAAAATATATTTACGCATTTAAAAAGTGCCTTAAATACGCGGTTTTAATTTTAATGAAAAATTCTTGTGTTATTTTGAAGTTAGTTTTTTAGTTCCTTAAGCGTTTTGGTATTATTTTCTTATATTATATTAATAAGAAAGATTTTCTAATATTATAATATAATAATATTATTAAAAAAATCTTTCCTATTAATATAGTATGAGAAAATAAATATACATTTTTGTTTTAATATATGGAAATAAACTTGTATATTATAACTTAGTTATAATAATTCTGTACAAAAATGATCTTTCCGCAGCATTAAACACATTGTTTCTAGCATAGTTTAAGATAATACCTTTGAAATTGTCACATATATACGTATACATTCATACTTTGCATTTAAAAACACTCTGAAATAGAAGAAACATAAGAAAAAGATTTAAGAATTTTTTAAAATACAAATTAAAGACCTTATAAAGAAATTTAGAAATATTAACAATTGCATAAAATAGAAAACATATGCTAAATTATTTTATAAATAATATAAATGTTTTTAAACTTTAAAGTTTATAAATTAATTATTAATTAATTAATTAATTGTTATAAAAATTTTCAAATTAACATCAGTAAAAAAATTTAAAAAGATTTACATGTTAACATTACTTTAAAAAAACTAATGTTTTAAATTTTATGTAATTTTTAAAATATTTCTAATTTTTCTCTCGTAAAGTCTTTAAATGCTTCCATTATTTGGTTAATTACAGTCTATTATTTTACTTTATCTTTAATTTTATATGCGCAGAATTTTGCTAAAGGTGAGAGAGGAATACTTGTTACATTCTTGATATTTCAATTCTTAGTCCTGCTTATACTCTACGCTCATTGTACTGTCGGCGAAAGCCTTCTAACAGAGGTAATAAAAATTCTATAAAAACTTATAGAAGAAAAATAAAAATTTAAAAATACAACTACATTCAATATAAATACGTGTAGGTACACATAATAAAATTTGTATATGTGCAATTTTAATCGTTTCTCCATGCGTGCAAATATTTTTTTCACAGAGTGCTAAAGTGTGCCAAGCATTTTATAATTGTCACTGGTACAATATGTCAAAGAATAATGCGCGAATGATAATACTATGCATGGCAAGATCACAAAAACCGCTCTGCCTGACAGCTGGCAAATTTACCATCTTTTGCCTCAGCACTCTAACTGACGTAAGCTGATGATTTATATGTATTTACGAAGTTTTTAAAATACAAAGTGCTCCGCCTAATAACTTTGAATATTTGTTTTATCGTCGTTGTTAAATAAGAATATAAAAACATAGTTCAGAAAAAAGTCGTTTTAACAGGTTTTGAAAACATCAATGGGATATTTATCAGTATTACGTTCTTTTCTGTAAAGAACAATATAAATGTCATTAAAGTACAACAATTTTTGGAAGCGTGTGCAGAGATAATTTATAAATTAATTATGTTTAAATAGAAATAAATGTACAATTTGTAATAAAGAGAAAGAAAGTAAAGAAGAAACGTTATCATTGTTTGAAAACTGTAAATTATTTCTATATAATATGTTATATAAAAGATATAATTATTTTAAACAAATTTTGTAAACATGAAAAACAAGTTTTTTATTTAAAATATGTTTGCCTGTCATATATAAGAAAAGATTTGTATATAGATTGCACAATTAATATACTTTAATTGATTCGCACTCAACTTTAAAAGAGATTGCTCAATTTAATGTCATCTTATATAATCTCAATTCTTGCTACTATTATTACAACTCCAACGTGTCTTAGCTAAACATGTTTAGAGATTATCATTCGAAATGATTTGAAATCAAGGAATTAAATTAATAAATCAATCATCAAGTCAATGAAAATGAAACAGTTGAAGAAAATTGATAATTTAATCGTTTAAAATTCGATACATGGAAAAATAACAATTAAATTCTTTCTCGTTTATCGCAATATGAATATTTTGCTGCACCTCGCACCTCTTACCTTTAGATAGCTGCAGACGCACTTGACGACGAGATGTCTGTGACGTGCAAGTCCACATGCATACAGAGAGGGGATCGTCTAACAGATAAATAACGATATCTCTGTAGCGTGTAACTTTGTTCGAGGCAGGTTGATTCTGGCACGTTGGCCAAATTTATCTCTCTTTCTGGTTCACGGTCTATGTCTCTGGTGCCACCTGGCAGACTTTGATCACGTCGCCGTAACGTGACGTGCCCAAACAGAATATTCCGCCTCACGAAAGATTTAAAAAAGATCCATGCTGCCTCGTAGTTAATTATACCATAAATTTCGATGCTTCCACTCGTCAAGCACGATTTGTAATGGGCTGTTGCTCGGATCCGTTTGAGCGACATGATGGTTACGAATCTTCCGAAAACTTTACGAGTATAATCATGGCGAAAATATTATTCATGTACCATATTCGACAATACGTTTGTATCTGATTGTGAGATTATTCATATTTTTCTTTTTCGCTTTAAAACACGGATGTTACTGGTATAATTACTCAGATGTGTTCACGATAAATAAATTTTTATCTACAATAAATCACACACAGAAACATATACTGAGAGAAAAATTTAGTTACTTTTGGCCTCAACCACAATTTTATAATATTTCTAACGATAATTATGGTTAACATAATGATGCATATAGCTATCCATACAGCACAAGACGTCTTTAAGATCCGATTTTAGACATGTGTTAAAGATTGTGCTGTATAGGTAAGTTAATCATATTTATTGTTAGAAATAGAAATATTATAAAATTATTAATGGTTGAGGTCAAAAGTAATTATATTTTTCTCTCAGTGTAGACCTTAAAATTCAAAATAACTTTTCTGTTTTTCTTTTTTTTATTAATAATTATTATAAATAATTTTATTTTTAGAGAGAGTCAACGGCACGTATGTTTTAGTTTTAGTAGATAGCATGATTTTGCCACGTAGCTTATAATGCTGTACGGTTACTGCTTCGTCAGAGTTAATGCAATAGATACATTTAATTATGCGCAGCACGCGAAGACGATTACGCTAATGATATTACTAAATATTTATAAGAAGTTTAATGGCTATCCGTATCATGTTTATTGTGATCGCTATAATTTTTCTACACTGTAGCAAATATAAAGAAATAGAAAATGCCCAGATACGGCGAAGAAGCAAAGGAGTTTCTTTGAACTTTTCATTATATGAGACGGTAAGATAATTAGGGCGTAAGGAAAAATGATGGCTAATAACAACTTAATGGCAGATCGGCTATTAGTCTGTAATGTTACTTATCAAGTATAGAATGTAAAATAGCGAAATGATAAGGTAAGTATCAGCGAAACATAAGTCTAATCCAGATATTATACGTTTCGACTGTCGCATGCATGAGCGACCGCGGCACAAGTTTGATTCGCAGCGAAACGAATCACAGTCGGCAGACGATCGGTTGATAAAAAGCTACAATTCGATTTGCTATGAAAGTAAGAAGTTGATACTCCGATCGCGAAAGATATCCCGTAAAATTCTCGCCAGAAAAAAGAGCAGCTTCTCTGCGCTTGTAATATATTGATTGTATCGTAATTTATCAAACTGTATTTCCTTTAGCGATTTAACCAGTGTCGTTATCACTTCTAACGAGCTTTCATTGCAGAACGAAGTCAACCATATCGAAGATTTATTTGTCCATTTAGACCGGATCTTTTCCATCGGAGGCATATGGCCGTTCAAGCGGACGTACGTCCGTTTCGCGATTTACATCTCGCACTTCACGTTTTACCTCGTTATGGCGTATACCGACTTTTACGACGTATTCGGCAACCTGGAGCTGATGGTGATGAACCTCGTGGAAACGGTAGCCTACTCTATGACGTTCCCGCTAGTATGGCTAATACGCTGCAGTAATTTACTGAAGCTCGTAATCGACGCAATAAGGAAGGACATGGTAGAGCGCAAATTTGAGAATTCCGAGGAGGAGAAGATCTACTACAATTACAATTTCATATCCAAGATATTCACGTACGGTTCAATGGTCGGTATGTTCATCACAGTTGTATCACTCTATCTTAGACCGCTCGTGTATCTCTTGATGACTACGAATCAAGGTATGTGAAATTTATTAAACTCTCTCTTGCTAATTATTGTAAATATATTGTATCTGTAATAAAGAGATATTTAAATCATATCGCCTTTAATTATATTAATATTAACCAAATAATTTTTAAATTGTAATAGAAGTAAGTTGCTCCGTATTTTTCAAACATTTTTATTATCAGTATATTTTGTTTGAAATAGAATTTTGCCACTAATGTTTCTCCGTTTTTTTTTTCCCCAGGATTACCCAACGGTACGGAGTCGTTCATGTTACCCTACAGAGTCCATTCGTTTTTCGATACCAGCAATATTCAAATATACGTGTTGATGTATCTCTATCTATTTCCAATGATTTACATCTCCGTTTGTCATATGGCAGCGATTTGCCTGATGGTTATTTTAGTATTTCACATTTGCGCCGAACTGTCCATCTTGTCATATCGTATCAGACACGTTGGAGAATATTCGGAAACCATGATAGTAGACAGAATTCGTAGCTTCGTTCGAATGCATCTCAAGATAATATGGTAAAAAATGTTGCAGTCACGTGTGTAATAAGGAATTGATCTCTTTGCTTATAATTTTTGTTTGTTTTTTTTCGATACATAATGTTATCGGAATATAACGATGGTTAAAGGATGGCAAAATCTGTGGACAATACCTTCAATTTGGTTCTGTTGGATGAACTTCTCGGTAATAGTGTTGTACTAGCTATCTCATTGTATTACGTTATAATGGTATGTTACATCATTGAATATTATTATGAAGAATTTAATTTAGCATTGTAAAATGTCAATTTATGAAAAATACATTGTTATAACATTTTAATTTATGGCTATCAAATTCACTTGACATTATACTATTTATATTTCCTTTCTCTGTGAAGATACATTAAAATTGGCTTCTCATGTTTAATGGAAATTTATACATATATGCTAAATTTTTTATTAAGAGAAAATAAATTTTAAATTGTTCGAAGAATGTCATCAAAATTATAATATTAATTGAAATTAAAGTTACGAAATATTATATATTTATTCTTTATTTATTCTAACCAATAACACTTTATATTTTTTAGAATTTGGACATTGCAGAAATAGCGACCTGCTGCACTTTCATTTTTTTTGCCATTATTGCGCTTGTTATGCTCTTCGGATATTGCTTGATCGGTGATCAACTAACTCAACAGGTATCATTAAGAAAGAACAAGCAGTAGTCGTATAATAATGTCGGATAGAGAAATTAACCTTTTTGTAATAGTGCAATTAAATATATGCATTTAATAAAATTTAATTAATAAGAAAATATTTTTTGAAAAACGTTTAACTTTTTCTTTGCTTTTTATATTTTCTATTCTATTTCAAATAAAAAGTTTTTAACATTTTTCAAGAGATTAATGTTTAGAGGCAATTTTTTCTTAGAATATTGTTTTATATTCTTATTCAACAAGGATTATACACTTTAAAATAATATCATAAAGTGAGCTCTTGTATTTTCCTGATTTTTGCAAGAATAATTCCTAATAACATATATTAATTTTATCATAGTTGTTACATTCAATTGTTTCGTTTTTAGTGCATAAGCGTGCAGGATGCATACTATGAATGTAACTGGTACGAAATGCCGCTTATTTGCAAGAAGTGCTTGCTAATATGTATGATTCGGGGTCAATTTATGCTCTACTTAACTGCCGGAAGATTTTATATATTTTCCTTAAATAGTTTTACGGACGTAAGTGTGTTGAAGTAATATTCTCACGCGTGAAAATAATGAAAAATTTGTTAAATCGTTATTGTATTTGCAATCGTTGGTGATTATGGTTGTAGAACTTATATTCAAATTATTTTAAAACCATATTTTAAAAAATGGAAGTTACACATACATGCTCTTCACTGTCTTGCAATATATTTTTATTTTTAAATATTTCAAATAATTTGGAAATAATCTCTTCAAATAAATCTTTTTCAAAAATTTTTAATCGACAATTTCTTTCCATTAAATTTTATATGATATATGTATATTAATGCAGGTTATCAAAACTTCCTTGGCGTATTTATCGATGCTACGTACCCTCTTATGAAGAATTGTGGGAAGATTTATATATGATTCACAATACTAAACGAATCTGTGTACTACAGATAGAAAAATACACTTAGGATACGCGCCATTTTGTATTGCAACAAAATATCATCATAAAATATATCAATTATCGTAATTTACAGTATATAATTTGTCCCAAAAATCATAATAGAAAAATAAAATAAATAAAATAAAAGTCAGACATCAAATTGATTTCTCATAAAATTGATCGAACAAAAATCGATCGAAAATTAAGAGAAATAGTGTATATTTTTTCGGCCAGAGTTACATTGCCCAATATTTTTGGAAATTTATAAAGCTGAATTATCGCACGCGCGATTATTCCTATAACCACGTGGCAGCAATTTATGTTCGTAATCAAATGGATGTATGTATGTACATCGACATTAAGAATCAAATTGAAGGATAATGCGATCGATTTTACTTTGGATTAAAAGCACATGTTGCTTGAATCACACGCTTACATGCAATCATACTTAAATTTTGCCTAATCTATTCCCAGATTCTATAGACAGTTCTAAGCACTGAAACGAAGATTACTTGCGCTGTCGGTTTCTTATATTCAGGGCAGTTTCGTGTGAGCTCTCGAGGAAAGAACAGCTTAAAACGCAATGCAGAGTGAGTGACAGATTGTCATTACAATACATCGTAAAGAATTATAAGACATTACGTCAACTGACAATTAATTACAGTAACATTTTGTTTTTTTTTTAAATTATGTTCATTTATATCAGAATACAGATTGACTTGAATTTCTGTTTAGCTTACTTTTCATCCTTTTCCAATTCTTAGGATTAGAAAGAATTAAAAAGTAAGTTAAACTGAGATTAAAGTTGCATTGGTAGAAATAGACTATAGGCATTAGACTGTATGACAAAGTATTGTCTCCGAACAAACAGCTAACACCGAACTGAGTCTTTTTAGTTAATTTCAGCTAAATTTTTTTCAGGGTTCAGGAAAAATATTCGAACCTCTTTTTTCTTCATTGGTGATCCTGAATACGTAATCGTAAGCTTGACAACGCGGCGTTCTCACAGATACTTATGCCAACAAGTCTTCTGTGTTTATGTAACGACTAAATTGATGAAAAGACTTTGATAGGAACAAATTATAAACCCGACGAGGAGATAAAAGCATACATGACCTGTAAAGTCAAGTCAAAGATCTTCGTCGAGTTGTTGCTGGCGTTCGTCTAGCTAACGTAAAGTTTTATTGTATCATTGACTCCGATTATAATTATCCTCGGAAATGGTGAGTCATGTTCACGCTTTTATATAACTTAATCAGTTCGTATTCAGGAGAATTGTATAAAATACGTAAAGGAGTAAAATATCATTAATGTAAACGGATTTGCTGTCCCTCGTATTTTTAGTCTTACTTGATTTCGCGGAATAAATTTTCATATTTATAAGGAATCGTGTTTTCATCTTCAAATGCTTAAAATTTTTATATCGTCTTTGAATTCGTCTTTGAATTTGAAAAACAAAAATGCAAAAAGCACAAATTTGATTTACCGTGATTTTCTTTATGATGCTAATACTAACAGTTGAACAGTTTTGTAATTTTTTACATTTTATTTTAGAAAATATAATCATAGTTTCATTTTTAAATATTCATTTTCAAAATCTACATGCTTCCTTAAGTTTAAAATGAATGCGAAAAGCAGAAATTTGATTTATCGTGATTCTTTACAATTTTAATGCTAATAGTTGAATCAACTACATTTTAAGATCTAAAACAAAAATATGATTCAAATATGATCTCTCTACTGTTTCATTATTTAGCTTATTATCTTATTGTATCATGTTCTCAATAGAACAGATAAGTATGCATACGAATACGATTACGCCTTGCAAATGCCATTCGTCTTAGTCAGCAATTTCGGACAAAGCGCCGCTGATTGTACTGCGATCACCCTTGTGATCATATTTGCCAGATGACGGTTCCCGCTTTGGGTATTAATAACAGATTGATACCTAGCTCTCTCCGTAATTGCAGGCACGATGTGCGACACGTGATCCTCATGCATTTACAATTATTGCGGTAAACTCTCGCACATGCACGCGATAACAATTTTTCATTAAATTCTGAAGATTATTTATCGAGATTATTTATCAAAAGCTTTTCTTCAATTTCATGCTCCAATTGGAACTGAAAAGTTTTCAATATCTTTCCGATACTTTCTTAAGACAAAGGTTTTTGTTGAATAAATCTTTCATTTTACCAACATTTTATTTTTAATTTAATACATAAGAATGAAGTTAATTGTTAAGAGTTAATTGCTTAGAAAATTAATTAGAAGAAATTGGATTCTTATTTCCAATAAATTATAAATACATTTATTAATTTTCAAACACTGTAAATTCATTCACATAATATGGATTGTTTCAGACTAGGAAATGGAGAAGGCATTTTACACTTATCTTTTATGAGTTATTTCTCTCGAGTGCAACCTCAGTTATCAAATTTTGTGAGTCAACTGTATTGTATTGTATGATAAAACGTTTGAATAAAACGTTTAATATACCCCAATAAAATAGTACGTAAAGTCCACGTTATTGCCAGATGGAATCCATTGCACGTGAATCGTACGTGGCAATAATGTGCCAAGAATGCCTTAAACGCACGATTTTAATTTTAATGATTTTTCAACTACTTTGAATTATTTTTCATTCACATTTGTATTTCATTTCGAAAGAGATAACTTGATTTAATATTATCTTAAATAACATAATATCATATGTGTGAACTTACCATGAAATTCATATGCCGGCAGCGCGCGTACTCAGGAGGAATATATTATTTCAAACGAATTACGAATTTCAATCGATGCGGTATAGTTGAAGAATGCACACTGGAAAACGATTGGTATTCTAATCGAACGCACTTGGGAATAAAACACCATGTATCCCTTTCTGACGTCGGTAAGCTTTCACGAAGGAAAAAGGCGGTCGACTGTCTCATGCTCCGAGACAAGCCGTAATTAAAGCCGCGTGAAGGTTACACGTACTACGGTTTATACAAACTATTCAGTAAATATATGAGCGACGCGTATCGGGTATGTCACGATGTTGCGTCACAAAGACGGTCGTTTCATTGGTCGTTCTCCTCTATGATTTCTCATTTCTTTAATAGCGTCTTCCGAGGCAAGATTGTAAATTATTCCGGGAAAGATTTATGACATCATATATTTTTTGGATTAATGTAAAAGTGATATATAACACTAGATGAAAAAGAACACAAAATGTGTAAAAGATATATCATTGAAAAATATGTTGTATTAATATATATTTTGATAAAACAAAAAATATTTTAAGATTAAAAAGAATAAAGTATGAAAAATATTTTAAAAAAATATTTTGCACGCTCGTTTTTAACTTTAAATTTATTTTCCTACAAAAATAATGATATGAAAAGATTGATAGAAAGAGTATGTGCAAAAATGAAATTTTTCATATTATCTTTCAACGTTCAATAAAGTAAATATTCAATGAGTATAAAATACAACAATTCAATTTACGCTTTATTTATATTTCCACAAATTGTCTTTTATTACAAAAGATTTCATTTATTTATAACTGAGATGGCGCGTGGGATACATACACACGAGATTTTTGTCTACGTATAAAATCACGCAGTATTATGTTACGCAATATTATGTACAGATGTGAAATTTGTAATATAATATTAAAATCTAATGACAATTAGTGTAAGCTATTTTTATGACTAAATTGCTGGTCTTTTATTATAACAATTTTATTTAATTGCTGCGCTCTCTTTTATTTATAATAATAGAGATGTGCGATCCCTTGCAGGATCCAAAATTAAAATTAATTTAATATTTAATTTAAATTTATTAAGTTGCAAATAATTTGCGAAACGAATGAGGTCACTATTTCGAGACACTCCCGAAATATTTCGGAAACATTTCACATAAAAAAAGCAAAATATTAAAAAATATTACATGCAATCTGCACTTACAAGTATTACATTTAACAATTAATTTTTTGTTGTGTCAATAAATTTGGGTGATAGCTTTGTAATATTCAACTGTGTCAATATTACAATTACAAAAATATAAAAAAAATCAGCTACATTAACAGCACTATATGTGCATTAAGATGCTTTGATAATAATGTGCTACGGAGTACCGAGGCACCGAAATATTAAAAGATAAACGGGAAATTGCTCGATAATAAATATTACTCCTGAAAATTCTAGAATAGCTACTATTCTTCTAATTACAATAATCACATAAATGTTTTCATCCGAAATATATATGTATATTGTGATTATATTACGTAAGGAAGTCATTTCTCTTCTTTTTACGATATAGGGTAAACTAGAGTAGGATAAATTATATCATTATTGGCCATCATACGCGGTATTTACTTTCGTTATAAAATTGTCAGTAAGCATCGCACCGAAAACAATAAACAAATACAATAAGTAAATGTAGTCTAATCTTATCATAATATAATTCTTATATAAAACCGAAATAAATAGAAAATTACTGGTTTAGTAACTTTGTAAATCAAATGTCAGAGATTAAAATAGTTAATTATATTTCAGCATGCATTTATTACTGATATTCTCGAAATTTTGTACTATTTAAATTTTCTACTAACGTCAAACATATAATTAAACGATATTAACGCCTGAAAATACAAATTCGTAAATTCGGATTCGTAATCATTTATTAAGAGAAGCAAGAAGTGTAATATATAAATAAAATTATCTAATTCTGCCAAGATTATCACATGATTACCATATTTGCAATGGCCAATAACTCTATGATTTATCCTAACAACGAGCGGGACTAGCGCCGCCTTTATCGGGGCTTATGAATGGAATTTTCATCGCAATATATAATTGAGCAAGAGACAATAACGCTTTAGTATCTAACACAAAGTTCAAGTATATCAATCTAATAATATTGGAACAAACGATTGTCTAGGTGGAGCTTCTACATATTTGTGTGATACAAGAAGAAAGGGAAGAAACAGCGAACAAACGCGATGGCACCCTGAATCAAAGAAGCACGGTCCGCGGGGAACGATATTTAATTTGTCGTACAGTTCCTTGCTACGTCACATTAATTACATTAAATCGACGTGACGCACGATAGCGATTATGGGATTATTGGAATGTACTTTCATCCTGAGTTATAAGAGTCTATGAATGAGAAAGGACTGTCTACACAAGCGTTAGGAATGAGATGCCCTTGTAAAGTCCTTTTTAATAGTCGACACCCCTGCGGAAGAGGCGTTGACTTTGTAGGCATTGCTCTTTGCCTCTGAGGGATGCTTGTGAGTGCTCGTTGAGGATTTTCTAAGTGGTTTCTGAATTTGTGTTGTTGACAGTCCGCTAACTGGATACTTGTTCCTGCTGGACGTCGCGCCGTTGCTGCTCCGCGTACCGCTTTTCGTGGATGCGGCGGTGGACGTTATTTCGCTGGGATGCTTCGGCAGGACAAAGGCCTTCGTCTGCTTCAGCAGGTATTGGTCGTTGCATAGCGCGGAAATTAATGGTAAATCTAAATTACGACTTTTCTCGCGAAGCGTTCGGATATCCAACATATTATCGCCTTTCCCCTCGTCATTCTCTTCTATGCCGTTGCTGAGTTTCTTATGTTTGCTCGTACTTGTGGCGGCTAACGAGGAACTTGTCGCTAAAGAAGATGACGGTAACGGCTGATTCTTTTCAAGATTCTAAAACAAATTGCATACCTTGATATTAAACACATATTAAAATGGTAATTTTGTAAAAAAATGTATATCCTAAGAGATTGTCGTTTTTTGAAGTTAGTGAAAAATTGAATAATTGAATAAAAGATACTAATTTGATACACAAATAATGAAGTTTTATCCTCAAGATTGTCTATGTATATAAGCATATTTTTCTCCATGATTTTTAAATTAAAAAATAAAAAAAATGAAAAATTAATATACAATGAATAAGTAATCATAAAAATGTAGAATAATGTAAAATATTTACACATTTAACAAGAAAACTCAAATACTCTCGTTCTGATTTTGACGAACTATGATTACGTTATAATACAAATCAAGTAACAAATTTGGCATTTCTTTTTGTATTACCTGTATTTCGTAGGGCGGTGGTGGTGGTGGTGGCGGCAGTCTACGATGCTTGGACTGCGGCAGAGATTGCATCTTATTCGCAATTAAGGTATCCAAGCATTTGAGAATGTTCTCGTCGCTCCTAGTCCGCGAGAATCCATCCAGTGTGTGAGGATAAGTTAGCACAGGAGGCTCCTTTCTGAGACTGTGACTGCCCGTGGACGAACAGGTTGCACCGCTATACAACGAGCTAGTGCTAGCAGCATAGTGGCTGTTCAGATTGCCTTGAAGATAATTTCCACTGCAACTACCGACATCGCTGGAGCTCAGATTCTGGTTGGACGCGTATTTGGATTGCGAGGAAAAAGAGGAACCAGGAAGATAAGGTGTGCTACGATACATCACCGAGGACTTGTTAAAGGACGGATACGGGGGCGGCGGATAAGCCGCCATAGCCGCCAGAAGAGAACCCTGTTTGGCGTCGATGTACTCTTGCTTCGACACCGCCGGATCCTTGAGCGGAAACATAACATAATCGACGTCGGAGTAAAGTTGTTGTTTGTACTGTTCTATTTGCGATCGAGAGACCTGACTCGTGTAAACGGTCGCCAGACTTGACGCTGGCTGTTGCGACGTTGGTGGTAACGACGACGACGATGACGACGACGACGGTGGTGGCGGCGGCGGCGGCGGTGGTGGTTGTCGCGGATGTATCGTGGGCGGTGGTGGTAGGGGAGGCGGGGGCGGTGGTGTCGTCAAATACGGTAAAAGTACCGGGCCTCGAGAAGCGTGCACGTCTAGATAATTGTTTGGTCCTACCACGAGAGCGGCAACCGGCGCGTGCACGGGAGTGGGTTTCATTTTATCGCCTGGATAAGTAGGAGGTTGGATTCTAGGAGGTGGTTTCGGCGCGACATTCCCATCGTTGGTAGTCTTCGCGACTCTCGCGACCGAGCCGATCGCCGACGATATGTCGGGATAAGGCGGCGGGGGTGGCGGTGGTTCTCGCGGCGTCACCGCGTCGTTTCGTGGCGGGGTGGGCGGCGGTATTTGAATCCTCTCTCGCGATGACGTGTACGGGGGCGGCGGNGGCGGTGGATCGGTTCGTCTGGGCGGTAATGGGACGAAGTCACCGCAGGTCGTGTTGTACGGTGGTGGTGGTGGTGGCGGTTCACGTTCCCGAGCTAATTCCGGAATGCTGGACCTCTTCGAGACGTTGATTGTCGCATAGTCAATGCTCTCTATCGGATACGGGGGCGGCGGCACCTGCCGATCACTGTCCGTCCTAGGTGGCGGCGGCGGGGGTGGCGGCATTGTCACGTAATCGCAATCCGAATCCATCGAGGTGCTGATAGTCTTGCGCGGAGGATACCTGCCGACTATCAGGTCCGATAATTCATCAGCTGACAATAACGGCCTCACGCTTGACGGATCGCTGCCATCGCCTCGGAAGCTGCTCACGCTCAGTATGCTATTGCTACGTGAGCGCGAGTCCTCGAGCTGTCGATTCAAGGAGATCCCGTCATCATCGCCCTTACAAAGACTATATATTGGCTCTTGATCTTCCGCTCCGACGTCTTCTGTATAAACGTCACTGCTTTCAGATCGTAATCCACTGTGAATGGTATAAAAACCGGACGTGATAGACGCCTCATCAGTGGTGGACTGAACGGAGCTCAGGGCACAAACGTCGCTCGCCGCAGACGACTCGTTGGTATCGCCTGTAGGTAAATACATATCATCGCCGATTCTTTCATCTTGGATCTCACTGCTTCTCAGTGTATACACGCCGCTGGTCTCGCTCGCAATGTCAGTACCTAAGGAAGAACATTTGAAGATTTATGATTATACTACGTGACCATGCTTAATTTGAGGAAGTGAATGAAAAAAATGATATTGGCATTTGTATTCAGTGCACGTATTATTACAATAGTGGAAATCGAAGGATAATAGAATACAGAGGGATAGTTTGGCCTAGGTAGTTTTAAAAGAGTTTTACGGTTTTGTCGACAAAGCCGGTTTCTAAACTGAAGCTGTTGTTTGTTTCCTCATTCGCTCACCTGTGTATTTACCTGTCTTCTTACACCTATCGTAAATAGCACCCGGGAAGCTAGCTGTCTCCGAGGAAATCGCTGAATTTTGCGCTGTATGCGAGTAGCCTAGCTCCAAGCTGGACGTTGCCGAGGTGCGGCGTATTCGCGACGTTCCGCCCGTGGATGTGTTAACGACGACCACCGTGCTGCAACTGCTGCTGCATTGTGAGCCTTCAGCGGCGGTAGCAGCACTTGACGCAAGGCGTAGTACCACCGATGTAGAAGTCGCGTCGGAGCTGTCAATCTCTGAAAATTGTCCCGTTATCATGTTAGACTATATGTATTTTCCTGCGATGGCGAAGAAGCGATCAAGTCAATAAAATATTGCCTGTGTCATAGATGTCTCTTCTTTTCTAAGAAGACAAATTACATTTAAGCGTAAATGGATGTTTCCTTTTATTTCGCAAAGTAAAGACAGATTGTAATAAAGTTCAAATTTAACATTTTAAATGAAAATCTATTATACGATAAAATTATTCACATCGTAGAATCCATAAATGAAGAGATAATTTTACTTTTTGTCATAATAGAGTATACCGTCGTGTATATAGTAAAATTTTTTACTCGACTCAGCGTAAAATCGAGTTTCTATTATTAACTAAACTTACCGTCAATAATAGAAACGGAAGAGGGTGGCATAGAGTGATTGTCCGTATCCCCATTCGTGCCATTTAAAACTCTGTTCTGGCCATCCGAATAAGGTACCGTTTCGGTAAGACGTGGCAAACACTCGGTTGACGCTGGTGCGGTATCAGGCTCATCTTCGCTGTGCACCCGATCGCTGACAATACCGGAAGTTGTGTTCGAGGATGTACTCGAGATGACGGAAATTCGTTGATCGCCCCGCGCACCGCGCGTCGTTAAACTCAACTTACATCGGGTAGGGTACATGTAACAATCCCTCAAGACTTTCCGTTCTATAAACCACATTAAATCTGTTATATTATGATATAATTCATAATTTTCAAATATTTATCTTATTTCTTCATAATGGCCTCAGAGAAAAAATGAGAGAAAAGAAATTAAAAATTTAAATTAAAGAAAGGATGAGAAATAATAATATGATATATACATGACAAACGAAAATGGTAAGATAAGAATTGGAAAATATATAATAAGAAAAGAATATCTTAACGATATCGTTTAAATAGTCTAATTGAAAGAGTCAACAAAGAATGTAAAATTGATGATATTGAATGATTAATTAATCAATTGCTCAATACGGATATTTAAATAATGAATAAAAATACAAAGTTCACCTTCTTCTTCTCGTTTAATAGCTTCATTTACTCTAGGTGCTATAGCCATAGAGAACTGATGGGTGTCACGGCAGAGCCCCAAGAGAAGTTTGCTCTTGTCATCGCAGCCGCTGTAGAGGGTGAATTTTTCCGACTGATCAACTGCTCGGATTTCGAATTTTTTGCGCTGCGTAAGAAATACAAATTGTTTTTTTAATTTCTAAATGTTCATAAATAGTAAGAAATTTTTGTTAAAAAACTTTTTTAATTATCAGAGAAACTCGCCGATTTATCTCGACATGAGAAAAGCATTTATACAATTTTTCGTCTCTCTGAAATCATAATTTGACATTGTTGCAGCGAAAGAGTAGGAGCTTCGACGATGACATATGTTTCTTCACGCTTACATCAAAAGAGAGCTTGCCGATATTGTTCCAAGCGAAAACGCGCGGTGTCTCCGCCTCGGCGTAGATTCGCACTCCGCGAGCGCAAATTGCCAGGAGTATGCGTCCCGGCCCCGCCTCGTTCTTACTTCGGCGCAACCGATACAGGTGAGCGTTGAGCGGCGCCTCCAGCAGCACCGCCTCCCGGATGTATTGCAATTCTGCCTCTTCTCTGGAGAGCCCACTGTTCTCCCTGTGCTGGGCTGCAAGCACGGCGAGCACGTTCGACTCAAGGCACATCTGAGAGCATTCGAGACACATTTAAACCGATTAAAAAGTTATAATCGTGATCCGAAGTAATTATGCAAGAATCATATTTAGCACATTGCTGTATTTAAGGAAGATAAATAATCGCACTGTAAAAAACATGGTCATCAATCAATTCTTTTTATCATTAGGCATGTATAAAAGTATGTAATGTCATAGAAACACATGAATATAAGATACATAATAATTCTCAATTTCTTATAACAAGGAAATTAGAAATCTCTGAAAACTGGAAATCTGGCTTACATGGGGAGGGAGGTAATCCGTGGATTTGCAGTAACCGACAGATCCCGCATGTGGTCTGTGACGTTCTTCGGAATAATCGCCAAGGTCGGCTTGAAGGGCAAGCCCAGCGAGCACAAGTAGCGGCGTGATGATAGATGGTTCGTGAAGGGGATGGTGAGGATGGAGGCTCTCCACTCCGCCGCCATGTCTGACGACATTGTCGCGCAGTTGCAGGTAATAGTGATGTCGCGTCGTCTCATCGCTAAAACGCAATGCGAGCATTAAAATATTTATGTAATAATATTATACAATAATAATAATTATATGAATAATGCATTACAGACTATCATGATTGCCCAAAATTTTATTTAACCCGCACATTTTTCCATAGAAAAATTTAATAGAGATTCTGGTTCTTAAAAGAAATTTGTATATTGCCTAAAACAATTTACTCATAGTCTCAAGAACGCAACATTGTATCACTTACGTCATCTAAGATGACTGGAGAGGAAGCTCTTAACGAATACTATAAAAGAATGAGTTCGCAGTTTCGTTCAGTTCGATCATTGGTTGAAGAGAATCTGAGTCGGAACTAGTTTCCGTGCAATTTAGTTGGAAGATATTAGAAATAAATGAAAAGTAAGTAACTTATATAACTTTTGTATCGCATAAAACTATGCAAATTCTCGTATTAGTTAATATATTTATTATTTTCCATGAAATAAATAGAAACAACGTAAATTTTAATTGTAGTCTTTTTTATATCGATTAATATCAATAATGAACAATCATAGGGTATTTATTATAATTACAAGCCTGTAGTAAATGTTAATTGTAATCTTTCTTACATTGATTATTGTCAATAACGAGCAATCATATTACAGTTGTAAGATCATAGTTTATAGACGTTTTCTAATATTTGAATTTCCAAGCAGCATTTTTCTCTTTTCTAACTCTCTTTTTCATTTATTTCTCCTTCTATTTTTTCCTCGTACATTTTCTCCCTCTCTTCCTTTGATTCTAATTATAATAAAATGATAACAAATAAATAACTACTTACATGTGTATGAGAATTTCGCCAATTCTTTGGAGCGTATTTGCTCAGCTTATTCTCGGGATCCACAAATAGGTACTCGCCGTCTGAAATAAAAATGATGCGTTCGTTTCAGTGTAAATCTATTACTGCACGAGTATCACAAACGCTGTTTTAAAAATATTTTAAATAATCTTTCTAAATCTAGCATTAAATTTAGATAAATAATAAATAGAAATTAATAATTTCATCTATCGTATATTAGATTCCGCAGATGAATTCGGCACATATCCAAGTATACGCGCTCCGCGGTTTTCTGCTGTAGCTTGAATTCACTCGGAACTCGGAGATTCATTTCCTTCGCACGTTCTTTCGCGTGATTGACAACGCGAGATGCCGATACTCCATAAACGAGTGAAACAATGAAAGAGGCCTGGCAAGAAGATGTTAGTGAATGAGGGGGCCTCAAACCTGTCCGGTCTACACGGAGCCAGACGCTCGAGCTCTTATGGCACGATAACGTGACATGTTTTTCACCCTGGAACTCGATTTGAAACCTCGAATGCTGATCGGGGACCGTAACCGGGGTTCGGGCCCCCAAGGTTCCCGAGCGCAATTCGTGCAATCTACAATTCCCAGTGCAACCGTCTGACAAACTAGTTGTTGTTGCATGCAAATATAAAATTCTCTCACGATGAAGCAACAGTTGCCTATAAATATATAGCATAGGTGCTTCTTCGACAATACAAAAACTATCGGCATCCACCGTTTTAGCAAAGTCTATTCAATTTTTTTCGGATAACTAAATTATTTGCCCTTAAGAATAAAAATTATTGTAAGCTTCGCAATTAAGGTTTCAAATGCATCATAAATTATAGTTAATTTTAATTTAGGCGATACCTACTGAAAAAAATTTTGATTAAAAACAGACGAATCAGAAAATCTTGTAAGCGTGATCGAATATTCTGATTATTATAATAGAAATTCTGGTTATTATAATAGAACTTAATACTTTATAATTTATAATAACCAGAATTTCTATTATAATAATCAGAATAATCGATCTCGGCTACAAGATTTTCTGATTCGTTCGTTTTTAAGCAGAATTTTTTTTCAGTGTATATGATAGGACTCACTTTTAGTTCATAGAAATAAATATTTTCTAATTTTATATACATATAACTTTGCTGTCCTTCCCCCTCCTCTTCCTCTTTCTTTATAATATATCAAATTATACGTAGAATTTTATCCTGTATTCTGTTGCAAATTATAGGTCGTCTAAAATGGACTTAAGCCGCTCCGGTATTCCTCTTTCGATACGCTCACTCTTTCCGTGGGGAAGAGAGCACCTGTGTTACCCGAGGTATAACCCGGCCATTACTGGGGAATGTTGCCCGAAGGCTAACCCTGGCCCTCGCGTAATAATCCATCGGGACTATAGGGCCCATCGTATTCCTGCGGAGATATTCTTCGCAGTCACGGAGGGAGCGCACAGTCTCCCTTTTTCTTCATCTCATTTGGATTCGATCGAGTCCGCGTCGTGGATTTTAAATTTTATTCCATCTTGTTTCAGACTTTCGTCTATCCCGGGTCCATCTTACAATAGTATTCACGGATTCACGTTTGCTCGTAAAAGTAGAAAACCGAAAGTTTCGGAGATTTCAGAGACTTGATTTTTCTTTAAACAGAAACCGTATATTTACATAAGCTATATATATTTTTTCGTAAATCCCTTTCGTAAATTCCTTTCATTATTCTCTATAAAAGTGTTAATTAGCTTTCAAATATTTCATTCTAATATAATTTAGTAAAGCTTGCTACATTACGTTTTATGTTTTCTGCTCAATTTCTTCTACTGATAAATATATCAGTAGATACTACTGATAAGTATATCAGTAGATATACAATTGAAAAACGATTTAGTTTAGGGAATATACTAAATCGTTATTCGTTTCTCTTTGATATATACTATACTTTCAAGAGCTGCCTTGTTCTTTGCTGTATGTAACTCTTGAGGCGAGATACGATCATGTTTCTTAATAAATGCACTTTGTAAAGAGCATCGGAAAAGTCGGAAAGGCGCATCTCCCGCGTCGCAACAAGAATAGTTCAACAAGCGAGACTTCTCTCTCATGAGCCCATCTGTTTCCCAGAAAGAAACAATGCTCGTTTTTTTTTCTCTTTCTTCACTTCAGTATGGTGCAGCAATGCGTTATAACCATAATTACACTCGTAATCATCCCTGATTGCCTTGATCACCACCCGGAGGAAGAGGGAGAGATCTGAGCGGCTCTTTTCTACCTTCGCGCTCTCGTTAGCTAGCCTCCACAGACGTGGTCGCCATTCGCATATTTCTGAGCTTACCAAATCCATCAAAGATTAAAGATTTCTTAGGAGAAATGCAAACGCGTGCTCAGCTCTGATCAGTTTTATACTCTTCAAGACTCTTCTGCTTCATTCCAGAGAATCGTAATTCCAGAGAATCGAAATTTTGATCAATATTACGAGAGTTGTATGATGGAAGCGAAACGAAAAGAGAAGAAATAGAGAAAAATATATATGATGAAGCATGGTAGAGATATCCAAGGTATGCTCTCGCACATATATTAATATATTTCTAATAACCAATGAGAAATTGATTCCAGATACCGCCATCTTGTCACAACAATTTAATTTTCTTTGAGACGTTTTTTACACGTTTTTATTGAACATGTATTGATGACATCTCCAAATGTCTAATTATCTTTAAAGAAAGATCATAAAAGAATAATAAGTACTTGTATAGTATAAATCTCGTTATAATCTTAAATGTTTTTATCTATTTCAATATGGCCGCATCTGAAATCTGCGCAGAACCGTACGAAATTCGTCTCGAGCACACCTTGGATATTTCCATCAAGTGATGAAGGAAGAACAAAAAAAGGAACCAAAATTTTTCTTAAATTGATTAAAACTTTCTATATCTCCTTAACATTGTTATAATAATGTAAGACCAATACAATTTTGATGAAACGGAATAAAAAAAAAAATAAAAATATCGCGGAGGAAAAATTTAAAAAATGAAAAACAGATTTCTTTTGTAGAGAAAATCAAAAGATCTTCACTGATGCTCGGCGCAGAAGGTGTTGCTCGCGGTGGCGATGTTCGCCGTTGAGCAGGATGTGACATACAGCGTGGAGGCGCGAAGGATACGAGAAGGAGATACGGAGAGAGGAGACGTCGAGGCCCTGTTGTGAGGCGCAGCTTTAACCTCGCCGCGATATATATCCCTTGAACCTGCGCCGGAGCGTATTTTCTGCCGTCTCTCCTCTCCGCCAGCTAGAACGGACCTTTTCGCCCCTCTTCCACCACGTCGTGTGCCAACGATCCCTGTCCTCGGCCGTCCTCCTTCCACATTCCTGTACGCGGAGCCGTACATTGCGCCGGAGATGCTCGACCGGGAGATGGAATACGAGAGGCCTTATACAAATCATCGGGCTACCGTCTTACCCGGGGCCCCATTCTTCTTTTTTTTCCGCTTCCCCTTTCCGCCCGTTTCTCTCTCTCTCTCTACTCTATCTGGCCGCTTCCTTTCTTCAGCGCTCGTCTCTTTTTTCCGTCTTATGGCAACTTATTATTTCTCTCATTTATCGCATTCTTGTTTCTCTTTTTATCTATCTCTTTTATATGTATACATTCAACATACGCGTTTTCTTTTCTTATATGCGTTTGCAAACTCAAAAATCAAAACTAGAATTTACCATACATTGACGTCCAAGCGATCTAATCTATGCCTCCTGATTTTTTTATTACTATTAAATATTTGCGATACTAAATTTAGTCATCAAATCATAAAAAACGTGAATTTGTGAAAAATATAAACATTCTTCAAGCATGACTGACAAAATGTAATTTCTTAATAAAGAAGTGACTGCAGTGTATTTCTTTTTTAGCAGAAAATTCTCTAGTGAGAAATTCATTCTACAAAATTCCAATACAATGAATACGATTTTATAAGAGCCGAGTTATGAATAGATGACTTCTTTATATTTTTGTAAATATCAAGGATAAACTCATGAATCTTTCAATCCAAAATTATAAGAAGTGATGAAGAAAAATAGGAATCGCACAATAGAAGAAAAGAGAAACGGAAAAGGCGGACCACAGAAAGAAGGAAAAGACTAAAAAAGCTCATTTGAAGAAAAGCTGAGTCCCGGTTTAGATCGCAAGACCCACCGCGAATCGCATAAGCCATAACGCGCATGCAGGGAGTGTGAGCTGCCTTTCTTCTTATACTTGTTTTTCAGGTGCATTTTTTCTTGTCATGCTATGGCTCGCGCGTCTCAAGACCTGCCAACTCAACCGAGTCCGATGATGGTGCCCCGCTGGAATGTAGAAGGGATGGGTGAGGTGGGATCTCTCGTAGGGCTCTTTGAGGACCCGGGAAGGCTTTATCCGTGGTGGGGGCCACCAGTCGGACCGGCTTGTCACGATTGGTGAGGGTAGCGATGAACGTGAGCCGTATGGTATGCAGAAAAACCTGACGATTAGTCAAGAGGATCTGGACATCTCGCTAGTTTAATGTTTTCGCGATTTTTCTGTTTATATCACTTTCCTCTGTTATAGAAAATAGATCCGTAACGTAACATAAAGATCTATTTTTCGAACAGTTATTTTGATGCACGCATTAAATTTTTTATCAGTTTTATATTTTTATATTTTACTTTACATTTTAAATTATGAAGCATTATAATAGAATCAAGAAGAAGTATTAATTTGTTGATTGAAGCTTTGATTAAATTTTATGGTTAAAGAAGCAACTCTTTAAGCTTAATTTTAATTTGATGTTAAAATAATGAAACAGCATTTCGAAAGTTTCAGAGATTTATTCATCTTATTATAAAATTTTTATTAAAAAAGATAAAAATTAATTTATAAAATCTCATTTTAAATACACATAAATCAATTGCTTTAATCATTCGACGTATCAAAATATAAGGTAAAGTAATAGGATTTATTCGTGTATATGAATTTTATCAATTCGAAATTTTAGCCGTCAAACAGAATCAACAACCTTTACTTTTGCCATATAGAATAATTAAAATACACAAACAAAAATTTCCAACTTACCGGACAATATTGCCAAGCCGAAAAGTTCGCAATCTCGCATACCCTGTCGGCTGAGAATTGTGCATGTCTGCGTATAAACCTCCTTCACTCTCGACTTAGCCTGAAATAATAAAACGGATTATTTAGCAAGATATTTCAGAAATAATTCCCAAACATTTTTCAGTCCGTTATTTTTCTAATGAGCGACATTTATGAATTCACGAAAATTTATTAAACAATTTACCATACACTAAGTATTCTGTTTATGAAAAAGTAAGAAAAATATTTCACATTTGGTAAAAAATATTTAAAAAAGACACGCACATGCATATATAAATATATATTATTTTCAAATTTTCTGTATTAAAAATCTTCAATGCAATTTGTTTTCTGAAGCAAAAGATTATTTCTTTATTCATTGAATTCGTTTAAAGTTGATAATAGAATAATTTCACATCTTCCCCGCGATTAGATGTACTGGTAATATTGCAACATTTTTTGACAACTGATAGCGTAATTGATATTTGACTTTACCTCGACAATGAAGTAGAGAGGATCACCAGGAAGGGCATGAATGGCGAGATAGCGGCTGACGGACACCAGGGGTTGATGGCAAGACCGCGCAGCCGTGACACCGCTACCACGCATGCTGCATGCTTCATTTCGTCGCCGCTACGCCCAGCGTCCTCACTGTCAACAATCAGTCATATTTGCAATTTGAAAAATTTGCGTAAATATTATAGCCTTCTTGGTAAAAGAACTCGAGATCAAAATGTGCTCCCTTCTTCCCCGGTATAACATTTCGTATTTTTCATATAAAACTTTCTTCTAAAAAGAAAGAGAAAAAATGTTATAAACCTTGATGGATTTAATAAATATTTTAATAAAAAGTTATAATAAAAATATTGAACATAAAGGTAATTTGGAATCACTGTTAAGACGTAACAACGTAAGAATGTGAAAAAAAATCAGTGGTGTTTATCTAATCTGCGTCTTCTAACTGTAATTACTATTTGAAATCATTGAAGTCGATTAGGCTTAACTTCAATCTTAAAATATCAGTACAGTTTCCTATTAAAATTCCCTGAATATTTTCGAGGAGTACGCGTCTCTCTCTCTCTCTCTCTCTCACACAGCAGCTTGAACCTTTCCATTGCAGAAGCCATATAGGAAAATCATATCCGCTTGCTCTTGATTCGAGAATCGTACATAAGAACATTGCTCTTCTGAGAATATCAGATTATTTTGCACTTCTATATAAAATAAATTTTCGTTATTATCTACATTTCTTTGTCAACAAAAGGATTATAGAAATTCGGATAAATATTTTAAAAGTAATATATATATATATATATATATATATATATATATACACACACACACACACACACACACACACACACACACACACACACACACACACACACACACA
>JAJVSH010000017.1:1638912-1653182 GCA_021460005.1 Tetramorium alpestre | reverse complement strand
ATATATTCAGATATACTATACGAAGGTAGGAAATAGCCATGCCTCACTATCAGTGAATACGCAGTCATCTGGAGAGATTAGATGTTAGAGATTATGAACGCTTTGGTTACAGCGCATAAATGATAAGACGTTGATAAGCAATATATTCTAGAGTCTAGACAGCATCTCTAGCAAAGAAGCAAAGTGTAAAACTGCGAGAATGAAATAAATTCGATCGATTCGAAATAGCGTCGTGTGATACCATTTGTTTTTAATTGTTGACGCGGTGATAGATTTTTGACAAGCATTATGGCAACGTTAAGTGCTGCGGATTACGTGGTAATTGGTGTATTAATGCTAATCAGTTCTGGCATCGGTGTGTATTATTGGCTCATCGGTGGCCGCCAGAAGTCGACTGAGGTAATTAAATTGCACATTTCTTTTTCGTACGTTTATTGTGTACATAATATTGCAATTTCATATCTTCTGCAAAAACGCAATACCGTGTAATACTTTAATAACTTTTAATTTTGATATTTAGCTGATTAATTAATATTTTCTCAATAAAAATCTTAAAATAAACAAAATAAAATCACTTTTTTAAATGTATTTCTTTTTAAATGTATTTTAGGAATATTTTATGGCAAACAAATCAATGCGAGAGATTCCGGTAGCAATAGGTTTGATGGTTTCATATTTATCAGCAGTCAGTCTACTTGGAGTGAGTACCGAAAATTACGTATATGGTACACAATACGCTGTGATCAACATATCTTATGGCCTCGCCACGCCGATCGCAGCCTATTTTTATTTACCGGTATTTTTTAAGTTAGGCACTGCGAGTACTTTCGAGGTAAACACCGTTATGCAAAATTCAAGATTAGTTTTGCTAAAAATAATTTGCATTAATTACAAATAATTTGCATTAATTACAAATATTTAATAATTTTCGAAGAGAGAGAAAAAAATATTATGTGAAATAATTTATTAAAGTAAATTATTTATTAAAGTAAAAAAATGAAAAAATATAATTACATTGTTTAAAAAATATATATTTTTTATATAAATATATTTTACATTGTTTTATGCATTTTTGTAATTAATATAATTATAAGCAATAATTTTGAAGATGAGATAGCGTTAAGTATAACTTTACAATTTAATTGGTCAAAATTAATTTGGTACTATATGAACATCCGTTGCAGTATCTGGAAAAGCGTTTCGGCACGGAAACCCGAATAATAGCCAGTTTTGCCTTTTTGCTCCAATTGCTTCTGTACAGCGGTGTAGTATTGTATGCACCTGCGTTGGCCTTAGAAGCCACCACGGGTATTTCAACGACCGCAAGTGTGATTGGTTTAGGGCTCATCTGCACTTTCTATTCGACGATCGGAGGTATCAAGGCGGTACTTATCACCGACGTTTTCCAGGGTCTATTAATGCTGGCTGCCGTTGTCACAGTTATTGTTACCGCGGCTGTTGCCAACAATGGCCTAGACCGAATTTGGCAGATCGCCGGAGAGGGATCCCGGTTGGAATTCGACAAGTAATTGTCTGAAATGACATAAAAGATCCTTGTCTTGTCAAGTAATTGTCTGAAATGACATAAAAAATCCTTCCTAAACCATTTATTTCTAAACCGTTTGTTATATTTCTTTATAAATTTTCGTTATTGAGTTTTTTACTTTATGAGAACATAAATCATATTTTACATAATTTTACTTCTAATGAGTGAACTCTCAATTCCTCAATTTCATTTGTTTCTTTTCTTATCATAATGAATTAATATTTTCATGTGAAAGGAATAAAAATGATTCATTATTATAAAATTTATTTTATTTTTTATTTTATTTAGAATTATGGTAATAATTACGACAAAAAGGTAAAAAAGTATTTAACTAAAGTATTTTATAATTTCGTAATTTTCTAATTTAAAAATCAGAAAGACTTTGAATGGAAAATTGAAAGTAACACATTGATTGATCAAATGAAATGAATAAAATAAAGTTGTCAACGAATACAGGAAGTACTTATTTATTTTAACTTTTTACGTATGCCCGCAGCATCTCTTTGGATCCAACTGTACGACATACTTGGTGGAGTTTGACACTTGGTGGTTTCTTTACTTACCTTTCCTTGTACAGCGTTAATCAAGTTCAGGTTCAAAGAATGCTGACTATCAGGTAAAGCAAGATTGACTTTACTTTCCAATTAAACATGAATTAATAAAATAATAGTCGTCTTTGAATAATCTCAACATGTGAATGTTTTTTAGATTTTTTTCACCGATTAGTTTTAGAACATTTATAACAAAATTTAAGATTTTTTAATGTCATTTTTGTCATAATAAAAGTTTTATCGCGTAATTTTCTATTTTATATAGCAAAACATTTGAAGCTAACATATCTGAAATGTAACGTAAAAGAAGTCTATCTATTTTAGATTCTCAGTTTTCACATTCTTCTTCTCATATTTTTATAAATTTGAGAATATCGAAATTGAATCCATTTAGAATCTGGTACTTAAATATGCAAAATATATATCTTGTTATATTTTTTATAAGCAATGTATTTTAAAAAATTGTTTATTACAAAAATTTGAGCCTAAATAATTATTATTTCGATATTATTATTTTTCTTATAACTTACTACCCTGTGACGTAGCCCGTATAAAACTTCATTATGTATGAAATTTAAGGGGATGCTGGATACCGACAGTTCATTTTCTTTGAGAGGAGAAATCATCGAATTGGCTTTACAGATTAAAAAATCCTTTTACAGGTTTAAAGTACGTACGAAAACAAATTCTGCTCTGCTCAATTAAAGACCGAAAAAGGCACAAAATTATTAATTAGCTGTCAGCTCACACAAATAAAAGTTCACTCATATAAAAGTTATATGAGATTGGGCGCATAAATCGAGAGCACAGCAGAACTCGGAAAAGAATAATGAACAGTATGATAGCTATAAAAATACGAATAAATCTCTAATAAAAGAGATTTTTCTTGTCAAACATTTTATTCATTATAGGTTAAGTTAAGATAAAGAAGAGCGAATATTTAAAATTTTTTTTTCGCTTTTGATATAAAGTCGATACTCACGTGGTTCATTTTTGTGTGTACTTTAATCCTGCAAAAGGATTTTGTATTTTGTAAAGCCAATTTGATAATTTATAATATTATAACTTAGAATTCCGGTCTACATTATCGACCTCGATCAAGTTCGAGCGTCAGTTCAGCATCACCTTAACGCCTGATGTTGGAAAGAAAAAATTTTTAAATTGTCGTTCCAGTGAAATTTTTACTAGAATGTCTCTATTTTATACTATATTGATTATATTATAGCAATCTAGCAGCCGCTCAACGCGCATTATGGTGGAGTTGGCCGATGGCATCGATCATGTCGCTTACTCTGTGTTTTTCTGGACTAGCGATATATGCAAAATACCATAACTGTGATCCACTCAAAGAAGGCAGGATTACTTCAAATGATCAACTAATGCCGTTGTACGTGATGGACACGTTGTCAGCTTATCCTGGTGTACCTGGGCTTTTCATAGCTGGGATTTTCAGTGCCGGACTCAGTACCATCTCGGCCACAGTTAATTCCCTTTCCGCAGTTATTCTTGAAGATTATATCAAGCCTTTCTGGGGTAGAAAGTAAGAATTGTGATTGTTGTTTTTGAAAACAATTTAGTTTAGTATTTCGAGAGACAATCTAAATCACTCAAAGATCGCAGATATTGTGTAAAAATATATTAAAATATTAAAAAATCATATTTTTATGTAAAAAATTTACAAAATGTTGCAGAAACATTTGTTAAACGATGTTTTATCGAAAACTGAACATTTAATTAATATTTAATATTATTAAAGTTAAAAAAGTAATTAATGTTATATGTTCTCTATTATATGTATATTTATATTTATATTTTGATATTTATCTTTCTTTATTTTTAATTTAGAATTCACCAAAGCGTTGTTTACGATGTTTATTCATAATCAGATAATCTAAAATGTATTTATCTTTTCTCTTTTCCTCCAATTTTTCCTTTTCCACTTCCTTTTTCTCTTTCTCTTTCCTTCTCTCCCTTTATTCTTTTTTTATTCACATTTTTTTCTTATCTCTTTTAAAAATTATCAATTAAAAAATAATAAGATCGTTGATTCTAGAACAAAGTGTAAACAATATTGATTACAGAAACAGAGAACCATCTGCTGCGGCATCAATAATCACTAGCAAAATTTTAGCTCTTATAGTTGGACTAGCGTGTGTGGCAGTGGCTTTTCTGGCACAATATCTTGGCGGATTGTTGCAGGTATGTAAAATTGTCTTAAGTACTGAATCACGTACAGTAAAATAAAAACTTATCAAACAAAAAAATAATTAATTCTAGAAAAATGAATTTAAACCATCCAAAAATCGATTCCACATTCGTTTAAAGAATTTGTCATTCACTGTTATCCTTCGCGGATTTCACTTAAGTACCTTTAATGCTCTTTTAGGGAATTAGATATCTGAAATCATGGAACTTCTTTCTCAATAAAATTATTTTTTTACAGGCGGCTTTGACGATCTTTGGTGTCGTAGGTGGACCTATGCTAGGTTTATATACGCTCGGCATGTTCCTTCCATCGTGTAATCAACGAGGCGCGCTCGCGGGCTTTCTTTTGAGTCTCACATTCTCTTTGTGGATAGGATTCGGACAGCCGAAGCCACCAATTCCACAACTAGCTATCTCAACAGATGGTTGTAAATCCAACAATACTATTACGTATTTCAGAAGCGATAAGATATCGTTAATTTACACAAATCTACACTATGACTATTTACACCAGTGAGTAAAAATTTAAATATCATTTCTTTCAGACAAGCTTAATTTTAAAATTAATTAGACAAGCTTAACTTAGAAATTGATTAGAAAAGTAATTAATAGCTTCCCGCCCTAATTTAAAAATAAACTTATTTCGACATAATGCAAGGAAAAAAATTTCTTTTGATTTCTAATATTATATTATAACTAATATTATATTATAATATTATAAAATAGTTCTAATATTATATTATAATATTATACCTAATATTATACTAATACAATAACTTAATACAATTGCGGCTTAATAGAACTTTAATGAATATTTCTCGATTATAGAATGGAAGAAGATAAATCCTATTTCTATCTCTATCGCATATCCTACATGTGGTACTGTCCACTAGGATTTCTTCTCGCCATAATCACGGGCGGGCTCGTCAGCTGGATCACGAAATGGATTTTTAGGGAAAGCCTGCCCGAAGTCGATCTTGCTTTGCTAAGTCCGATTGTGGCAAATCGAATACAAAAAAGAAGAGAGAAGGATAAATATCGCAACACTATTAAATTCGGTTAAGGACTTACTCTTCTTCTTCGTATAAATGACTAAAGAAAATAACATTTAACCGTTTGCGTTCTTGCTTATAAAAACAGATTAAACATTTATATCACATATACATCTCACATATAAATAAATTTTAGGAAAAATATAAATATTTATATAATCATAATATATAAATAATTAGTACGTGTTAGGAAAATACATTCGTGCACTCTATAGCAAGTATCAACAAATTTGAAATGACTTTCTTGTCGTAAAGTCTGACTACAATAATATTAAAATAAATAAAAATATAAAAATTCTCATCGAAAAAATATAAGCGTTAAAATTATTCATATGTTGAATCTAATCTTAGTCCGATAATTAATGTGAAGAGAATTTTTTATTTTATACCTTAGGTTTATTTCTTTGTGAAAAATTACTCTCGCTTGGTCATACAAATTTTGGAAAACACATTCTGTATATTACTTAAAAGTTTTGTGTTCTTTCGTAAAATTCGAAGCTAGATATATACTCCTAATAACTGCATAATAATTATGAATTAAATAATTATATATTACGCCAACATTCCCCTATACAATCCAGATGAAATATTTTTATCAAGAACGATCAGATTTCACACTGGGCCATTTCACACTGTGAAAATGCCAGCTGGGAGGCTCGGCGACGTACAGACATAAACACTACGGACTACAAACTGCGCGCTGTACGCTTTACCGAAACGTTCGCAAATCACGATGGAATGCCGCCAGACTGGTATGTACGCGCGCGCACGCGCGCGCGCACCATACGGTGACACACAGAGCAAACGCAAGCAATGACCTGCGTCATGCAGTTCTTACGTAAGGAAATACCACCAAAATAACGTACCTGCCAAAATAGTGAATTTCGAGGATATCAGATAGGAAGGTAATTGTAAAAATTTCCAAGACTATACAGATGATCCCGCCCGTCAAGCGAGTCTCAAATTCTTAACGATTAATTATATGTATATATAATAATAATATTGTTAGATTATAATACATCGTGGAAAAATTTTTAAGATGTTATAAGTAAATGTTATTGCTCACGTTAATATAAGAATATACGTTATAAATATAAATCTCAAATGTTTATGTGTTACAATCATTTTGTTTATGTGTTACAATCATTTTACGATTGACTATTGTCTCGTTCTCAATAATTGAGTTACATTAGTAAAGATAATCACCTGTAGTTGTTATACGCTTATTATCACAAATGCGTCATAGGAAAATCGCTAAAGTTCACACACAACTAAATTTGAAACTAAAGATTTTTAAGGATTTAGAAACGAGTTATTTATAGTATTCGTAGTTATTATAACTACGATAGTATTCGTAGTTATTCCGCGTTAGTCATTCCTGCATAATTTTCTTTCTTTTTCTCTCGATATATTTATTTTCAATTTGTCGTTATAATTGCGAATTATGTGAGATATTAATCGTCGATCGTAGTTCACAATTATCGCATTATGCATTATTACCGCGTAATAACTCATTCATTTGGATTGATAGCGTAAATAGTGGAAAAGTGTATCGGGCATGAGATTCCTGATGACCAAAAATGTTAGATTTATTTAATAAAGGAATTTTATTAAATAAAAAACTTCATCTTAAGACTGTTATGAGTTAATTTCTGTTGATCAGTCCAAAAGTTACTGTAATAATTAAAAATGAAACTCTTTAAATTTAATGTCTCGCGTGTAGATGCATCTGCTTTGTACGTGTACTTTTATAACACTTTATTCACGGAATTTGAGAGAAAAATTACTTTCCTCTCATAGATAACATACCATACGTATTTGTTGATAGCGTTCATGCATCACGCATTCCGCGCGAGTCACATAGCGACACTTTCCACTATCCGGTAAATTAAGAAATTTTCGAGAGTACTGCTTTCAGAAGATTTCAGAGACCATTTTATAGCCTCCGCTCTCCGCATTTTCTTTTTCATTGAGACTCATAAGTCGCCAATAAGCTGCGCTTGTCGTGGCAGTGTAAATTGAAAACATGTTCCTTGTGATCAAAAAAGAAAGATCCGTGCAATTGGACGAACAACGGGAATGAGAAAATAAAGATGTCGTTCAAGCTGTCGGACGTGAAATGGCTACCGGTTTTGTGCGTTTCTTGCGGGAATGCGTCGCTCATTTTTATTTCTCCATTTAAATTAAAATCAATATATTAAAGTCACGTTGTAATCACTGTTTTTTAAAAAGAGTAACGTTATGCAAGTGTTTTAAAATAACTGTCAGCACGTTTCATTGCATGCTATTCTAGTTGAGATGAATTGCAAGTATAAAAGTAACTCTCGATTTTTCAAGAAAGCAATTTAATTAATCTTAATATTAAAATAAGTATAACATTTAACAAATTTGCAATTTTTAAATAAAAAGGATGAATGTTTACCTATAGGATTTAAATTTGACAAATGAAATTCAAAATCAAATAACAGTTCATCAGGAAAAATTATCAATAGATTCAGTTTGAAAATATGTCAAAATGGCTATTTAAAAATAATCAAACTTAAGCTGAAGCTAAGGCCTCACTATTTAGATCAAGTATCACTTCTTAATAGATTGCTGAATAATACAATATCAAAATTATTTGACTTTTTTTCCAAAACGATCATAAATTGAACTTATCCCAACCGGTGCCTTCATCTTGTGCCAGCATTCTTGGCGAAAGGATAAGATTTAGAAGCACATTGATGTGTCTTAGAGTTTATAGAATATTATTATTATCAATATTTTTATCCGAAGAATATTTTTATCCGAAGAATCAAGAAACATAGCAAATTTATTGTATTGATATATTAAAAATATCTCGCAAACAAAATGTATTTTCAATAATTTTGCCAAAAGAAATAATATTTCTTTTTGAGACAAGAAACGTGGTAGTACCTTATCAATGAAATAGCTTGTATAATTTATGACATTGTTGTGTCAAGATGTAACATATGCGGATATGACTCTTCTAATGACTCTTCTCGGCAATTAAATGGAATTACCAAGTTGCGATATCGTACGATCTCTCTTATAATCTTTCATTACAATATGCATTCTTCGCATGAAACAAATTTTTCTCTCGATGCACATAAAAATTGTTTAAATGAAAGTAACAATATAGATAATAATTGAGAAATTTTCTACATTTTGATACATAGCAAGGTGAGACTAACTCGATGATTTATCTATTTTACCTGCATAGCCTACATAGCTATGTTTAAAATCATTGAAGATGACTGATATTATTTGATATTATTTGTCAGTTTTAATTAGTTTAGTTTAAATCTATTTGAAATCATTGAAGATAATTGATATTATATCAGTTTTAGTTTGAAATTTGAAAGTTTTAGTACATAATACAATATTAAAACAGCACGAACATTTCAAACGAAAAGTACGCAGCTCTTTTTCATAGCAATGTTGTAACTATAAGCAACTATAAGTAAAAATTATTCGTGTAATTTTTATTCGAATTATAAATATAATAAAACTTATTTCTAAAGAAAATTTTATCAAAGATTTGACAACATTAAAGAATCCCATTGCACTTGTAATATTGATAGTAATTTTAACACAGTAATAAATTTAGAAAATACTTTAACAATTAAATTATGTTACAGACAAAATAATTGTTTTATTATATAAAAAAACATTAGAAAAAGAAAAGTGACTTACCTAGAGTCCTTCGTCTTCTGAATCCTCCGTCTGCGATTTCACGAATCCACCTGCAACATACAGGCGAAAATTAGTCATAAATCATCTCGATTGTAATAATGGTTCGGTGGCAAATAGTTATAATTATCTTAATTGTTCCCAAGAGAGAGGGATGGAAGAAAAAGGAATGTAATCGCACGGCACTAGCCCCGCTCTCGAGAAGATGGTTTAAGCAATATGATCGTTTTAGAGCTCGTCATTGTTTTATTCCTTCGTTTATATTGGCTCCTTCCCAGAGATTGATTCGAGCCCTGAGAAGAACAGACTGTACATTATGGATTAAGCGCATAGTCATCGCGCGCGGTCGAGACGAAATCGAAAGAGTGGGTTCGTATGGGACGCGTAGCTCGGGAGCTCGGGAGCTTGGGAGAGAGAGAAAGAGAGAACTTGTCATTATATTCACATTATAATCTCATCAGAATATTCCTCTGCTTAGTCGGACAGCCACGAAAATACGAGGCCCTACCCTGCCAGGCTCTGCCCTGGCGTCTTGTCTCATCCTGCATATGCTTCACTGCTTAAAAGATCCAATAACACTATGCATGCAAAGAATTTCTATAAATTAACAATCGAAATGTAGTATCCAATTTCTGATTTATTTGTATATATAAATATCATTTTACTCATCTAATTCACGTTCAAATACTCTTCGTATTTTCTAATTTAATTTCAGTTACATCAAAATGACGGACAATACACGAGTTGCTTGTCATTAAATAATAAAAAAACAATTTATTTCTTAATCAGAATTTTGTATTTTAAAACAACAAAAAATACACTCTACTTCTTTACTTTTATTTCTCTTTTAGTAATAATAAATGCGTAATAATTACTCGAAATTACAATAAGTCTGAATATTGCATGAATAGCTTTTACAGCAACTATTCAATTATTTTTTGCGATTTATTCTTTAAAAAGAATTATTGATCTCTTTAATATTTCGATAATTGATGATAGAAGTGCTGTCAAAAGATAGCTAGATCGAAGTTATCCAAATGCTGTCAAAAGATAGCTAGGAGTTATTCAAGTTATACGTTAATATTTCCGTCTTATCATTTCACGTAATTCCACTTTCTCACTTTTATAATATTTGTATCGTTAACGAATCACCCTATACTATACCGTAGAGAATCGCGATCAAAACGCTCCTCTATTTTATCCATTTTCCTTGTCATTGCTTATGCGTCGGTGAAAGCCATCGACGATAACCTACTCAGATGGCAGCAACAGTTGCAGCTAGCGGCAGCCAACTTCGCGAAAGGAGGAATCCCAATTACGCCCGAGCATGCACTCTGTTATATACAGTACTCTGCGAGATACTTGCAAAATAACGTGCATGCTGGTTTACTTTGTCGGAAGCACGCGGTTGCGGTACGAGAGAAGGTAGAGAGAGATGGAAATAGCCAAAGCTCTTTTAAAACACGTTGAATCTAAGATAATCAATCGAATTTTCGAAATTTAATATATTAATTTCAAAGCATATTAGTATATTAATTTAGCATATTAATTTCAAATCGGAAGGTTTCTGATTTTGAAATTGCTAAAAATTTTTAAAATTTTTTAAATGTATTTTTTGTGTAGTTTTTAATAATACTTTATATTATTATTTCAATTTTTATTTTATATTAAAATACAAATAGACATAGATACAAATAAATATAGAAGTTAGATTTTTTTTATTAAAATATTTTAGATATTAAACTTTTAGAAAAAAAATTTTAATTGTTAAAAAATTTGAAGATTTCTTAAAATTTGAAAAAATTTCAAATAATGTTTAAAATTTCCAAATCTTTATATGACTGAATTATTTGGAAACTTTCAAAAGAAAGATTCGACTTCCCATTATTGAATGGAGGACATAAAGAAAAAGTCGGATGAACGAAAAGAAACGGAAAAAAGGAGAAAGAGCAAGAGGGAAGAGAAAAGAAGAAGAAACAGAAGAAAGGAGAAAGAGGAAATATGTGTAAAAGAGAAGATACAGAATGAATAGAGCGAGGGAAAAGTAGCTGAAGAAGAGGAAGAGGATAGATACAGATAATTCTTCGCACAGCTGTTTCCAGTTTCACCTTTCTCCTTCTTCCTCTCGAATCTTCGTTTCTCCTGCGTTTCTCTTTTTTTTTTTTTCGCCCTCTTTCCTTCACTCTGACTTCCATCTTCCTTAACTTCTCGGTCTCTTTTTTTTTATCTCACTTCCTCTCCTTCTCCCTCCTTCCCTCTCTCCCTTCGTCTCTCTGTTCTCCCTCATATCTCTCTCTCTCTCTCCTCCTTCTCTCTTATCTTTCTCTTTTATCCTTCTCTCTTCTCTGCTATTCACGTCTCATTTTATCTCTCGCTTCCTCCTTCTGTACGGTCAATTCTTCGTATTATACCAGGTTGTGGCGTGGAATGCGGGCGTCCTTCGTCCGCTTCAAGCCAACGTCCAACCGATGAGCCCCGCTAGCATTATCCTTCGTCGATCCTTCGCACGCGCTCCTTAGGACTCGGTAAAATTAACCGGGAATACTCGCTTGAAAGAAATACCCGTTGAGAGAAATATCTCGCACCCTCTTCTCTCCATCTTGCTTTAATAAAACTTGCCGACGTGCTTAACGCGCGCTTTTGAATGTATTGTTGATAAAATTATCGTGAGTTATTTGAATACAGCATTTGGAATATGATTTAAAATTGAAAATAAATATCAATGTTTTAAATGTTATCAATGTTTCGATTCTACAGAAAATGAAAATGCATTATCATTATATTAATTATCAATTATTTATTTGGCAAAATTATAAATTGCGAAAGATTATCTTCTCAATAATCATAATTTTCATTTTTTCAAGTCTATCGACTTGAATGTTTTTTTTATCTCTCGTTTATTAATTACAATTTTATTGCAATTTTTAAATTTTGTATTGTTAATTTAACAGTTTTTTAACAGTTTCAAAGATAAGACAAGAAAAACAATAAATGTCAATAAATTTTTATTATCGTTACGATAAAGTTTTATTATCGTTTAATAAGTTATTAACAGGAAATTTCATAATTACACATTTAAGATCAAGACTTCACGAAGGTCATTGATCATGAAGGTCAAGATCATCAAGATTGATGTCAAATTCAAGGCCATTTAAAAAATAAAAAATGTCTGAAATAGATACTTTAATCTTATATTTCGCTCTAATCTTAAACTTTAAATTTGCATATTTTACTAGCCTTTCCTTCTACAATCCCATGATTTTTAATCGTAATATAAATCAAGGAATTCAAATTAGGATGATCATAAAATCAATTTTCAACTTTAATAAAAACGGGAAATGTGACTATATGTTTGCAGCAAGGCGTTTATCCATTAGTAAACAGTCATCTTCTATATACTACCATTTATAAATCTTGAGTACCATTCGAAATTCCTCAGGCTGAAACGGTTCGCCTTTCTTATCACGATTTTTTGTTTACACAATTGATTACGTCGAATGCGTTCACGTATTGCGTGGACGGCATTTTCTTTTCTTACTGACCGCGAACGCACCTCTCAAGGTCTATCATTTGTATGCATCTAACTTTTTGAACCTTTTAATTATACGAATCACAAATCGAGAGATTATATCTTATATTTTCATTCTTTATTAAAAATATCATAAGCGTTCTTTTCCATCAAATAATACGATTGTAGCAATACAATTTTCAGCATTATAATATATCTAGATATTTTTAATATTAAAAAAAATAATGTATATTTGATTCTTCAATTTTATATCTTGAATGAAAATGTTGTAATTATTATTTTTACTTTATTTGGTTGTTATTTAGTATTAATATTTCTTTTTTTTTCAATTTAAAGTGCCAGAAGATTTCAAAATCATGATATTTAAAAATGTTTTGATGTTATATTAAAACAGATTAGCTATATTGCCTATTCTTGGGTAGACACCGGTCAGCTATACGATACATTATCTCACGGTTAGTAGCGGATGACACAATAGAGTGCATTGACACTCCATTCGCGTTATTCCGATAGCGTCCCACCTCATGCTTAGCACAGATACACATGCTCGCTTGGATGCGCATAGAGAGCCCGCGAAGGTAGTGGTACTTTCACCAGGTAGCCGGATTCCACGTTGCACGCGGATAGCCAAGAGCAGCCCACTTTTGATACTGCATACCACTTGGGCATATACTGCACGCTATGGTCGTATCAAAATTAAAATGTTAACTCTAATATAAAACACACCGATGTTTTAGACACGGTGACATATTTTTATTTAAAATTGTGTATTACAAAGAAATTTTTATTCAATTTTATTATTTGGATAAAGTTTCAGATAAATATGTTCTTTAATGAACAACGATTAAAGCTTATATCATTATAATTAATAAAATAATTTCAACAACATAATGTCAAGTTCAAAATCACCTGAAGTTGTATATATTAAAATACATTTTGGATAAAAATTTTGGACGTCTATAAAGCTGGCACAGCCACTTCAGCACAATCAAATAAAATTTGTATAGAAATTTAGTGCTAATTTGTTGCTAATTTGCTCTATTGCAGATTTTGTTGCTGCAGCCGTTTCGGAAAAACCGATGGCTGTGCTAGCTAAAATATAAAGTTAGCCACTAAAATAAAAATAAAAATAAATAAAAAATGAAAGTAGATTATTTTAGTACTAATTTGTTGCTAATTTGTTGCTCTATTCCGGATTTTGTTGCTCCACCCATTTTCAAAAAATCGATGAATAAACAAAATTTTGTAGCTGTGCTGGATTCGATTCAAAAATAAAGTACCCTAAATAAATTTGTTACTCGGCGTATTTCTTTCCCAAAATATTTCTGGATTTTGTTGCTCGCGAAATATGTCGATTAGACATTTGTTACTCATTGTTTATAACAAAATTCGGTGGCTGTGCTGGATTCGACTCAACAGTAAAGTATCCTAAATAAATTTGTTGCTTGGCATATTTTTTCCCTAAAATGTTTCTGGATTTTGTTGCTCGCAAAATACGCTGACGAGCAACAAATTTTTTTAGGATATTTTACTCTTGAGTCGAATCCAGCACAGCCACCGAATTTTGTTACAAACAATGAGCAACAAATGTCTAATCGGCGTATTTCGCGAGCAACAAAATCCAGAAACATTTTAGGAAAGAAATACGCCAAGCAACAAATTTATTTAGAGTACTTTACTCTTGAGTCGAATTC
>JAJVSH010000017.1:1612996-1638882 GCA_021460005.1 Tetramorium alpestre | reverse complement strand
TATTTCGCGAGCAACAAAATCCAGAAATATTTTAGGAAAGAAATACGCCGAGTAACAAATTTATTTAGGGTACTTTATTCTTGAATTGAATTCAGCACAGCCACAAAATTTTGTTTATTTATCGATTTTTTGGAAATGGGTGGAGCAACAAAATCCGGAATAGAGCAACAAATTAACAACAAATTAGCACTAAAATAATCTACTTTCATTTTTTATTTATTTTTAGTGGCTGTGCTAACTTTATACTTTAGCTAGCACAGCCATCGGTTTTTCCGAAACGACTGCAGCAACAAAATCTGCAATAGAGCAACAAATTAGCAACAAATTAGCATTAAATTTCTATACAATTTTATTTGATTGTGGCTGAAGTGGCTGTGCCAGCTTTATAGACGTAAATTTTGGTTATTTTAAATGCGTTTACTTGCAAAAATGACATCGTAATAAATCATGAACATTTAAGCATAATTTATGCTTTCATGACTATAAAATCTATTATTATTANTTATTGTCAATTTATTGTTCAAAAGCTCGTATATTGCTTTGTATATCGAGACAACGTACAAGGTCACTAAAGGGAACAGAATTTATCGCGGTAGAGTTAACTCTTTGCCTTGACCTAATCCTGATCGAGGTCAAAATCAAGAACCTTTCTTGAAGAAATTTTTTCTGGTGCAATAAAATGATTATGACTTCACGTGTGACACAAAAAATACTTATTGTTAGATTTTTTATTACAATAACCAATTATTCGATCAAATCTATTGTATTATTAAAATTATTAAAATTATTTAAATAGAAAACTATTATTGTGAGTAATTTTATAAAAATGCGAGTTTTTATTATAATACAAATTAGTTCACTCTTAACAAACGCTAGCAAAAAATTACATTTTGCAGTTAAAAAACCGTCGTTGCCTGCAACACGGAACAAAAATCAATTTGTCTTTATGTAAAACAGTTTGCAAATTCGGCAAAATTAATTTCAGCAAATAAAATTAATATTCTTAACAAGTCTTTTTGTTGTTCATGTAATAACTGACGAAATTCAATGACAGCGCGAAACGTGCTATGCCAGCACATTTTTTTTCTTTGTGTATGTCTCTGAATATTAAAAAAATTTTTGACGAACACAATTTTTAAGAATGCTAGCAGAGAATGATACCGAAAATTTTTTCTTAATTAACTGTATATTGCTTCGTAAAAAGTGTTTGATAGTTTTTATAGTAATAATTATTAATTAGTAATTAAAAAAATGATTGGCTGCACGCCGACATTATGCACTTTTTCTAACTGTTTTGGATGTTAATAGATATATCTTTTCGACATTTGATAAAATATCTTTAGAAGAGATACTCTGTCTATCATTCATTATTATCACTTGATTTTATCAGAAATTTTCCTAAAGAAATCAGCTTGACATTAGTTACGTTGTTCAGTTTTCTAACATAATTATATATGTAAAAACGTATCGCGTATTTATTTCGTCATCTTCTATATAAAATTTATCTACATAAATACTACATGTCTCACAATCAGTTTTAATTTAATTAAAATGACTGTACAAGTTTTTGTTAAGAAACTGTACGAAAAAAATCAAAATTCATGAAGTAATTCAATTAGCTTACAAATGAAAGAAATGTACTAATAGGCCAGAGTAAAATTATTCTGGAATAGACATTTTTCTCGGCAATAATTCATTTTTCATATCGACAGAATCAACGATGTTATTCCGGTTAAATCGCAGGTAGATTTAACGTATTCCCGCTTCTCGAATAAATATTTTCATTACGGTGTACTTGCGCGTCGATCTGCATGCCACGTCGGTTTTGCTAAAGCGAAAAAATCTCAGGTATTATTTGCCGGGTCATAACGGCCTCCAGCTCAGCCTCGAAAGATATTTTGCACCGGTTATTTACACAGAGCAAATACACACAATTGCCATGAGTCGGACCTAAGATATGTATGGGATACAGAAAAGCGAGGTTGAGCTTGACGCATAACACAGGGGTTAATAACTTGTAATATAGAACGTTAGATCATGTAGCTCAAAACATACTACAATGCAAGGCCGAAGGGCTCTTTTCTCTTCCTTGCTTCGTACCGGAAACATGCACGAGTCGGATACGCTACTCCACGCTATTTCCATGAATTTAACTTCTTTAGTGCCACGCCCGTATACATATATACACGGATAATCAGATATATTTATTCTCTTTTTCCATTTTTTTTTTCTGTTATCGCTTCATGTTATGTTAGACGTTACATTGTTCAACTATAAGAAATAAAAATATATCTTTTTACAAAGACATATTACGATAAGTAATGGAGAAACATGTTGTTAAACCGTCGAGTATGATTTATTCGCTTTTCCGAGAAATCGCTTTTCCGAATAAGATTAATTTGCGCGTATGCACATCTTTTTTCCTCTTCTTGTCTCCAGAAATATAGAAATACTCTTGTAAAGCAGAATTATAAATAATTTGCAAGATATGTGATTTTAATCATATGTTACGCATATTTTAACCTTTTTGGATACGAATAACTATAGAATCTTTCAAAGTTAAAGAAAAAGATTTTTAATATTAATAATATCTTGGAGATGACGCGTAGTTTCGTGCTAACATGAGTGATTAATAACTGAAAGATCCTGGGTTCAAATCTCATTGTCAATGCTTCCTCATTCCGCATACATTCCATTCTTACCAGAAAGTCACAGAAGAATTTTTTAAGTCTAAGGACCAGTTTTTCCAACTTCTTGGCAAGCTAACTACGAGTTGAACCATACGTCTGATTTGTCTAACTTGAAAATAAAACAAAGACAGGCGTATGATTTAATTCGTAGTTAGCTTGCCAAGAAGTTGAAAAAACCGGCTCTAAGTGACATTAGGGATTATTATACCTAGCCGCCCATCACATACTACTGCTACTTAATAATATTTTATTTAATTATATGGTGAATAAATATGTGCGTCGATTAGAATTTTTTATAACGATCAACTGTATGATTATAACGACATTAATTATATAAGAAAGAAAAACTGTTCTGCAAATGAAACATACTTTATCTCTTTACATATGTATTGTACACATATACCTGTTATTTGCTTCTAAAGGTTTTTTTATACGTCGACTAAAAATGACATTCTTAAAATACCGGATATGTCGGCGAATATCACTGGAGTCTGAATAGCTGAATTGGTAAAACATTTGCTCGGTAAAGAAGTCCAGATTCGATCTCAAGATAACATTTTTCGTAATGCTAATTTCTCGTCAATAACATTCAATAACGGCTTCTGAGATATTTAATCGTAAACAATTAATACATTAATAATTAATATCAATTCAAAAATGCAAGATAAATTTTATTTTAAAAAAAGGGCCGCATAAAATTCGATTTTTCATCAAGATAATATTTTTCAGAATTTCTCGCTAATAACGTTTTCTGGGATATTTAATTGCATTAATAAGCAATTAACGTCACTGATTATTAACGTCAATTCAAATATGCAGATGAATTTTATTTTAAAAGAAAGGACTGTGTAAAATTGTGAACTGTGATCGGCGTAGTGATATTGTTGTAGTACTTCGAATGAAATTCTATATTATTATCAGGCCGAAATAATTTATATTAATTTATTGTTACATTGTTACACTGAAAAAAAATTCTAATTAAAAACGGACAAATAAAAAAAATCTTGTAGGCGTGATCAAATATTCTGGTTGCTATAATAGGAATTCTGGTTATTATAAGTTATAAAGTATTGAGTTCTATAATAATAACCAGAATTTCTATTATAGCAACCAGAATATTTGATCTATTCTACAAGATTTTCTGATTCATCCGTTTTTAAACAGAATTTTTTTCAGTTTATACATATTAGATACTGTCTGCTTCTTGATGCAAAATAAAATTGCTTTTTTAAATACTGCTTTCCAAATGCCAGTAAATTATTAATAAACATGAAATATCACTCGGGAAGAGATTAAATTGGCCATGCGTGATTCATAAAGAAAAAGCTTTTAGGTGTCTCAAAGAGGATTGAATCTTGTAATCGTCGGTTTTTCTGCAGTGTAGAGAGGAACTTCAGAATGATGACTGGCAATACTATGAATCTACCGTTTCTCGGATACTAATTAAATATTCAACGCATCATAATGCGATAGATAGTGTCAACGACTGTAATCGTTCCGTGCCTACAATCAGATATTTCTGTACTGCTGCAGTCATACCTGCATGCTTTCATAGTGCAGTAGCGTAGAAAACAATGATGTGCAGATGTATATCTAACAATAAGAAAGAAGAATAATCCTCTTATGTAAATCGAGGGCTTCCATCCCAAGTGGGATGTAAATCAAAAAACTCTATTTTACGAAAAAAGGCTTTTTAACTGTAATCGCCGAATTTACTAAAATAAAAAATGTATTCTAAAAATTCGTTTTAATTTTCTCTGACGCTTTTATGAATTTGTAAATAGTAATTGGAAGCGGATAGAGAGATATTATTAATAGTAATTTGTAATAGTTAAAAATGTTTATTTTAACATATTGTAAAAAATGTAAGAAAAAAAAAAGACATTTCGATACCTTACAAGCTACAAAAATGGGAAAACACTTTTGGCGGGCTTTTTGAATGCCTCTAAAGTTATAAGTTTATTTATCTTTCTTTTGCAACAAAGAACTACAATAGGGAAACAAATCAACTCATCCCTCATGCACGAGGCCCTCACGTATTCCAACTATGCCTGAGATATCTCCATTGTTTTCGACTTTGTCAGAGAGATACACGGAGTACGCCGGTTAGTAGCGAGGAGGAGGAAGAGGAGGGGGGGGAGAGGGGAGAGCGAACTAGTAGTCGAGGTTAAGCGTGAAATATCCCGTCGCCGTATTCCTACACTACGTGGGTCTCGCGGACCTCGACACGACGACGCAGTTGAGCGAATGTGCGAATACCGCGGGCGGCCGGCAGTAGTAAACCGCACAAATCGCGAGCGCGGCGGCGCATGCGCGCCCGCCGTGGAATGCGCGCTCTCGCGTATACCTTTACCTGCCTCCCGGGCCCCGCCGCGCGCTCCAACCCTCTCGCATCATCGCGCGCGGCTCTGCGGGCCCTTCTCCGCTCCGCTCCCCCTTCGCTGGGCCGTTGCAATCTCCTCTTTGTTGCTTTGCCACACCGCTGCGCCGCGCCGTTTCGGTACGCGCGCTCGCCTCGTACGCGCCGCACTACGCGGCTTATTTCATTCGGCGATGTGACGTCATACACCACGTTGAACGCGCGATACGTGTGTGAACGCGCGCGTGCGCAAACGTGCGTGCGCACGTTGCGGGTGACACGAGGCAGTTTGAGTGGCGAATAAGGGAAAAATCGGAGAAAAATTGTCGAGAAAGATCTAAAAGATTTTAAAAGCGATTTTCACATACCAAGTTTAAATCAAACTTGAATCAAAAGCCTCCTTGCAAGATTTTCAGATCTTTCTTGATAATTTTTACCCGACTTTTTTCTTTAATTTATTTAAACAGCTTCGTCTTATTCCATCCGTGCACGTGCATATTTGTAAAAGAAATTGGAAAGCGCACGTATCTGTATTTATATACACCGTGCGCGTGTAATCATGCCGCATGTGATTTTGGACGTTCAAATAAGTACTTTCCCAACTCTCTCACCGTCTTCCTACCTTTATTTTGCATACCGTAACAGCAGATTTTGAAAATGTTCGAGAGCTATCACAAAGCTATAAAAATGTTATCTTTAGTACATTTTACGGAAGTACATAAAATATATCATGTGCCGTTAATGTATATGCAAATACATATAGAATATTATAAATCGATTTAAATTTCTTGAAATTAATTGTGAAGAAAATGATTTGTCGAGTCTTAAATTTGTCTTAAATTTGTAAGTAACTCAGAGAATCACGTTTCGTAATGTCAAGTCGGTGAGCTTAAATTTAATGAGGAGAAAATGAGTTGCCGAGTGTGTCGCGGAAATATTGCAAAAAAATGCCAGTAATAGATTTTCACGAAGTCTTCTTGCACAAAGTTCATTCGAAATTCATGTTAAAGCATATATTAAGGATAAGCAGAGAAGTTCCACGACCTCTCTCTTTCTCTCCCCTCTTCCACCTTGCTTCTCCTTCTCTTCATGCTTTTCCTCCTCTCTCTTTTTCTCTCTTAAGTGACCTCTATATATGTATATAATATACATATACAAATTATAAATTATTATTTATATAAATGTATATAATTTTTAAAGTTTAACGTAGCACGTTCCCGAAAATTAAAATTAAAGTGTTTTAAAAAAATTAAATTAATTAAAATTCGATTGAGTAACATTTATATAATTTCGCATATTTTTATCATAATTTTCCGGAATTAAAATTCGGAAAATCACGTTGCATCTCAAGATATATACATAATCCAAGTTTTCATTTATTCCCACACTCGTATTATGCATAGTATGCGATTAATATCGTGAATATCTTGAAAACAATTCTCCAGACTTGCAAAAACTCTCATTCCCATTATTACAGCCAATCATAACGATATCCGTCTAATTCGCCACGGCAATATTCCAATAACCAGCACGATACAAGTACGTATGCAAGTTTCTTTACTTATAATTGTCGGAGCGCATGTTTGATAGATTCTCGCAAGGAGGAATGTGCGGAGGAGGAGGCGTCGCGCGCGCGAAAACGCGCTCGCTCGATCCGCGGCACGCGATGTAGCGTCGACGTTGCGCCGCGAGTCGGCGGCATTCGCAGGATCGCAGGGGCCGGGCCGCGCCGCGCCGCGCCGTTCACTCGATGGAAAGCGAGGAACGCGCGCGGAAACGCGGCTCGCTCGCTTACCTCTTCCCACCGCGGTGTCTCACGGCCCTGGCGTCTTCACGGTCGACGATTTATCTCGGCGCGCGTAATCCGGTTAATCCAACGTGAGGGCGCGGGGCAGGAACGCGTGGCCGGCGCGGGTTAGCCGCGCAACAGGTGGCCGCCGTACAGGTAAACACTCGCGGATCCGGACGCAACACCCCGCGCGGTGAAGCGCCGCGCGACACAGGCACAAAACACGCGGCGTCCGCTGGGCCGCGTTTCTCACATTGACGGCTCACCAGCGGTCTCCCTTCGCGAGGAAGCGCGACACCCGGCACACTCGACGCGCGCGATTCGGGGCGCGGATTCCGGCTGCCGGCGCGAGACTACCTAAGTCCACCTCTCGCACGCGCGCGCGCGCTAGCGCGCAAACGGTATATTCTTCACCGCGGAAACGCGGAACGTGAGGAATCTCAGCGTACGTGAACCGGAGCCGATCTCGCGCGCACAATCACGACACTTTACACCGGCTGCCGGCGAGTGACTGACTGACTGACTTGACTCGACTCGCCAGTCTCGCCACTCTCGCCAGTCGCCGACCGCCGTCGCCGGCCCGGCCGCCGTGCTCCGCGCTCGCCCACCGCCACACCGCGCTCCACCAAACTCTCCGCGCCGCACACCGGCCTCGGACTCGGGATAATCACCTTGGGATACTCACCGGCAGTACCGCGCGCGGCACGCCGCTTCCGCGCAGGAGGAATCAGCGCCGAAATTCCCGATTTCGAGGGCTCGCACTTGAACGTAATTAATTATAGATTAATTGTAGAGAGATACGGGATCTCTTTCTTCCTGTACAAGAAATTCCGTTTCTTTACATTTATATTTATATTTAGTGTTTCAGTTATTTTTCGTTTGCTAAAAAGTATTTTGTACAAGACTTTATTGAATAAAAACTTGATTGTTTTGTATTAAATCATAAATGTTTGACTGGAAAAATAATTATTATTTGAAATAATATTTTGAATACATTTAATTCAAGCAAAAATGTTTGAATACGTCTAATGCAAACAAAAACGTTGTTGGTTTCAATTAATTTAAAATGACTATTAATCATGAACATTAATCTTATATTTATTCAAGTCAAGAACGCGAAATTCTTGCAAAATTATTTTATTTAAAGTAAAGATATACGTTTTTTGAAAGTCAAAAAAGTATTTGTTAGTCCAAACATTAGTTTGGTTGGAATATATTTCAGTGATTAAATTTTTTGACTTTTACAAAATTTGTTAAATCCAAAGAAACAGCTTTCTCTATGATACAAATGGTACCGAAAAGAAAATCACATCTTGCAAAAATTAAATATAAGATGTAATAAAAAATATATAAAGTTTCGTTTTTGAAAAAAATTTTCCATTAAAAATTAACATTTTTGAATTTCTTACAATTAGTCTTATCTTTAGATAAGAATGTTCGACGACTTTACGTCACGTGTCTTTCATATTCGGAACCTGAAATATTCGATTTTTAAATAAAGCTGATACACAGTTTAGCTAATTTTAATATTGAACTGTTTTCTTTTATAAAAAAAAAAATATTCGTAGATTTTAAATTTTAAAGCAACTGTCATGAAAATTAAACTTTAGAAAAAACACTTTAGAATAATGAAGAAATATTATAATATTCGATGATAATAATGACATCAAGAACAAAAGAATTGCGGTATTAAGGCAATAAAAAAATTTAGCAGTTAGCTATTAACCAGTTAATTCATACTTTTTATGTCACAAACATACTTTTAATTAAATTATTAATCAATCAAATATGAATATCTAATAAAAAAACCGTACATTTTTTTACACCGTTAATACAAAACTAATTAATACTACAAAACTACACCCAAAAAAAAATAATTTTGATATACATAGAATCCTCTAAATTTTAAAGGACTTTTCTCTTATATTGATCTCAAAAGGATTTCTCTAAAAACAAGAGAAAAATAATATAAATAAGAATATTTAAGATAGAAAAAAGTATTTTTTTAGTTTATTGAAAGAGGAATATATTTTCTGTAAAACAATAATAAGCATATTAAGTGTTAATAAGTAATAAGCTTAATATTTGAGGAAAAATGTTATAGGAAAAATCATTTTGAACGTAAAATACTTTTTTTGGGTGTATATTTTCACAGATAGCATAAAGAATCCATAAAGAATTCCTGAAATTCCCGAATAATGGATTCTTTTTCCCTCCCACATCTGTTTTGAAAACATTCTTAAGAATTCAAAGAATAATTCACTTTTATATCATCAGTTCTGAATATTTTTTTGGATAGAAAAGAAATTCCATAAGAAATCAAAAGCAAGGCTGCATTCAGAAACTTCATTCGAGTAAAATTTTTATCTTTCTATCTTTTGTTATTTACTAAGAATTGAACAAGGATAGAAGGATAGAAATTTCGTTCGAGTAAAGTTTCTGAACGCAGCCCAATACTTCTATTGAATCCTTTTTGAACTACCGCGAAGGAATTCTTTTGTCATTGTATGTTCATTTCGAACAGATTACGCTAATTCATGAAGAATTTTTAAAAGTGATTTTTTTTCAGTTCATAACGATCACTTACGCTATTTGGATTTATATATGCATCGTTTTTTTTTCAGATAAGTCAAATATTTTTATACATAACTGATTGCTTTTATAATTAATAAAATGCGTACTTTTCCATAGAAAATTGTAATGATTAAAATCAAGATCAATACTTGTATTAATATTTTAAGACATCACTTACGACGATTCTTGAAATAAGTACAAGCCGTGATGGATCATAGGCTGATTTTACGATTAATTACTGCGAATAATTGTTCTCGTCACTGTTTGATCAGTTCAACGCGAGATTTTCTGATTGATTCGTTCAATAGAAGAATTATAAACGAGAATTACGTTCTATCGCTTATGTGTTCTTAATTAACGTAAATAGACCAAGTGCAACAAAATCTGAAGCGTATATAAAAATGAAAAGAAAACGGTGAAAAGTTTCGTTACGGTGTTATTACGAAGTATTACGAAGCGCCAACCAATCAACGATTTCCTAACAAAAAGATAGCTGATCAGCATTTATGTGTTATCTTTTTCTAAAGTCTTGTTTCCACGATACTGGAACTCGATTCGAGATCTCGTTCCGAGAAACGCGTGGCCATTTCCGCAAGAACTGCCAGTTGATTGGCTACGTTTCTCGGACCGAGATCTCGATCCGTGAAATTTGTAGCCAATCAACTATAATAGCTTTTACGGACAAGTGACAATTTTATTGGCTACACGTTTCTCCACATTAGAGTTAAAGAATAATACTCTGATTTTAGACTTATCTTAGATGTTTTAATAAAAAAGTTTCATATGTCTGAAGATTTCGTATGTGAAAATTTTATGTGTCTGCATGCGAAATCATTGGACAGGTAAAACAGGTAAAACCATGGAGATAGGAATATCTGGAGGGAGCATAAATGTGTGGGGGTGAAGCATGAGATGTGGGACGAAGGTTAACCGCTCAAGATAGCGACCATATTAGAAGGAGAAAGATAACCTCTGAAATTCAGCGGTTATCTTTCTCCTTCCAATATGGTCGCCATCTTGAGCGATTAACTTCATCCCCTTCGTCTTCTAGAAAAGTATCTTATGCTCCCTTCTGATATTCCTACCTTCATGGGTAAAACAGTAGATTTAATTCACAAACGCATTGTGTTGTTGTTTGTATTTCGATTCTGGAAAAGGATTTTTAAATCTGTAAAGGCAATTAGAAGATTAATGAATAAAAAATTAATCACACGATCGGAAACTTTTTTCCGAGATTTCAATCCTAGCCAATAAAACTGCTACTTTTCCGTAAGTTGCACGATGATTGGCTCATTGTCAGATAGAAATTTCAGACCGAGTGTTCTGGCATCATGGACTACGTTTACACGGCACTGTTAGGACTAATTCCACAAATTACTTTAACTGGAATTTAACTAACAACATCCAATAGGAGATTTTATTTTATATAAAACAAACACTCCTATTAGATATCGTTAGTTAAACTCCGATTAAAGTAATTTGTGGAATTGGCCTTTAATCGGGTTTTATAACATCAGTAGTTATCAAACAGACCAATCGTACAATTTTTCAGAAGAATGGACGAGCTATGATTGGTCTGCTTGACAACTACCAATGTTACAAAATCCGATTAACGGTGCCGTGTAGGAGCACTCATGGACACAGCCTAAGGACGGAATGTCGCGAGAGGAGGGAGCGCTCCACCCTCCTGCACCCTCCCGCCTACCCTTACTCCAATATGATATAGAGCTCGCTGGTTTTGATTGCTTGCGGAAGAGCCGCACGGCGCGACGGAATCCGTGGTGCGTTCCCGGCTGATTCGTCGCGAGCATCGGACGCGCGCAAAAGTCGGCGAGGCCTCCGCGCCGCGTTTCGATCCCGTCCGCCGTTCATCCCGGTCTCTGCTCTGCGCTACGATCGGGACCGCGCATAGAACGCCGAGCGACACGTGGAAGCGGCGCCAGGAAGCGGCGCCGTTGTTACAGCGCGCGAACACACGATTCCGCCTCCTCCTCCCTCCCTTCCTCTCCTGCCTCGGCCTTCCGCGACGGAGATGCTCTAGCCGACGACAGATCCCGGTCAACGTCCGTCGCAGTACGATGGAGTTTACGCCGCTGCTGCAGTCCGCGCTAAGTGCTTGCCAGTGTCACGCTCGCGTCACCGTGTCATAAAATGGTAAGGCCCTTCCCCTCCCTCCGCGGAAAAATGATCCTCGCCGGAAGGACGGAGATACGGTCGTACAACTGCGCCTTTCGATCCGCCGCTCGACTCTGCGTTGCCGCGATCACGATTCCTTCGCGGAGCAAGATGTCATGATCAACGTTACTGTAAAAATGTATGCGTTACTCCACGTGGCTCGTGAGCCACGGAAATCGCGATACATCAGGAAAATTCGTTATATGTCGCTTTAAATGTTTCGTACATGTGAATTTCACCGTTGTAAGTTTTTTTTATTAGTAACACTATTAATGCCTATTTCTAATGATGTAGATTAACTTTAATCTATAACTTACTATCTTTCTATCTTTCTCTAATTCTAAGAATTGGAAAAAGATACAAGATAAGCTAAACCGAGATTAAAGTTAATCTACATTGGCAAAAATGAACATAAGACTATTAAACGTATAATTTTTTAATAATTTATGTGTAATTTTTTTGATAGTTGTAACACAGCTATTAAGGATTATTATTAATTGTATACAAATTATATAAAATTATGTAAAGTATTACAATTTTACATAATTACAGCGTCATTGATTATTATGTATGTTTGTTATATACTTGGTTTGCATAAAATAAATTAATTAGTTTGGCTCGTGTTATCTTGTTTGATATTATGTAACATCATAAAGATAGCTTTTCATACGGCAGCATGCTGCAGCTACAGTTTGATATAGTTCACTATCAGATAGGTCTGATTGATTAAAATTTTTTATCAGATGCATTTCAATTTTTAATTAATAGAGAAATGCTGCTACCACATGCTACGTATGAAAAGGTAGCTTTATGATGTTGTAAGTATCGAACTGTACGTAATACTCGTATTTACGATTTCAGGGTACAACCATATCGCAATTGGAAAGAGATATTGGCTCCGATCAGTTTCCGCCTAACGAACATTACTTTGGTTTAGTCAACGTAAGTTTAATTCTACATTGGATGAAATCGATTTAGCGACTAAATCCATGAATTCACTTTGTTGACAATGAAAATCTGTTCTTGCAGTTCGGCAACACCTGTTACAGCAACTCGGTGCTGCAGGCTTTATATTTTTGTCGACCGTTTAGAGAGAAGGTCTTAGAATACAAAGCCAGAAATAAGCGGACTAAGGAGACCCTTCTAACATGCCTGGCAGACCTATTTTACAGTATTGCAACTCAAAAGAAAAAAGTAGGTTCCATAGCGCCGAAAAAGTTTATCGCCAGATTGAGGAAAGAGAAAGGTCGGTGCTACGAAAGATGTGTATTCATATTTACGTAGTAATGTTGTAATTAATTTTAATGTCTTTTTTTCAGAGGAATTTGATAACTACATGCAACAAGATGCGCACGAATTCTTGAACTTCCTTATAAATCACATAAATGAAATTATTCTGGGTGAGTATTTGTTTGTCGCTCTTAGTAGCGCACCGTAACACCGTATTTACCGTCGTGATTTCATCGCATCAGCGGAGAGAACTCAGAGCAAGCCGACTGGAGGAAAGTGTGGGGCAGGAGATGCTGCAGGTTCGCCACCAGAGCCTACTTGGGTTCACGAGATATTCCAGGGAATACTGACGTCAGAAACACGCTGCCTTAACTGTGAGACTGTTTCTAGCAAAGACGAGGACTTCTTCGATCTGCAAGTTGACGTAGATCAGAATACTTCGATCACACACTGCCTCAGATGCTTCTCCAATACAGAGACCTTGTGTAGCGACAACAAATTCAAATGCGATCACTGCAGCAGTTACCAGGAAGCTCAGGTATTAATGATACTTTGATTTACCGTTGATTTACCTTTTAAATCGCATAAATTATTGAAATATGATCTTTTTAAATTTTACAGAAACGAATGAGAGTGAAGAAACTACCCATGATCCTAGCATTGCATCTAAAGAGATTCAAATATGTGGAACAGTATAATCGCCACATAAAAGTATCTCACAGAGTAGTTTTTCCATTGGAGCTCAGACTTTTCAATACTGTTAGTACTCACAGATATTACTCATGAACACAGGATAAATTTCAGATACATGTTTTTAAATAAAACATAATTATGTTAATGTTTGAAGATAATATGTGATTATTTTAATTATAGAGTGATGATGCTGTAAATCCAGATCGATTGTATGATCTGGTGGCAGTTGTGATACATTGTGGAAGTGGGCCTAACCGAGGGCATTACATTTCTATAGTTAAAAGTCACGGATTCTGGTTGCTCTTTGACGATGATATGGTCGATGTAAGTGTTTTAGTAAGGTATAAACGTTTACAAAACTACAATTTAAAGGGTATTAATTAGTGTCTTTATATCCCTAGAAAATTGATGCGTCAACTATAGAAGATTTTTATGGACTCACGTCAGATATTCAGAAGAGCTCTGAAACTGGTTATATCCTGTTCTATCAATCGCGAGATTGTAGTTAAAGTTTAATATGAATAGCAATTGAAGTTAAACACTCCTATATGCTAATTTTTCGTATTTTAACAGAAGCGCGCAGTGCATGTGAATTTTTGAATGTTCTAATGGTTTGTCAGATTATTTATATACATGAGAATGATACGACGTTTGATAATGTTTTGGCTCGTAGAATATGTAGAAAGCGAAATGTAGTTCCGTAACTTACCTAAATTTTATAGAATTTTTGGTTTGTATATATAAACCAGTTGTTGGAGAAAAAAATTGGAAACTGAGTAATGTGATGCTTTATATTTATTTATGTTCAAACGCTAGTCTGCCTTTCGAAGAGAACAAGTAATTTACGTTAATACAGTAACTTACGTGTCCATTGATATAAAGAGAAACGTTGGAAGCACTATCAGATTCTATACAAATGTAAAGATATGACTGAGAATAAAAATATTGTTATGAGAGTTATGCATTTTGCTTTATTTGTCATGTTAAATGCAACGATACATTTATAGCACGAAATTAAAATAAAAAATCTTAGAATAAAATATCCAGGATCTCATTCATGATAATATTCTTATGTTCATTTCTACAATATAAATTAACTTTAATCTCGGTTTTCTTTTTTCGTTTTAAAAATTAAAACTAGATAAAAAATTAATTAAATTGAGATTAACTTTAATCTTCGAATTCTACATCGATAGAAATAAACATTAGAAAAATAACATCAATTTAATCAGTTAATTCTATTCAATTATTCTGATTCTTAAACCGCCTTATGTGAATGCAGCATCAAAAATAATAACGCAAGTTTTTTTTACTTTGAAAATTTTAGTTTATTTATAGCGATATTTTAAGCGATAAATTCATATGGAACAGGCGCGAGTAAGATGGGCGCTTCTCGTCCGGATACAATATGAGCTTTGGAGGGTTCAGCAGGCTGTCTCTTCAGCTGAACGCGAACGTTCGTTTGCTGCTTCGCCTCCTTCCTGAGCCTCTCGTTCTCCTTGACGCGCTTAAGGAAGTCATCCCGGCACTTGGAATGGCTCAGGTGCTCGATGCGCACGTTGATTCTCTTGGCGATGATGCGTCCGCGCACCCTCTTGTTCACGATCACTCCCAAGGCATGCGCCGTCACGTTAAACACACGGCCGGTCTTGCCGTGATAGACCTTGTACGGCATACCCTTTTGTACGGCGCCGTTTCCCTTGATGTCCACGATATCACCGACCTTATACGTCTTCATATACGTTGACAGGGGAATGGTGCCATGCTTGCGAAACTTGCGAGAGAACAAGTCCCTCGTACCACGTCTGTATCCCTTCGAGTTAGTCATGGCGATGAGTTAATCTGTAACAGAAAAAAAGATTGTATACAATCGCTGAAAAAAAAAACTAAATATATGCTAAAGATTTATATTTATTTCTACCAATGTACATTAACTTTAATTTTGATTCTTCCAATTCTTAGAAAAAAGTTAAATCAAGATTAAAGATAAAGTTAATTTATATTGATAGAAATAGATATTAATGCTCTGTCTCATCAATTTGGGTTTTTTTTTGTACAAGCGAAATTGCTTTCTTAAATATCTTCTTGTAAATTTTACTTTGTATAAACAATTAGTTTTAAAATTATAGTATAAAAATTATAGCTATTAAATATTATAGTAGAGTTATATATTGATAACTCAGAATTTTTTTAAATTCTAGAACATAAAAATAATATATAGGATGAAGTTAAAAGATTTAAGTTTGCTAACGGTATAAAAAAATTGTTGCTGATAGAAGGTTAAAAGATCTTGGAGAGCCGATTGATAAAATTTACTTCGAGTACAATTAGATAAATATAATTTGTTTTTAAATTAAGATTGCAACAGGAAGTTACTTCTTCTTGACGTTAACAAATGTTTTCAATACTCCATACATATGCGGAACTCACTCCGTGTAAAAACCTAACCTAAATATCCCCGCAATTTTTCGCACGAATCTAACGGTAAATAACGTTGCATTTCACATCTTCTGTGACAATTTATGTGATGAAAAACAGGTAATTTGTCGACGAAAAACATTGTTGTTACAGGAATTTTTACGCGTAACGTATAACGTGCGAAATGCACGTGGCTCGGCGGCTCGGGTGAAATCAACCGGGTGAAATCTGGCATCACGCGTTCTTCAGCCGAGCTGGGAATTTCCGTATAACAGCGAACAAAAGCGTAATATTCATTTTCGACATACATCGAGGAAGGATACGACGATTTAATCCGAATTGCGAGGAATAATCCTAAAATGCTGATAAACGTACACAGAGAACTCACGTTCACCGTCGCTGCCACGAAAAAAGAGGCACAATAGAGAGGCGACACGCTGCGATTCGTCGGAATCGATATTTTGGAACGCGCGGACGTCACGTGACGCTTATCGTGAATAACGCAATCTATGGTCATTTGAATTCTGTCCTTTTTCCATTCATAAATTTTTATTAAATAGAATTTAAATAGAAATAAAATTATCTGTTATTTGGGAAAAGGAATTTAATATACATTCAATATACGTCTTTTGGATGAAAATATTAAAAATGACGTGCAATTATCAAATTTTATACATATATAAAATAGAAGGATTAATAATCCGCAAATTCCAAGTTTCGATCGTTATTTTGTATGTCACAGTTCATATAAAATTGTTTTATGAAAGAACTGATTTTTTGATGAAAAAGTATGATGTAATTATAACCTTGAAATTCTTATTTTTAAAGTCAATTTATTTTCATATCTCTTTATGTCATTTTTAACTATAAATAAAAAGATATAATTATAACATTATAATTAAACTAATTATATATATTTAATTATATAAAAATTATATTTTATATTATATTAAGAAGTTAAACTGTAAATTGAAACAAGCTAGATGCAATAAATTGTTGCAAGATCAAAAAGTATTTTAAACATATTTGCATTATAAACAAATACTTATTTGTTTGTTACATATAAAATATGTACATACGTATTAGTTATGTGACTGATTTAATGTAACGCATTATACTAATAAATAATTGTTTAAGTGCGATCATTAATTACATATGATCACTTCAGAATTAGTTATTCTGCAGAGATGATTTCAATTATTGTATATAAAATAATGTCCATGATGTCAAAAAGAGCGTCACATCATGCAATATAATTTATTGTCTGTGATACCTGTGACGAGAAAACAAAGATGAAAGGGCATGATAGCAATTTTAATAAGCAATTTTGTTAATATCCTCTGCCATTTTTAATTCCAATTTAAGATAACGATGACAATAGTGATACCAAGATTAATGACGGATGAATAATCAGGAAGTATCGAGATTCAAAAGCAAAAGTACTCATCAAGATAGCGATAGATATTAGAAACTCATATCGCTTTGCGTATTATTAAAATAAAAGGCTTAATTTATATTATCTAACAGGTATTTTTTAACCACAATCTCACCCAAGTTAAAAAATATATATTTTACACATATAGGTATATTGTTTTTGTAAATAACATTATGTAAAATAAAATTAAAAAAATAGATTATCCATCCTTGTAACAAGAGAAAATAATTACAAAACAAAGTACTTAATAAAATTTGTATAAGTTAAATGCCCTATATACAATGATTACAATGATCGGATTTAGATGCAACTTTTGATCTAATTTTCTTGTGGATGATCTCTTTGGTGTTCACAATTCCTTATCTGGACAATCAACTTTTGTTCGAGAAAGTACGAGAGACGGTGGATAATGATTGGGATTATCGTTGACTATCCAGTGCAGATTGCTGTTATCTACAGCACCAGCAAGTGATTTCATACAATATATTTTGGAAGCTTTATCTGATGCAGTTTTGGATCAAGTCAAATAGTTGAGAAATTAAAGTTTTCTGTATATTCTAAAAAAAAGCATCTTATCGAGGAGACTTTGGTAAGTCATATAAATATTAATTTTAGTTTGACAAATCTATTCTCCTCAGAAATAACTAAAAAACCATAAATATCATCTACTAAATTGATATTATGTCATCATAGTATCAAAGACATCAATTACCATAAACTGGACCCTTGTCATTCACGTTTTGATGTCGGATACATATAATTAATGCATGCTACACTTTTTCACGTATCGTGAATATGTGATCCCATTGTAAAATCGGACTAAGAATCGCGTCTAAATCCAGCCACTAAATGAATAAATGTAATCTAATAACTTAAGTATGCTTAATAGATACGCAAAAATGTCAAATATATCAAATCAATTGACACAATCATATCAATTGACAGTGATCGCAGAGCCTAACTGCCGCATCAGTTTGTAACATTCCTGAAGGCGTTTCCTATCCCCTATTCGCTCGAGCGTCTTTGCGGCCTCCGCGAGCATGCCGGCGCGTTCTCCCGGTGAGGCCAACAGCAACGCCGGCAGATGCCTGCACGCCAGACATAATGCAACCGCGTGCTCTCTCTCGCTGTTGTTCTGCTCCTGCGATCGGTCCTTCCCGCATATGATCGAAGAGCGCGAGTTCCTGTTATGCAGACTACGATCCAATAAGATCTGAGTCTTCACCGGCGTCGCTCCGGCCATGATACGCGCCGTAGCCTCGTATAGGAACACTCGCGCCAATACAGACTGAAAAACAGACAATAATATAACATAAATCTTAAATTTAAAAAATAAAAAAAAAGATAAGATAGAAATTGTAGACTTACACTTACCGGGATATGCTGACACAATTGTCTCAAGCACGCCAAATCACGCTGAAACCCAGCAAGGGACACACTTGCAACCGATCTCTCAGATTCCGTGTCCAACTCCTGCCAGAGACTCGTGCGTATTTCGAGAAGCCAGTCGCAAACCAATAACTGAGTAAGCTGAAAAATAAGCGAAACGAATTAATAGGAGAACGTTTGCACACGTTTGAAAGATTCATTCAAAACAGATATAAAACTATTACGGATATGTAAAAATGGTGCTGCGACCTGCCACAGGAGTTGCACTGCAGGAGTATTGCATAGTTATATTTCATGCAATGCAACTACAATGCACACTTGTAACAGGTAAACGGTAGCACGGTTTACGCTTGAAAAAAGTTAGCGGTTTAACGATTCGGGATATGAGAGGAAAGATTATACTTGAGTGCTCGAATAAATAAATAATGAGTCTTAGAGTGTTGACTCGATTTTTACTTAACACTCGGCTAAGTCTTACAAACTTTTCGCAGAATGTACACGTCCGTTCGCGACGGTGTCTATAAGTCGAATCTTTCATTTAACCGATACAGCTGTACGAATTTCTTATTCTTCTAGAGCAGTATGTCCTTCCCAAGTTACATTTCTTTAATTATTAAAAAAAAACGAGCAATTCATTTCTCTTGTAAGCGACGAAAAAATTAAGAACCACCGGGATTTGAATTCAGAATCCTTCTTTCCGAAAGGCTAACTCTCATTGCTAGATCAAACGCTTCACTGCTTAACGCTTAATTCCTTATCTCGAATGGCCTAACGGCCCTAAATATCTTACATTCTTTATTATAATTTCGTTTTTTCAGTCTTATACCCGGTCAACTTATGTATCGTATCAATTGTATCGTATTTGTATCTGTGTCTATGTGATTGTGTATTCGTAACGCTTAGAATGTTCTCGCGACAAAAGATATTCGAATTATTAAATAACATAAATTAATATCCGATGGAGTATTATTAGCGATAAGGTCGTTACAACACATATGCATGAACAAAGCATAACGTATAAGTATACAACATTTAATCAACAAAATTAAAAATTTGTTGCTGCCTCGCAAAAATATGTATTGTTCCTTGAAGTGACTATTACGTTCCTGAAGCGATTTATTATTCATTCATTGAACTCCATCACTGCATTCAATGTTATTTAAACTCGACGCAGATCAATGTTTAAAAAAAAAACCACATTGGCGATGCAATTATCCATCAATTAAAATCTCTTCTAACTTACCAAGACTTGCTGCGACGATTGCTCCTTGCAATGATAGTACACCATGGACTGCTCAAGTAACAATCCCGCCTGATCGATGAAACGCATGGAGACCAACTTTGTAGGATGTTTTGCGACTTGAAGAACACTGAGTACGGCGTGGGGTAACGGGCTGCTACTGCTGTTGTTGTCGCCAATTTGGAAGTTTCTCTCGTAGGGGAATTTACTCTCCACAATGCTCCATGCCTTTGAATCTTCCTCTCCCAACCGCCAACTCGCGGCAGCGCAAATTACCGCTCCCCACCATAATCCAATCTCATCTTCGCAGGCTGCAAAAGTAAAAAGAAAAAATAAAATAAATTGCGTTGAGCAATAATACATATTGAAATGCGTAATTACAATATATATATATATATATAATATATATATATATATATATATATATATATATATATATATATGCGTGTAATAATAAACGTACATAATTAAAATAATTAAAACGTACATAATTAAAAATACATAAATACATTAATGTGAATATCTTTCTTTTGCAATTTCTGACAATTGTTTCGTACTTGCTACGCTAATTTTGTCAGCACACGAGAAACAGGCATCCACTTCCGCGGAAGCCATGATGATCCGTCCTAGTTCGAGCACGGTGGACGCGTGACCGTCCCCAACCGTCAGTAAACGTAGACACTGCTCGATCAGGTGATTCCTATACGCACGAGCCGCGTACGAAAGAGGGTCCGCACGGCTGCTCTGCGACGTAAATTCGCTATCGGACTGTTTCTTATACTGCCACTTTTGAGACGCCAAAAATCTTGTGCCCTCATCAGTCATGATCCATTTCAATTTCGGGGGAACGGCGCAAGAGGATAGCAGGACGCGCGCTTTGCCCAGGTAATATTTATGTATATACGGAAAGAAGGATTGTTTCAGGCATAGAGCGACGTTCGTGTAGATCTCAGCCAAAAGCGGCTTCGGCATACTTTCGCCGGCAGCTTCGGCGTAATTGACAGCACAGAGAGCGAGATACAGCGTCGAGTCCTTCGTTCCTTCGGACATACGAAGGCAGAGCATGTGCTGGTAAACAATGGCGATCTCCACGGCGGACGTTTCCGCTTGCTGCCGTTCCGATTTCTCCAACAGCCATTTGCTGACCTGCATGACCCATCTACCCAGCCACAATTTGTGAAGGGTCTGCCGCACTATCTGCCATGTAGTAGCGAGAAAGGTTTCCGTACGTGATAACGGAAAGGACCGGCCAAAGTACTGCAGGCACTGATGTAAATCTCGATACGCCTGATTGCATTCGTGTTTGGATATGTTGAACTCGGCCTGACGTCTCCAACGACGTATCTCGAGGAAGACCTTGCTGTCGGTAGGCAAAATGGGATCGCCGTATGGTAACAGCTTACAAAGACCGACCGCTAAGAGTACCAGATTGATAAACCAGAGAATAATGTTGCTCCACAGTTGCTTGTCTGATTCCGTCTGATCTGTAATCGAAAAGAGGAAAAAGGAATATTTTCTCCTAAAGAATTTATCAAAATTGTGCGCAGAAAAACTATGCGCATTTACCTTGATAATTGAGTATAGTCCGTCCGTCCAGTTTCGTATTTACATAATCGTAATTAAATCTTCCAATATTATTCACGAAGATACCCAGAGGATTGAACGCTAAAAATAGTAGCATGAATCCACACAACGTCAGTCGAGTGTGATCCCTCATGCCTCCGCTGGACGAAGTGGGCACAGGGTGTAGATTGTGCAACGTATCCGGATCGTCCTTTACTGACGACGGAGACGGCGGTGATAGCGGTGCGGGTGCCGGCGACATGGATGGCTCGCTTGAATCGGAGCGCGGAGGCGTCAACTCCCCGCACACCAACAAATCGCGGATGTTTTGCCGTTGCGCAGCCATCTTCAACGACAAATTCTCGGCCTTTAATTTCGCATTGGAGTTTTGAAGGTACCTGTGTTGCATAGAGCAAGATGCATAGAGCAATTAGAAGCTGTCTTATTAACCTGATACTATCATGGGTATTCTGTGTTTGAGCGATTATCTATTCAAGGAAGGAAACTTCTAAGACTTTATTGAAACTTCTAAGAGTTCCTCACTTCTTGTCCTCTTATTTTTTCCTTTTTAAAATGAAATACAGACATTTGTTCTAGAAATTTGAGAACATGTTCATGAATTTTTAGAGATTTTTTAACTACCGTAAATAAATAAATAAAAAATTGTCGAAAACAAAATACCGATGTACAGATAAAGTACCATTTTTATGGTATTTTAAGAGTTAATATACTGTAAATATATAAAATTAGACTCTTAGTCCTTGCCTAATATAATCGATGGTTTTTCGTAAAATTGCCGACTTGTTCAGCTTGGCGTCGATTCCGACTATAATGTTTTTCAGTTCAATTATCTTATCGTTGATCGACGTCCTGTAACGACGCTCGATAGCGTTGTGGGCACTGCGTTTTACTTCTCTTACTCTCGGTACGCCCACGTGCGTACCCGTGTTGAGCCGATTAATTTGTACCTTGTCAGTATCCAGCACTACAGGAATCCCTTGAATCATATAGAATCATATTAACGCTTGCTATGACTGTGCACTTCATATTCCTACATCACAAAATGATAATCATTCATATTTACATAATGCTAAACGTTAAAAAAACTGTAACTACTTCGTTTTATTTACCTGTAGTCAATACCGTCCCGCTTGTGGTGTTGACAAGAGTATGTATCTGATGTGGGACAGGAGTTGACGTGATGGTTTGCCCGCCCTTTGAGTACACAAGGGACTCCGACTTGATTAATTTGGCTGGCAGAAGTAGCTGCCGTTGCTGGGCAACTGGGGCCAGGGTTACGACATTCGGCGACTGCACATTAAAATTCATATTCTGCGGTATCGCATATTGCGAGCTGAATACCGTAGGATTCGTTGAAGACACTATTCTCTGTGGTCTGTTTTGCGGCACTGTCGCACGGTCTTGCTGTACGTAAGCAATGGGTTGACTGTTATCTATCTGTTGCGTCACCATAACCGTGGTATTCGATGGCTCAAGAATTGCCGGATTCTTGAAATCCTTAAAGTCCTTAAACTCGTCATTATTGAGATTTAACAAGTCGAACGTGTCTCCATCCATTGGCATAGGTTCTTCCAATTCAGAAAGCAGAGCTTCATCGCTGAAAAGCTCATTTTTCAGCAGCTCACTCTCGCAATTTGTGAGAAGATCTGTAAGTTAACAATTGTTAAAATTTATAACAATAAAAATCTTAGATTTCTAACATTTTATATAAAAAATATAAATTTTTCTTGTAAGGTCTACTTTTTAACTTCAACTACTTTTATATAATTATAAAAATATTATGTAAGAAATCTTGAAATAATTTTATTTAGCGCGATATAATAAAGCGGGGATAGTCATTTTTTAATAATGCGATCAGTGACATCGCGCGATGTTTACATCGCTGCACAGATGCGTCAATAGACGAGCAGAAAAGAAATTTGAGAGAAACATCAACGTTATCTTTAATAATGGAGTAAAGTAAAACCTGGCGATCAAATGTCCTGTCAGTTTCTCGAAATACGCGCGAATATAAAATTAAAAGGGAGAAAGAGAGAGACGATACTCGTGGAAAAAAAAGCGAAACGCAAGACCTACCATCGATGCCCGTGACTTCGTTCAAATTGAAACTGTCATTCGATTGGAAATTGGAAAAATCATTTTCCGGGGCAGGTGCCCAGCTTCCCGGGTCTGCCATTGCCGTTGCCGGCCACAAATGTCCCCGATCACGTTGAGCGAAACTCGCAAGCCGTCAATATTGCTGAGCGTGGTCGTACGATATGTCAAACGCAGTAGCCGGAAAATTACGAACGATCGTACGACCGTCGCGCGACCAATCCGGATCGTCGTCGCCAATCGGACGATGTTGCGTCATAGGGCGCGCGTTCCGAAATCCGTGTAAACAAGATCGCTCGCGCGCGGCTTGCGCGCGCCTGGCGGATTCAGTCGGAAGTGATCAATAAAAATCTTTGGTTCATCCATGGAGGAATATCAGGAAGGAGCATAAGATACTTTTCTAGACGAGGGGGAGAGGGTGAAGCTACCGCTCAAGATGGCGATCATATTGGAAGGAGAAAGATAACCTCTGAAATTCAGCGGTTATCTTTCTCCTTCCAATATGGTCACCATCTTGAGCGGTAAACCTTCGTCCCACGTCTCATTCTTCACTCCCGCGCATTTATGCTCCCTCCTGTTATTCCTACCTCCATGTCTGAACTAGTCTACGTTGAAAGTCTACGTTGAAGGGCGCGTTCCGACGGATAAGAGTGCTGTCCCATGGAGCGTATTTCGCGGAAGCGGAATCAGCGGATCGCCAATCACGAGATCGTTCTGCTCGAACTCTTGTAAAGATTATCGACATATATAGCGTTTTCGACTGAAGCGGGTTAACCCAACTCGGATTAATTTTCGACCAATCACAATTATTCTTCTAAAGAATGGAGTAACCGTGATTGGTCAGTTATAAAAGAAACAAACCCAACCCGGATTAGTTTTGCTTCAGGGTGCATCCCGATGGATAAAGAAACAGCGGAACGGAACAGTAACGGAAAGGAAACTAGATGGAAGGCTAACCAATCAGAGTGATTCCGTTCCTTTGCGTAGCCGGGTTCCCTATGGCAAACATTTTAACGGAACGGAACAAAAACGGAATCATTCTGATTGGTTAGTCCTTCATAATTTGAGGAGCTAAGCAATCAGAGTGATTCCGTTTTTATTCCGTTCCGTGAAAATGTTTGCCATGGGGAACCCGGCTACGCAAAAGCGGAACAGAATCACTTTGATTGGTTTGTCTTCTATCTAGTTTCCTTTCCGTTACTGTTCCGTTCCGCTATTTTTTTATCCATCGGGATGCGCCCTCAATCGAAAACGCCAATAGAATGAATCGCTGATGGCAGTGGAAGGGGTAATCGCACGCGTAGAGTGAGAGGCAGATAATATGAGGTAACATTCATATCTTTTCACCTCTTTTTACTAAAAGCTTGATTGGACGTTCCTGCTTGGAAAAGAGATGGAACGTTACCTCATATTATCTGCCTCTCACTCTACGCGTGCGGCTTCCCTTCCACTATCATCAGCAGTTCATTCTATATGTCGATGGTAAAGATCTTGTCGAAACGGTGCTGTGATTGGCGATTCGCTGATTCCGCTTCCGCGAAATACGTTCCATGGGACAGCACCATGGAGGTAGGAATAACCACAGACTTCTATGCATACTAGACCGCTAACTCCTTATGTATAAGGTGGTGCCCGATTTTACCATAGACTTATATAATAGACTGCGCGTTCCGTGAGAGAGCTTGGGGCCAACACTAGAAAGAGAGAGCAATAGCGTAAGTAGTTATGTCTCTTTCTAATACGGAGGTGGTGGGGACACGAAGAGGAGAAGTTGCTATGCGTCTCCATAGCGATCCCCCTCCGTACTCCTCCCCACTCTTTGCGGTGTGCGAGAGAAAGCGCACTACTTACAGACTAGGGATGGGCGATGTTGAAAAAAATAATCGAACGTTAAAAAATCGATCACAAAATATATCGATGTCCTACAATTAATAAAATTGAAAAAACATCGATATTAATCGATAATTCGAGTTTTTGTAGTAATGTAAACTGTCAAAAGCGCATGCCGACACTCACCCGCGGACAAAAATTTCGAACCAGAGTGTTTCATACACATATATGTAACATTCTTTTGCCATCGCTAAAATGTCATCTGCCGTATTAAACCATTGAGTTTTTATTAGAAGAGATACCAGCGAAATTCAATTATTTTCTTAAAATTTAATCGCGAACAATAGCCGTCTTTTCGAGGGTCCCGATGTAAATTTAGCACGAAT
>JAJVSH010000017.1:1534646-1612935 GCA_021460005.1 Tetramorium alpestre | reverse complement strand
GTTGGTTGCAGCAATCTTCTAAAATTTTTTGAGACGAACCACGTGGAGCCACGTCCGAACGTTCGATACTAGTTCGCGAATGCTAGTGACGATTCTAGTGACATCGAACAAAAAAACTATCGTTTAGGGAATAATCGAGTTGAGAAAACATCATTGAATAATCGATTCTGTAAAAGAAAAATAATCGATGTCAAAATAATCGACACGATATCGCCCATCCCTATTACAGACTATCTCTGTCCTTTGGTCCCGGCGCACGCTGGTCCATAAGAACGCGCAGTCTATTATATAAGTCTATGGATTTTACGTACAAACAAGTATATAAGTCCCTCTTTTTGCGCATGCGCTACACACTTGTATAGGTGTATGTATGTATGTATAAAGGAAAGATTTACATGTATTGACTGTTGAGTTGGTGGGGTGTCGACGCATGCGAAGAAAGAGAGACCCAAGGAGACCTAAGTACATAAAATCTTGCGTCATTTTATATAAGCCAAATCTAAGGAGTTAGCGGTCTAGTATGTATAGAAGTCTGCTCATGCTCCACCCCCGTGCATTTATGCTCCCTCCAGATATTCCTATCTCCATGATTTCTGCTTTTGTAGGGAATTAAGCGTTTTTAAAATTAATTTTGATGTTTTTTCAATAATAAGTAGTTGGCGACATTGTTCCGCATTTGGCGGCAATTCAGTCCAACCGATCCAACGTGGTCGATTGGTTTAGCTGTTGAACTTGAAGTTTCCGTTTGTTACCTGTGACCATAACTACCGTAAGGAGGATCGTAAATGAATTTAACATTTCTGCAATTTCGTTCGCATTGTGGTCACTTCTGTTTAAAGGCTTCGGATTATAGCAATGGACCAATCTGTTTACGAAAACTCGAATGTGATTTATTCTGGACGCGAAAGCGATTCACTTCTCTCGTCAGGTAAACAAAAAGAACAAAGAATACATTTATAGGCGTATTCTGTAATTAACAAAGGATAGTTCTGTATCGTTACAATGTCATTGCGCAGCTTTTTTACTACGTATAATATCTGCGCGACAATACTGTAACGATACAGAACTGTTGTCCTTCAGAGTTACAGAATACGCCTGTTATTTATATGTATTTATAAATATATTTATTTTCAATATCAATACATAATATTTGGCTGACAATTTCAAGATAGTAGCAAAAAAAATTGTAGGTTTTATTTTCTCTTTTTAAAATATGTTATATTATGTACACAAGTGAGTTGTTTAAAATTTTTTTTTTTTTTTAAGATACACTTATTGCCAGTGATGTCAAGTTCAATAACAGCCCGTTCGAGGAGCAGAAACCACAAAAGAGAAAGAAAGAAAAGAATGAGAAAGAAATTGAGCTTAAAAAGAAACAGGAAGAGGAATATAACAATGAAGTTCATGAACAGAGATACAAGCGATTGATGCACTTGTTACGCAAAAGCAAATTTTTTTCATCCTATTTGATAAATAAGATTGAAGGTGTTGAAAGTAAAAACGGAGAGATAGGCACCAAGAAGAGGAAACGTCCTCCTGTTAATGATGAAAATGTATCACCGTTAAGAAAGAAAAAAATCAAAACAAACAATGTAGGGGAGTATGACATACAAGAATATATATCTACAGAAGTAAGTAATGAGATATGGACTTTGGGATAGTACCATTTAATAACAAAGAAAATTTAGAATTAAAATATTTTTTTGTAGATAAAGAGAAAAGTACAGTCCACAAAAGGAAAGAGGAAGAATCTGAAAGTGAAAGAGATAGAGGCCGAATTATCCGTAGAATCAGATGTGGAAGGAGATGAGGAAGCGGATGTGGAAGCTGGTAGCACTACTACTGTATTAAAATATTTCTGTGGCGAGCTATATGATTATCAACAAGCAGGTTTAGAATGGTTAAAGCTGCTTTATGAAAACGGCTTAAGCGGAATCTTGGCCGACGAAATGGGACTTGGGAAAACGATACAAGTGATAGCCTTGCTGTGTCATCTTATAGAGAAGGAACAACCAGGGCCCTACTTAATAATTGCACCTCTCTCTACTATACCAAATTGGATTATGGAATTTGAAAAATTTGCTCCTGCGATACCGGTAGTTTTATTCTATGGCACAAAAGATGAAAGGGCATATCAATGTCGAGAAATCAAACGTAAACATCATGTCAAAGATGATTTCAGAACGCAGCCTGTTGTAATCACTACGTATGAAACACCGTTGTACGAAAATAAATTCATCAGGTTTCAAAAATGGAGATACATCATAATAGATGAAGGACACAGAATAAAAAATTACAAGTGTAAATTAGTCTCGTATGTATCTGTTAAAAATTTATTATATTCATTAAAAATGAATTAATGATAAAAAATTATTTTCAAAACTTACAAGTTCAGTAAAATGATAAATACTTTAATTGGTTCAAAGATATTTGAAATAACATAAAAAAAATCTAATTTCGAAATAGGCTTTATTCAATAGGCTTTTGTATTAAACTTTCTTCTTAAAATTAAGATTATTGGATGTTTGTTTTTTTTTTTTAGGTTTCTGAGAACTGTAAAATCCATGAATAGGCTAATACTAACTGGAACTCCACTTCAGAACAATTTAGCTGAGTTGTGGTCTCTTTTGAATTTCTTACTGCCAGAAATTTTTGATGATTTAGGTACCTTTGAATCGTGGTTTGATGTTAAGCAACTTCAGCATCAAGAGGGCACTGAAAAATTTCTGAAGCAGGAAGAAGAGAAACATGTATTGTCGTCATTACGCGAGATTTTAAAACCATTTATGTTAAGACGGATAAAAGCTGACGTTCATCTATATATTCCTCCTAAGAAAGAGTTAATTGTTTATGCGCCGCTCACAGAGTTGCAACACGATTTATACAAGGCAGTATTGAATTACGATTTACAAATGCTGAGCAAAATCGAAAAACCAAATCTGATTCTACCGATCGTAGATGGTGAAAGACCTAAAAGACAATGCTTTTTAAGAAGTAAATATGGATCTATTGAAGAGAAGTCCGAGAACGAAGCGCTGAGTACTTTACAAGAAAATAATAATGACATTGAAAAGAAAACAATGACATCTTTTGGGGAACAGAACTTATCAAAATGGAAACAATATACCGATGTTACAGACCGTAATAGAGAGTTTCTTATTCGTATTCAGCTAAATAATAGAAGTAAATGTTACATTATTTAAATGCACATAATTTTGATCCGAGTTTTATATTGTTATATGTTATTTCATTACTTTTATTTATATGTTCTAGTTCCAATGTATAAAAAAATAGTAAATCATCCATATTTAGTTCACTGTCCACTGGATCCGACCGGTTTACCGAAAATCGATGATGATTTGATTAGATCTTCCGGTAAACTTTTAGTACTGGATGCTATGCTGGCAAAACTTAAAGAGCAAGGTCACAAAGTTTTACTGTTTTCAACAATGACTATGATCTTGGATATGATCGAGGATTATCTCTCGTTACGAGATCATCGTTACGTGAGATTAGATGGTCTTACTAAAATTGAAACAAGAAAGCAAAATATTAGTGATTTTAATAATGATCCGGATATATTCCTGTTTCTCATATCAACTAGATCCGGTGGGGTTGGATTAAATTTAATGGGAGCAGATACTGTTATTATATATGACAGTGATTGGGTGAGTTATTATCAGTAGCATTTTCCACACTTTTTTCCATACTTGCTGATTTCCGTACTTCATTTATGTTAATTTTTTAACGCTTACAGAATCCACAAGCAGATATACAAGCTATGGCTCGATGCCATAGAATAGGACAAATAAAACCTGTAGTTGTCTATAGATTGTGCACTAGAGGAACAGTTGATGAATCGATTATCAAGCGATCTGAAGCTAAACGTATTTTGGAGAAAATGGTTATCTCAAAAGAGTTGAAGCTTTTTAATAAAGATGTTTTACTCGAGTTGAAGAACCTGATGAATTCTAAGGAATACAAAGTTGTTACAGCTGAAAACGAAGGTAAGTTTCTTGCCGTCACGCATTATTATTATAAGTAATAAATATATGTGCTTTTAATTATAAATATATATACTATAGTATAAGAGCGAGTAGGGCTATTTCAGTCCCTAATGCTACTTAGATCTAATGCTGAAGATCTTGTGTGACTTCCCGCTGAAAATTGTATGAATGATGAACACCGGGGATTTGAATTCGGGACTTTTTCGTTATTAATCACTCGCGTTAGCACGAAGTCATGCGTCATTCCGTAAATATTAACTTGTTTTTATTTGTTTTACAGTTTTTACAGAAGCGGAGCTGAACAAACTATTAGATAGAAGTGATATGATGATTGATAACATTGACGCACAGATTTCTCAAGAATAGATAAAGAATATATACAATAAATACAAATTACTTTTATACGAATTTATTAAATTATAAATTAAAACAGACAAGTAAATACGTGTTATCCTACACAAAGAAAAATTTAATATATATATATATAACCGATTAATAATTACTCAGTTTTATTTTTTGTAAGTTGTTTATTTAATTTCTTAATAAAGTATTTTAATTGAAAACGAAATTAAAATCATTTATCCCGTTTCTTATTTATTAATTAAGTAAAACTCATTAATGAAAGTAACGACAGTATATTCCTTGTATAAAATTACAACACAAATTTTTTTAACGATATTTTAGACGAATCTTTAACCGTTTTTACGTGCAAATCAAGATTTATTTGTTTTCATACGAGTCTTTCCTATTAGAGGATTTTTGTATTTACAAGATTGGGTCAATCGTTCACGAAAATCAGCTTCTAGTTTTACATACGTTCCACCTGTTTCAAATGCATGTTATTTAAATATTTAGATGCTTTTTTGTTTACTTCGATATATAATACATATTGCATGAGAAACATACCAATAGGTTGTTTAATTTTACAGCCATGTTGCTTGTTATTAAATTTCGAAAACAAGTTCTCTATGGCTGTTCTCTTTGTCAGAAGAGCTATCATTTGCGCCGCGGCTCTTTCCTCAAAATCTCTTTGATTGTCTTGATTGTGTCTTACATTCAAATTCCCGCTCCAGTATCTACCGCTGTTCCTAAACGATAAAATCATATATAAATTTGGCGCATTTTACGAAGATGCTTTCTATTTTCATCAACGCGATTTGTTACTTGTGACTATTCTGATGCTTTGCTTTAGCTATCGGCTTTAACGCGCATAACGTATTGGATTCTTCGCTGTAATAAGATTCGTCGTCTACACTGCTGTCTTCGTACACGGTTCCGCCGTCATCTTCGTCGTCCTCATCTGTAATCGAGGAAGTGGGAGACGAGACGTCGGTGGTCACGGAAATCCGCCGATAAAGCTTCTGTAAGGACTTTTGTGAATCTTGCGCTTGGAGCAATCGGCGAAGTCCTGAACCTCCCCAAATCTTTCCTGGTTTTTTTTTTGGAAGAATTTTTTTCTGCATTATAGAATTTCATTCTTTACGTAAGAGAAAGAAAGCATCAAGTTGACAATTTACCGAGCAAACCAAGTCTCGGTCTCTGTGGCACGAGCTCTATGCCGTTCCACCACATTGTGTCTTTGCACACTAATTTGCCTGGACGAAGAGACGGATCGCGTGTTACCAACCGTGTGATTTTTTCTGGGAAAAAGAGCTGTGGTGCTTCCAAAATTATCACTTCTCTATGAGCTGTCAGGATATTTAACATATTTAATTCCTTCTCATCTCTTACATCTGGTATGTGTTCCTAAAAGAAAATGAAAATTTTTATACAAATTATGTATTTTCATTATATCCTTCTCTATGTTACATTCGCATTTATGAATAAATTCTATTTTATGATATAATTACAAAAGATATACAACCAACCTTGTATCTACATCCACCTTGATTTGGTAAAGCTTCAAATCTGTAGGCAGATTGACTGCAACATGGATATCTTCCTAGCGGAAAGGGCATAGGTCTTTGTTGCTCGTTTACGAAAAATTGCGCAGGTTCCGGATGATAACAGCACCAACCGATCTGATGTATCGGAAAATATACGTTGCACTGTTGACAGAACAAGAAATGGCAGTCTCCCCATAATCTCCAATACACTTTGCGCCAAGAGCGTAGCTCCGATCGCAAGGCAATGACATAATCGTTCAATGTCCAAGTCAAATCTCTGAAAAATTATTTTGTTCTTAGATTGTTTCATATCATATTATTAATAATATTTATGTTATAAAAACACATGTGCGTAGCGTGTACCTAACATGTTTGCTATGAACGGTTCCCTTATTATTGATTTTCATTGCGCTCGGAACACAAGGCACGAAATCGGAAATCGATTGTATAACATTCTTGCTACATTTTCCACATTTAAACATTGTAGTCAACGAGCTGTAGTGCCCCTTTTTGTTATCCGGAATAGCCTCCATTAGAGACATAATTAACTTACAGAACAAACGACTCTGAATTTTATCTTTTTTGTCTTTTAGCATTTCAACGTCTTCGTTAGTAAACAATTCAATCAATCTACGGATAATTGTAATTTTTAATAAGAATAATCATAAGAAGGAAAGAGAAGCCTTTAACACAATCATTTGTTACTGTTCGGCACGATAGTATGTTACGAAATATAATCAAAGTTATGACAACACGAATGTATACCTTGTAAGAAGATTGTCGTCTAGACACGTTAAGATTGTTGACGTTTTTAAGATGTCTGACATATTGTCGTGGCAATACTGAAGGCAATTTTCCAAAAGTGGTTCCATTTGTAGAAAGCAAGCAGACACCATAATCGGAATGACGTTGTTCGCCTCTAAAACTGGCCATTCCGACTTTTTGATGATGTCCTTCTTCACCCATCTCATCAGCCAATCGAAAATAACTACGTCACAATGCACCGATATGTCTATCTCATCGAGTTTCTGTCCTGCTGTGACATCAGCGAAATAACACATTTTTTGTATGAGAAGCTTTTGCGGACATCGAAAATTCTTCCTGATATTTTTATCTTCGTCGCATACATGAATTTCCACTTCATTTCTGCAGACAATAAATATAGGGAAATGTCAATCATATGTGTATCACAAAACAAATTGAATACGAAGAATTAATTCATTTACTAAAAATACTTTTAGTTTCATGTGGTACAAAAAGATATAATTGCAGTTAAAAGACTTACTCCAACGATTTCTTGCTAGTCTTATTCTTTTCTTTGTCTCTTTCCTTATGAGTCAAGGCCTTACTTTCAATTACATTATTCAAAGAAGCACTTTTCTTTATATCCGCAGCAGCAGCGGACTTCTTAATGACAGGCTGCGATAAAGCAGATTTCGGGAGCATGTACGGCAGGACGGAGTCCAATAATCCCTCGTGCAAAATATCTCTTAGATTTTCCTTCATGATTTTTGCCAGACCATGTTCACTTTCTTCCAAATGCCCTTTAATCTGTACCTTCCCCTTTTCATTCTGGACTTGAACGCTCGGCAATTGATTCGTTTCCTTAATGCTGTCTCCTGCCTTCAAATGTTTGTTAGAAAAAGAATTTTCCACACTGGAAGATGCCTTCGTGGAGCCGCTGTTATCGCACGTGTTAGAAACATTGCTGTTACAAGATACCACGGAAGACTGCGAGCTTATCGCGCTCTCCGATGTGCATGAACTCGCTTCCTTATTTATCGTTTGTGCCAGTAGCGCCTGCAGGGAGCCGCTGTTTTTGCTCGGCTGTTCTTGAGTGTTAGGATCGCGAAGTGTTAGGATGATTGCTTCATTACTCTCGCGCGTCTCCAGATTTAAATTGATCTTGGCCAACTCGTGCCAATCGATCTCGCTATTGGCACTCAGTATCGTGGCGAGACCGTCGCAACTGTCATTAACTTGATACGCAGTTCTCATAAATTCGAAAAACGCTCCCATCGTTAACTTGGCGTGCTTATCCTCCTGGAGGTTTCGCAATCTCTCGGCTAAATTCAAAGTACCCATTATTACTACCGTCCGCGGACTCGTCGAGTCTGCGATCGCGAGACAACTCAACCCATTCTAATGCAGTTATTACTCGCCGGCTCGTTTCGCGTCGAGCCTCTCTAGTTGGCATATATATATATACACACACACAGTTATCAAACGTGGTTGAAAACTTAGCAGCGAAAGCTGTGCTAACGGCATTAGATGAGGATACAGAGAAATCATCAAAACACTTCAAAACAAAGGTGCAGCATCCAGTATCTAATTTCGGTGCGATCTAGCATACCAGTAGGTCTACGTATACCTTCGTTACTCGTCGAGGCACATGCCCTTAATATCGCACCTGCGCTTAAAGCGACATTATTTTGCTGCGACTCCATGTCTCTAAGGGATGCAATTTAATTTTATTGCATAGGTAACTTGTGCATCAACAGGAAATTTCATATCGACATTCACCGTGCTCCGGCATACAGCTATAACGCCGAAAGATCACGAAAATTTGAATAGATCGAAGAGTTATTCAGACAATTAAGGAATACTGTATGCTCAGAAATCGTCAACAATGTCCTCGCTCTCATCTTTACTCCGACAAACGTCTCCATATTCGAGTCTCGATCAGCTGACTGCGTTCTGAAATTCATCATGAATGGCGGCCACAACATTCTAAAATCCATCAGTTTTAGTTCCCAAATGCCTGCAGATGGCGTATCAAACGAGAAGCATGTGGGATTGTCAGTTATATTTATAACCATTTATAAGTCATTAACCTAAAAAAAAAAATCACATGGGATTGAAATGTGCGGCGATTAATTTTAACACTTTGATGTTATCTGTCCATCTTATTAAAACTGATAAATATCCAATTGAAAATTTCAGTTGAATTGGTAAGAAGTCTGACAACAATTTATAATAATAAATTTTTTAAATATTATTTATGTAATTGCATGTTTAAATTTTTATTTTTAATTACAAATTTTTGATCTTTATGTGTTTTTTTTTCATAGGTCCAAGATATTCGGAATTTTATTTCTCATTTACATTTAAAGCTTAATATTTAACACTTGAATAATATCCAAGAATGACTCAAGCAAGTGAAAGTGACATTCTAACTATAGGCGGAGTTTTGAATAACCCCGCCAGACCTTTGAAAGAGAGATTCCGCGCTCTGTTTACTTTGAGGAACATCGGCGGTAAAACGGCAATAAGACAGATCCATGCGTGCTTCAAAGATCCATCAGCGTTGTTGAAGCATGAGCTTGCGTACTGCCTAGGTCAGATGGGGGACCCTGCAGCCATTAGTTACCTAACGCTCGTTTTACAAGATCTGTGGCAGGAGCCAATTGTACGTCACGAAGCTGGTATGTGTTTGCCATACATGAGTCTCGTCTAATCTTTAGTGATCTACTGAAAAAGAAATCAAAGAATGATAAATCTGTTCTTCGCCAGGAGAAGCATTGGGTGCTATCGGTGCGAGAGATGTAATCCCATTGTTGGAGAAATATCGCCGAGATCCTGTGCCTGAAGTAGCAGAGACGTGTGAGTTGGCCCTAGATCGGTTCAGATGGTTAGAGTCCAATGATAAAGCAAAGGACTTACTAAAGAATCCATACTTGTCTATTGATCCCGCGCCACCGGCGGAAACGACAGACGTGAATGTCTTAAGAGCTGATTTACTGGATGAGAGCAAGTCGCTGTTCGACAGATATAGAGCAATGTTCGCACTGAGAAATTTGGGCACTACAGAAAGCATTCTCTCCCTTACAGAAGGTACGTGTATCAATTTAATTAAGAAAAATATTAATATTGAGTACCAACTACTAATTGAGTGCTGTTTTTAACACAAAGGTTTGAAGGCCGGTAGCACTCTGTTCAAGCACGAGGTAGCCTTTGTGCTAGGACAGCTTCAAAACGAGGTGGCCGTGCCGGCATTGCAGGCGTCATTGGAAAATACGAAGGAAAATGAGATGGTCAGGCACGAATGTGCGGAAGCCTTAGGCTCCATCGCTACTCCCGAGTGCTACGAGATATTGAATAAATATCTTAACGACAGTGAAAGGGTTGTCCGTGAGAGCTGCATTATCGCCTTGGACATGTGCGACTATGAGAACAGCGCGGAATTTCAGTACGCAAATACGCTGGCCAAGCTTCCCACTGCAAGATGATATCCACCTTTGTGAAACGTTTTATTTATATTATACAATGTATTATATATTTTCCATCCCGAACGAAACTACGTAAATTATTTCCGTTAACCATAATACATTTTCATGCGTTTCCGCGATGTTCTGGAAAGCAGAGTAAAATGTTGTTACATTCCTTAAATCTTGGATATATAAGTTTCCGATAGTATTCTATTGTTTTATATTTTATATTTTAGTTCTGAGAGTAGACGTTATTACAATCTGAACACTTTAATAATTAGGAAATCCAGTAACGTAATTAAGAATCCCAGCATCGAATCGATTGTAAGGAAGGTATGCATTTCGTCATCACATAAGACGGCTTCTTTTCCGAGAAAAACGGTAAAATTGGCAGATTGAATCGCGGCGTTGTATGCGGGTGTACCGCTAATAGCAAATGAGCTGATAAGACTCGTGATACGAACACCGGGTATTACAAGCGAAATCGATCAACCGGTCGCTGCGCTACACTCCGTTTCTGCATTCGTCGCTGAAACTTTCGTTCATTCGTTCAAATCTCTCCCCTAATCGTCTCCGGAAGCGTGTAGCCGCTGGGAATTCCCCGTGATGGAATTTCGAAATTGTCCGTGTTCAATTTCATGAATATCGCGTGCCGTCCCGCGCATTCATTGGTATGCATTCGTTAGCTTCTATCACTGCGAGCACATGTATAATCCTTTCTCCGCGTATGCGGAGGAACCGAGATAAATTTTTTTTTTTTTGTTAATCGTTCCTCGCAACGGATGCGTCAAGATAAAATATCCGAATATCGAATTATCGGGACAAAGAACATTTTCCTGATTTGAAAAGGAAGGACTTGACTCGGACTGAATAATGAAGCGATTAATCAGCCTCGATAAAGCAAAGCCGACACATTGTAAATATTGGGCAAACGGATATAGCTCATCAGAGCTTTAGCAATTACAAACACACGTGCAGGATGTATGTACCTCATTTGCGTCGCAACATTACTTTCAAATGTAATTTCCAAAATAACGAACATCATGATAAAATATTGCACTTCGAGATCTACATTTATTTTCCATCAATTAACACAGTTAAGAATGATTGTTCCACGCCACCGCGGAATGAAAGAAACGGTTGACTAGAAAAAGATCCTTCACGTCTCGTCCCTATCTTTACGCGCAAGGATACTTTGACGATGATTTATTTCTCCCGGTACCTCTGTCAAGGTACCTGCTACGGTTCGCTGTAAAGTATAAGACGATTCTCGCCAAGGTGGGAGGACGGACGGGGGTGGTCGATATTAACTGCGAAGCAGTTCCTTCCCCAGGTGGAGAACACGGTGGCGGTAGTCACATGCCGGCCGCGGTCGAGTGTGCCCGCGTGTTCCTCCGCTTCGCATAAAGTAAGCTCTCTCGCCAATTAATCACAATAACTCAACAAAGTGCACCGACAAAATAATCACATATCGCAATTGCAGTTCCAGAAGTTTGTCAACCGTTTTTTTTCATTGTTTTATTAGTAAAATTTTTTTAATGTTTATCTTTTTCTTACGATTGCATCAATGCACGAAATTTTTGTCCAAGTGTAAATTCGATTTTTGCAATTCTTCACGAAGCTTTAGAGGAAATAATTCTCTCAAAAATCTATGATACTTTTTATTAACAAACATCGACTGATCAAGTGTCTTAAAAATCTCAATAAAGTTGTGAAAATATACATATGTTTAATATTTCGGTAGTTTTTGAAATAAAAGTGCTTAAATATTTTAGAGATATATCTCTTTTGTAAGCTATATAAATTCTTCGGAAGTTATATAAATATTTATTTTTACGAGTCTGCTTTCTTTTTTCTATTTACTGTTAGACTATTTGGAAGAATATTTAAAAAATGTCTGATTTATAAAGTAATTCTGTGAATAATTCATGAAAAAGTCTATTCTCGCATATCAACTTGTTAATTTTCTAAAAATTATCTTTCGTACTGAAATAAAAGTGAAAAAAATTAATTTTGTGAGCTTGATTATTAATCTTGATTATAAATCTAAAATTGTGAGCTTGATGATAAATTCGAAAAACGTTTCCAAAGTTCCACTCCTTTTTGTAAAAATTCTTTAATCCTAATTCTCTAAATTATTAGAAATTACAATATTAGAAAAAAATTGGAAATAAAGGAAATCTTGAACTTTAATAAATGTTTTAAAAAATTAATCTCAGTGCAAAATTTTAAAGAAATTTACATATTGGGCTGCGTTAAGAAACTTTACTCGGGTAAAATTTCTATTTTTTTATCTTTGTTACTTGCTAAGAATTAAATAAGGATAAGGATAGTAGGATAGAAATTTCACTCAAGTTCTGAACGCAGCCCTGATATTATTTATAAAAGAGCTTATGTTTTAAATTATATGCAATTTTTAGCGTTTCTGATTTTTCTTGCAATCAGCTTAAATTTCAAACATTTCGTAACTTTTTAAAATAATATTTTCTCTTCCTTCATAAAATTTTTTAAATTTATTAAACAAGTTGTATAGAATAATCTCATGAATAATATCAAGCATAATGCTTCGTTAGTTTTGATTGTTCATTATTAAAGCTTTTAAAAACGAGTCTTTTAATTATTATCATGCATGTCTCGAGAAAATATTAAGAGTACGCACGTACTCCCCCCGTATTATGCAATCGCGTTTCGTGTGTGCTACTTTTTTACACGGGGTTCATGTCGTGATAGATTTAATGATAAACTTGGCGACTTTCCCCCTCGTGAGGTTCTTGCCGCTTTTCTTAAAAATACCGGTCCGCCCGCGTGATGTCGACGCAGCGCGTATCTCAACATTAATAATGCTCAAACACTGCCATCGTCTCTCGTGATTGCTTGGATCGCTGATGAGAATCAGACAAGGACATTCATGGCCATTTCTATCAACGCAGTTTAACTTTAGTCTTGGTTTAACTTACTTTTCATTCTTCTTTAGATTTAACAATTAGAAAAAAATAAAAATAAATTGAACCGAAATTAAAGTTAATCACATTGATAGAAATAGATATTAATCCTCCGTGCGAAACGCGCGTGTATGTACTCGGGGTGTATATTATACACTCGCAGGAATATAAGTACGAGGGGGGCAAAGAAGCGGAAGAGTCGCGCGCGACTCGATTTGTCGACTGTGTTTTGTCGCGATTTTCCTTATTTACGAGGCAATCGCGTTCGGCGAAGTGAAATATACAATTTGTCTCGGAAGCGATGCCACTCGTGTCCGTAGCGTGTACATACTGGACAAGCTCACGTCTTGCCTCCTTGACAGCGACAGCTGTCTTTGCAACGTCAATCGTACACCCCGGAAGTAAAACAAACGTCCGTCATTCACCGTTGAGAGTCGTAAGGGCAGCGGAGATGCCGCGACGGGTGACTTGACGGACGTTTAGAGTTCGACCGAACTTCGACTCGAGTCCTTCTTCGTAATATTGAATATAATATTAAAGCGAGGCGCAATTAGATGCGAGTTGCATGCTCCACCACCCGGTGCGGCTTCCCTCTCGACGTCACAATCCAATATATCAGCAAGCGCGGCGGAGAACGGTGTGCTTCAGTGACTAAATGGATTTTGCATTTCGCGATTCTACGCTTCGCCCTTTAAATCGCCGGTGAAAACGGCCGTGGACGACTCCGCGACCGGGACTGCACATTCGCTGCAATTTTTAAGCCGCGGAAACCTCGGCATTACGTGTCGATCGTTAAATTGGCATACCTCTTATGTAGCACATCCGGTCTTTACAATCCTAGTTAGTTAACTTTGTAATAAGGATCGATCTACCTTCCCTTTCGGTATTACTTTCGGTATTATTCGGTATTATCATTATCATCCTCTTTTTTGCCTTTAATAATTTTAAGAAGAAGACCTCCTTGCCACTCATTGTCAGACAAGAATGTATGTAAAAAAATTTTAGCATTATTTTAATTTTAAAATATAATGTATAATATATTGTGTAATAGGTCTAAATCTAATTTTAAAATTTATTATTTATTCTAAATTTAATTATTGTAACATATAACAATCTTTAAAAAATTGATACCTAAAATAAATTCTTATATAATTGCAATATTAGACCGAATCATCTTAGCACAATTATTACTAACAATGAATACATTTCAGAAATTAATTTTGTAATTATTGTATAAAAACCATTACAGCATAAAATTGTACAATTATTTAAGTAATTACTCAAGTAATAGTAATTTTTTTATTTCTTATTTTTTAAGTAATTTTCCTTCAGAATTTTCTCAATATTTACAACTTATAAAATTCCTTTTTAGCAAAAAATATACATTTTGCAGAATCACTTTATGACATGTTGTGCGAAATGTTGTGAATAAAAAGAAGCAATAAATGTGCATTTATTACAAAAGTTTCCTACCTGGGCAGAGACGGTTTTTACGCGACACGTGTAAATTTGTGTGGGAAGAAATGCGGAGGAGGAGCGCGAATATTAATTTTAAAGTTCAAGGGTAAAGGGACGAGAGAGTACATCAATGCGATTTCATGCTGTTTTACTTTAGCATAGCGATCGCGCGTGTATATATGCTACTGGGACCATCGATGAACGGTGAGAAGCCGGACTCGCGATGATGGGTAATCGGTGGTTCCCTCGGGACGAGACGTAGGGGGATATGTCCGGCTGCTTGTCGTCATCTATGACAGGATCGACAGATGCGGGGCCGCTGCAGCCCCAGGAAGACCCCGTGCCGCTTCCCGTCGCTCGGCCTACACCGTCGAGCTACGAGTCCAGGCCGGCCTTATCGGAGGGCAACGGCTCGTCTGCGCGACGAGGTAGCCGTCAGCGTCATCAGCCGCGACGTAGGATGACGTCCGCTCCGCCGTCCGGACAGACGATACAGCTGACACCTCTTTGGGAACATGTGGTACGATGTGTTCGGGATAAGAATATTCCACACACTTGCCGTGAATTTCTACGTCCTACCGCTTGACTTTCTTAGGGCCAATTTTTTCAACTTCTTGATAATTAATTAAATTATACGTTTATCTTTGTTTTATCTTCAAATTAAACAAATTCAGGGTCAGTTTTTCCAACTTCTTGGAAAGCTAACTAATAGTTAAATTATACGTCAATCTGTTAAATTTGAAGATAAAACAATGACAGATGATTTAACAATTAGTTAGCTTATCGAGAAGGAGGAGAATTTGGAAAAACCGGCTCTTAGATATGAATAATCTGACAAGCGATTGTCTCTGGCCAGGTGCGTACGCGTAGATTCCCGTCCGAGGTCGACACGCAGGCTACCTTCGTCGAGATCTCCGAGAGACTCCGGGATCCGGAATGGGAGGTGCGCCAACACGCCCTGCGGGTGCTGATGGACGTTTTGCCGACGCTGAACGTTGATGCTGTTGACAAGGTCATGCAACCAGTGGTGCCGGAGCTGATCAATAATTTGGGGCATCCAGCGCCAGCGGTGCGTAAGGGTGCTCTGGACACGCTACGGGTTTACTTGATTCACAGCCCCAACAGGGAGAACATGGTCAAAAACGTAAGCGTCCGCGATGCATTAGAAAACAAATTCTTTTTACCTGTAGTTCCTTATTAAAGCTATATATAACTTCTGATATAAAAGCTGATATAAAAATGATAAATACGTATTTATCATCTTCTTTAATTTAAACATTTTTATTTCCTTAATTAACAAAACAAAAATTTGCTAGACATTTTTTCATATTTATAATTCTTTTTTATGAAATTTCTAGAGGGATTCTTCTAAATCTAAATGGAAATATTATATTATATTAATTTAAAAATTATATTATATATAATTTTTATTATATTATATTATATTAATTTAAAAATTTTATTTTCTTAATTAACGGAAAATTTGCTAGACATTTTTTCATATTTATAACTCTTTTTTATGAAAAATTGCTAAAGGGATGCTTCTAAATTAAAATGTTTATGTTATGCGAGTTTCTAGAAAGTTTTCGTAGATATTTAATTTTTACAAAGGTAATGAATTGATTAACGAACTTTAAAAGAAACGTTTTCATTTATTGCAGATCCTTCACGACGGCTTAAATCGCCCGGACGCTCATAATCCGTTTCAGACAAATGTGACGACAGGTGTAATCTTGAGCGCACCTCTGCTGCTCTTTCCGTCGTCGAACAGTCCTCCCCCAACGACGCAGATCCTCAAGGACGCCACCATCGCGTTCGCCTCGCGGATGGTCCAGGTGCCACATCAGGAGGCCGTTCTGAAATCTCTCATGAAGATCCGCGACGTGGTCGGCGAGGAGGAATTCGACAGCTACTTAGTGGATTACGACGACAAGTTTAAAAAGAACATTGATGTCCTCTCTAAAATCTATAACATCAAACCGAGCAAAAAGAAGCACGAGAAGAATCGCACGCAGGACGTCATAAAGGCCGACAAGAAACGCGCCTTCGACACATCTTGGGACAGCGACAGCGACACTTCCGGTATCGCCGAGGAGGAGGACGAGATGCTGAACGCCGGCGGCACGATACCGCCTGCGAGAGTCGTTCTGGAGACCGAGATCAAGTTCAACGAGGAGACTGCCATCACGATGACGATCCTGGAGGAGAAGAACGAGGACGATAACGAGGACAACGAAGGACGAAGAAGCGACGCGAGGAACGGCACTGCCGAGGATCCGTCGTCTGCCGACAAACGCAAGACACCCAGACGCGTCCACTTCGGCGGCGAGATCGTCAAACTGAGGACACCCGACAGCGACGAGACGGAATCGACCGAGATAACGCCTAAGACGAGGATCCCGCTTCCGGTGTCGCCGGCCACCAAGATGCCGGAAATGATGAGGAGACGGCCGTCGTCGCAGCCCTGCAGTCCACACGCGGAGAAGCGGGGATCGAGGAGAGCTTCCAGGTCGGCGTCCAGCAGCCCTAAGAGAGAGTACACGCACAACGCGCAGCTGAGTCCCAAGAAGAGCATCCTGACGAGGACGAGCAGCCCTCTGATTATCAGTTCGACGACAGATGAGACCAAGAACGCGAAAAAGGTTCGAAGGGGTGGTGAAGCGATTCCGGAAAATGTTGTTCCATACGTAATTAGTAGCGCGCAAGAAGTGAAGAAAGAGGAAATTACGTTGGTTCAGGCTGCTCCGTTGTTAGAAAGTAATGAGCTATCAAAGAACCAAGACGAGAACGACGCGTCTAAGTCAGCTGCTCAGATTTCAGTGACAGAAGCCTCGAATATACTTTCAAAGGGAGATCAAGCAATTCTCGAGAGAAACGGTCACGTAGGTGCGATTGATATGAACAGAAGCGATGTTCCTGAAATCTCCTCGGTGCAAGAGAAAAATTACGCAGCGATGAAGTCATCGAGTCCAGAACGGAAAAAGACATCTCGAGAGAATAAGGATAACGGCATCGAGTTGGAAAAGGAAGGTTCAAGTGAGCGCAAGTCATCGGGGAATAGCTTCTCTCGCAGATCCAACAGTTTCCCCTTTGGGTCGCCGGTCAACGAATGCAATACGCGAATGGATCGTCTGATCGACGACGACTTCATCGACGACGATGACGACGACGACGAACGGGACGTGCGTACCTTCGGCATGATTACGGACGATCGAGCAGTAACCCTCATAAAGTACGGCGACAAGGACTTTGTTAGGGACAGTAACAGCGAGGGGCGAAAAGATTGGCGTAGTCAGCATGACAGAAAAGAGGGGAACGCGTCGGAGGGAAACGGAAGTGTCACTTGTAGCAGCAGCGAGAGCGAGGGTAAACCGCAAGAGCCCAGCTGGGAAGAATTGGGGTTGGTCGGCCAGGAGGTGTTGGACGACCTGCACAACAAGGTAAGAGGTCGGATATTTCCAGGGTTAAATCAAGTATTCACGCGCTTTTATTACATACAAATAATCGTTAATTTTTTTCTAAAAAAACTTAGCATAAATGCATTTCTTGATGAACGCACTGTGCAAACGATTCTCGAAGCTTGTAAATAGTAAACTATATTTTTTATATCATTTCTAAAATTCCCTGAATAATACGTACATTACGTTAAAGATGATATTAATATTTAATGGATTACATATATAAATTGATTGGAATTGCAAAAGGATTAATCTTCGAAGTTACGAAACGATCCAACTAGTTTCATCCATAGTTATATCCATAGACTTTAGTGTAACACAGTTGGAAAAAATCATGACGTATTCCTTAGAAAAAAAATTCACGTTGGATGTGACTCCGTGGAAATTCGCGTGAGATTCCCCCGGCACCGTTCCTGCCGCGTGTTAGCAGGGTAATGCCCTGCTTCGGGTTGTCGCGATCCCTATAGCGATTAACGCGTCTACTCGAGGACCCTTGACTTTAGGACAAACCGCCGGTCCGATACATTAGGTATGGTGAGAAGTAGGTCGATCGATTTTCGTTGTCGACAAAAGTTCGTCGCGTGACGTAACGTGATTTAAGCTCCATCAATTATCAGGATTACGTGTGCGCGCGTACAGTCTTAATATATCTTTCTCTTTTTTTTTTGCATCACGAACGAGGTGCCCGCTCCTTGCGCCATCGATGGTTTACGTCAATATGCGGGACGTGATAAATGTATTATTACAAAATTGCCTGACAGACTGTCGACGCAGAGCTCGTTATGCTCCATTGACTTTAATTAATCGACAGACGTAGCGTATTCGTAATAAACATCGGGCGAGTAATCGAACAGTTCAAAATCCAGCCTCAGCTTCTCGTATAATCTCTGCACCATCTCTCGATTCAACTGGCTGAAGTATATCCTGGAGGCGTTAGCGTAACCGTTACTATGCCTCCACTTGGGCTTGATCCTATTCTGCAATCCTAGCTTATTGATCGCGTACACCTGATCTCGCCATAACGTTTCCACCTGCAAAATTAATTAACGTTCTAAAATCGCCGATATAATTTCGTCAGAAAGGAGGAGGGTCAATAAGCGCGTTTTTGTGTCCCCTAGGGATTTTCAAGAAACTAGAAACAAGAAAGATAATTAATAATTAAATTAGACCATTATATGATTAAAATTAATGAAGCTTTAGACGGTCATGCTGGGTCTCTTTTGCATAAAATTATTTTTATTGTATAATTATTATGAATGTTAACAATAGCCATTACATAAAAAAAATTTTATCCATGAAGTCAAAATTAATTATTAGTTTAGATATCACTATAGTATTTAAGCTCTTTTCATAATAAATAAGTGAACTTATTAATTATAAAAAGTCAAATTATTTTCGCTTATTATATTGCCTTACACTACGAAAAAATTGTTTTTTTTTTTTTAAATTCCGAGGAGGTACAAAAACACATTTATTGACTCTTTTCTTTTCAATACAGATCTAACGTTTCCGAGATATTTAAAGCAATATATGTATGTATTTAACACGCAATCAGGGGGATTGTGATAATTAGTGGTTTCGGGTGCGGTTTTCGATACCTTTGCGATAATGTCGTACTTGACGAGGCATGGCGTGCAGAAGAGATAATATGGCATCCAGTGATCATCGCCGTAACTGCCTAGGTCGGTCTCGATCATGTAATCGACGAACTCTCGGAAGGTCGGTTCCACTCCGATCGGCGGCGGTACACCCACACGTCGAATTACTTGATCCGGCCGTGGCTCCGTGAAATTTTCCTCTGAAAGTTCGAATCCGTCGCCTTTCTTCTTTTCTCATAAAAGTGAAACATATTTAATATGCTCGCAAACTTAAAACTTAATCGCAAAAATGGAGCGAAAAAAGATCTTTTATTCGACGCGTTCGCCTTTCCTCCTTCTCGCAACTTACTGCGATACTTCCGCACGATCTTGACCCCGTATTTGCGATAAAAGTGAAGCGTCCCATGCTCCCGTCCGGCGACGGAGTTCTCCAGTTTGTCGCGATAGGCGCTCAGCAGCCTCTCAAATGGATGCCGCACGACCAGCAGCCTTCTGCTCGTGTTTAGAACGCGATCGGCCTCGGGATACTCGAGTTCCGGTATCGCTCTCCTGGCGACGGTCGACAGCTGCTCCCTGCCGCTGTTCAACGTCTCCTCGGGCACGTTCATTAACAGACAGAGATTGTAGAGCCAGGTTGTGGTGCCGGCTTTGTACACCGGACAGTACGATATGTTATGCACTCTGCGCAGCAATTGTCATCTTGTGGATAACTTGACTTTTTAATTGAGTGATCGTCAACAGAACCGTTGAAAGTATTTTTCTTCTTTCTTTCTTTTTCTTTTGTACAAACCTGTCCATGTAGAAGACGGTGTACTGCGGCGCGGGTGGATGCTTGAACGGTGAATTGTCGGCGAGTTTTCGATAAAATCCCAAGTTATACTTCTTGCACACTCTTTCGACATTTAGCGATCGCCGCATGTTGTCCGCCTCGGCGTCGATCTGCCGATAAACAGACCAGAATTACACTCGATCTCCTTGAGACACCAAATCTCTCAATCGTGACTCACCATCAGCCTTCTCAGTTCATCGCCGGTGGGAAGAGGTCTGCTCTCGTCGCCGATAACGGCGAGGGACAGCTTCAGCGTCAGCGAGACAACACCGAGACAGATGAGGATTTGAAGTATCTGGAAGAGCGCGCGTTTCCGTTGCCGCGACATGACCGCCGACATGCGACGAAGATGCAGTTCTCAGACTTTCACAGACTCGCGAGCGTGTATCGTCGCGCGTATCTTCCACTTCGCCACTTGTCAGGACCGTCAACGGCGGAATTTTCTAAAACGCGCGGGACCGACATTCTCTCGACTTTCTGCCGCGGCACCGACTGACCGGTTCCGCGCACCGTTTTCCGACAGTGATGGATCTAAAGTACTGCCAGCCCCAAACAATCCGTTTGGTAGCAAACGATTATAAAGTATTGTTATAATCCATCGTTTTTTTTTACTTGGACGAGTCTGCCGGTTCACGCTGAATTCATTACCGCACAATGGACTATCATTTCTTTAAAATCTCATAATACCTATAATATTGATTGTGGACGTTAAAAGCGTGCCAAAGTACTATGTATTATGCACATGCAGCTGTTTTAATAGCTTTGCTCGTGGAGTTTTTTTTATATTATTTTAATTAATTTTTATAAGAGAGAAGAATGGATAAATCGTCGGGTGAATAAATCCACTCCTGAAGTTTGAGTGGGGAACGTCACGGCCGAAGAATCCCAGGTTCGCTCTAGCATACTAATTCCGTTAGCTCAGCTGTTCAAACGGTGCATCGTACCAATAGACTTCAAGCCAATACGGATGGATTCCCGATTCCATTAGTCGATCGATCAAATTTATCATTGCGAGACAAATCGATTTCAAAGAGCTCTGATGAGATTCACAATTATAATAATACATACAAAGTGCTGCTAATCTGTAAGAAAATATCGTATTCCCGGTGCTAATGTTTGATTAAAGTTCCAGCAACGATCAGCACGGTCACAGGTGCACCTTATGTTCATTCAGCGAGTAACATCAAGGTCGCTGCACTAGACCTTTTTATGAATGCACGTGCGACCTCGTCGACGCGCGTCTGCGAAAAGAGGCCTGTGAAAATAAATACCGATGCCACGATCGATTTCCGTGGGACGTCGTTCGCCGTAATCCCGAGAAAAGAAAAAGTGTATATATACACATATACGCGGGCATACATACATATGTATCTATTCTTCGACTTTTCGCAACGTCGTATTACGCTGCATAATTGATCCGCGATGTCACCTGCGGGTTCTATCTTACACGGACTAGTTGCATTAGAGTCCAAAGCAAAGTCGATTCTCTACCCAGTAAAAATTTAAAATCTTTTTTTATTTAAATATCTCGGAAATTAAATTTGCGGTTAAATTGTTATAGAGATTTTTCTGAAACGAAAGTATTTCATTATTTCTCTTGTTATTTTCCTCAGATAAAGCCATTTTTTTCCAACTTCTGATAAGCTAACTAATAATTAAATCATACATCTTTGTTTTATCTTCAAATTAGACAAGTTTAGATATATGATTAATAAAAAACTATTTAGTTAACTCACTAAGAAGCCGCAGCCCTAAGACTTATGACTCTGTGTGGTCAAGAAAAAAAATCCGAAAACTGAAGAATCCGAGTTCACCGGCCTGTTCGCTTTCGCTTGATGATAAATATTAATATAATACATATATACATGTGTACATTTATTATAAATTTTTCAAAACAATTAGTTTATGTCGAAAACAAGGCTATTCATCAATTTATGTTTGATTTTCCGTTGTATAAGTACTTATATCTGTCTTTGTTTTATTTTCAAATTAGACAAGTTCAAATGTATGTATGTATTTAATTATTAATTAGCTTATCAAGAAGTTGGAAAAATCAACTTTTAATTTCTTCAAAACGGGTTGATATTTCATCAACGTACAAACATGTAAACTTGGATTTTTCTTGACAAGATCTTATTAAATAATATTAATGTGCTTAAAAAATCACGTTTATTAATTAAATGTCCAAATTATGATGGTAAAAAGTTTATTTATTTATTTATTATTATTNGAACATTTAATTTTATATTTGAGTTTGAATTTTATATTTGATTTTTGAAGAGCAATATGTTAGTATGACATATCTGGGGTTCGAAAGATCAATGAGTCAGTTTGGAGAGTTAAATCGCGAAAACGCGATAATTTCGAAGTAACGTCGAGCCGAACGAAGGAGCAAATCAAATAGGAATAAACACGAACAAACAATTTGTTTCAACAAGCGCGAGCGACATCATCGTCGAATACTCGCGATTCACTGAAGAAAATTGCTTGTTCATGTTCATTCGCGCTCGTCCGCATTTGACTTGAACATTTACGAAAATAGGTGCGATAATTTTTCTCCTTTCTAATTGATTAGAGAAAAGTGCGATAAATAATGCGTCGCTGCACTTCTTTTTCTTTACGCGAAGTAAAGTCGCGATTTATGCGCGCGAACATACGCCTGTTCCAGGGCGCGCGATACGGCTCGCCAAGGCGGCCTGATATCGGCGCCCATATGAATATTCCGCGGGTGAAAAACGACAGAGGGAGAGATCTACCTCGCAGATCGTTATGCCGCGGACGAGCGCACAGGGGGAGGGGGAAAACGCGCGCGGTAAGCCGCAAGAAAATAATTAGGCACACGTGTTGCGTGCCGCGACGTCCAGGTCCAGGAAGGCGTCATTCCCTGGTGTATATGCAAATCGCCGGCAATTGTACCCGTCGCGTCGTCCTGACGTGGCTGTAAGTGCAATTTTCAAACTGTTCTCTGATTCATCGTGGCGCAAGTAGGCAGATATACCTGCGGGTAAATACACCCCGCTTAGACTCGTCGCGTTTGTTCTCCAGTCCTGTACTCCAGCCGTTCGCTCGAAAACGCGTCTTCGAAAAACCGCGCGGACGAGAACGTGAGAAAAGAAAATCGGAGAGGTGATCACGCACGACTCGCGAGAAATATGTAAGAAAAAAATGTTAATGCGAAGTTTGTATCGATTCCGCAGTTATAGAACCCGATAGAAGTGCACGGCGAGAATGCGGATGCCGTGCGTTCAGTTCCGCTGCGACGATCAATAATGCCGACTCCGTGAATTTCTAGCGACACTGCTCACTTCGTAATCGGGCCTGCCGCAGGAGGGAAGGATTCTCTTATCTTGATTTATTTTTGTTGAGCAGATAAAGCGAGGAAAGAAATCGCGCGTTTAACATGCACACGCGATTAGAGATGACTCACGTGTGCGAGTGACGTCTTAGCGATTAGACACTCAAGTATTTGACCAGTCAATCCCGAGGACAGCCGGATAAATGCGGCTTACTCTTATCACGTGTAATTGTTGGGAGATTTGCATGTGCACGCGAGACGATTGCACGGATAGAAGAATGAATCGATCCTCCTTTACAACAAAATAAACTTTTAGTCCCTCGGACATTTCAGTGCACAAAACTGGCGGTTTTCTTTCTTTGAATCTTACACTGTTAAACTCGTAATGTCAAATTATACTCCATTTGAGTCATTTTTAACTATTCCATAGGTCGCCACTGCCCCTGCTCAATATTTCATTAATTTTGATTAAAAGGAAGGTAAAATTTTGACTAATATGGAAATCAAATTAGACAAATTAACAACATATTGAGTAAAGCTTACTCAATAGTCGCTATAATTTTATCTTATTGTTTTAGTCAAATTAATCGTTTTAGTCAAATTAAATATTGAGTAGGAGCAATGGCGACTCATAGCAAATTGGTGTACATTTATAAATTATTTCAGCGATATTACAAGCGCACGAAACTCTCTGCAAATAAAAATAAAAGTACTCGTTGCTTAAGCAAGCATTTCTTCTCACGCAATTAAAGTAAAGTAGCGCGATTTTTTTTGTTGCGATCTGATACTTGACAACGTCGGTTAAAGTAATTAATAATATGTCGCGAGGGGGATGACTCGACAATTACGAGGCACGACGCGTGCCAGGGATCTCAATCATCCTTTCGTCTGACATCTTTCCAGGACGATTGGCGAGCGCGTGTCAGAGGCCTGGAGAGGGTCGCGTCGGCTCTGCGGACGTCCTCAGCGCTGATCGCGATAGAGTCGCGATTAGGATCGCTCTTGCATGCGGTGCTCGGCGGCGAAAGGAGCTGCCGGGTGGCCGCCGCCGGCTTAGCGGTGGCGAAGGTGAGCTCGTAATTCCTCGCACTCCTCAAGATCGCCCTTAAATGCACCGGGATCTCGGCTAATTCATCGCCGGACGGTAACGCCGCGCGCGAGCCTTGTTATTACGTAATATATAATCGGCGCGATAAAACGACACGGTATCTCTGTCGTCAGATCGTAAAGTTCGATGTCTCATGCGATCCCGGCGTCTAAAAAACATTTCTTTCAAAAGCGAGTTTGAATGAATTGAAGCTTCCGCATTTCTCTCTCGGCTCTCTCGAAATCGTTACACGAGGCTTTTAAAGTTCGCGCGTGATTCCTGGGAGCTCGTAATATCGATATCCGCATTCTCAGCCCTAGAAACGTTTAAACTCGAGTTGCAAGTTTCACATGCGAGTAGCAAGGACACCTATGACACGTACACCTAGACGGGAGTTGCGTAGACGACACTATTAGCTCGACGGAAAGAAAATAATTCTGTAACTTATTCCGTAACTTTTTCTTATAATACCAAAAGTTCATGACGCGTTGTGTAGCGCTTATGTTGTTAAACTTTTTCTAGAAGACTACGCTTGCCGCGCGCATGTGTTTTCAGAGATTACTTTACATTACAATTTTACGTTACAGGTGGTGGTTGCCGGGGTCTCGGAGGACGCGCTGAGGAAAAAATTGCCGCAGCTGGCCTGGGGTCTGGCTAGGCAAGGCGGTCCAGCCGCGGCGCAGCTCGCTCGAATCGCGATGCTACGGCTCAAGCCCAGCTTGCTCCTGGAACAATTCTTGCAACCCCACTGTTTGAGCGCCAGAAACACCAAGGTGATTGAAGCGCGTCGATTCGCGGTCATTTTTCGTCACGAGATTCTATCGTAAGAACGGATGTTAAAATCACTTCTTCTGCGCAGACAAGAGAGAATGCGTTGCAGCTGCTGATCTTCTCACTGGTGACGTTCCCGAGCACTGAGTTCAAGCTGGAAACCGTGGCCAGCCGAGTGGCGGTGATGGTCGCCGATCGGCGGCGTAGGGTACGCCAGGCCGCGCTCGACACTCTAGCTGTTTTAGGGCAGATCTACGATCCTGAGGTAAAATAGTCTTAATCCTTACACTGAGAAAAAACATAGTTACTTTTATAAAATTATGGTTGAGGCCACAAATAACTATATTTTTCTCAGTGTACAATGTAAAAAACGACATCTTATCTGTGCAAACGTGAATAAGTATATCGTGTCCGGCCACTTTTTTATCTATTTAAAGTAATTTTTTTAAAATCTTTAATAATTCACATAAGTGTATTTTCAAATTTCTAGAATAAATATCTGTACTTTATTTTGGAAAAAAATAAAATGTATAATTTATTAAACAAAATTAATAAAACATTGGGAAATAAATTTCTATAGATAAAAATCGATCGGACACGCAATACCCATGTTACTGCAAGGATTAATTTGGAGCATTAGACTCAAAAAATTTGAGAGTGGAATAACATTCGGTTCTTATTCGTAGGAAGTTCTCGAGGCGGGAAGACGGGCGGGCGAGGGAAGCCCCGATGCTGAGGCGATGCTGGCCGCTATCAGAGCGCGGCTGGCCAGGAAGTCGCTACCCCTGGTGTCGGCCGATGGTCTCGTGGTGTACGGTTTGCACATTTCACCGACTGTTCAGATCGCTACTGGTAATAACAACCGGGAATAAGCGAGCAAAGCATAGTGCATCCGCGCAGATAAAAATCTCACGACAAAATACGAATCTCACGGCAGTACGGTTACGACGAAAATCGCGTTATTACAACATTGTAATGGAAACTTTATTCTATCATTATCAATTATTATTATTATTTATTTTATTATTTATTTATTTAATTATTTAAATTATTTATTTAATAATGGAAGATTCTATGATTAAATATTATGACTAAATTCTATGACTAAATGTATAACATAAGAATATATCGGAACGTATAGTTAGTATTTTAAGTTAATTCTTTTTTTATAGCTNTGTAGAGGAAATGCTGTACATACTTGGATTTTTAATAAACATTTGAAAGCAGCCACGATATCGCGTGACATTTTGATGTAAAACGCGAAGTTTGATTACATGATTATCTGCATATGTATCATAAAGCCTACGTTTTAACTACACATTACCATTTTTTCGTATATATTTGTTTCATTTTAGATATAATAAAAGAAAACGTATAATTTATAGAGATTTTTCAATAGTTAATAATTCTTAGTTTTACATTATATATAAATTCACTGAAAATGTATCTTCAATTTTTACGAAACGTCAATTTCTTATAGGGCCCGATGTCGATTGGATCGTGGCGGGAAGCGGTTCAGTCTCGCCTGGCACCGGTCGTAGCAGAGGCCAGATTATTGCCACATCCAGATCAGCACAGGGAAGAGCATCCAGGTAATAGATCAGAGAATTACGCGATTGTTCGAAAAAACTCGATATATGTATTTATTTGCCTAAAATTACCTAAAATGTTGCATTATTTTAGAAACGAATTCCTGAATAACCGCGAAAGTCTATGGATAGATAGGCCCAATCTTGTCGCGCTGGGTGTCGGACTGCCATCCAAGACTGAACAATCAGCAGCCTGGCAAATACTAGCCTCGCAGGTTAACTTAGTTTTTTGGATCGTATATTTTCTATTTTCTTTTTTTGCTATACATATACAAGCATGTGTCACAAACATATATATATATATATATCATTTATATTATATATATATTATATATATATATATATATATATATATATATTATATATATAATGTATATATAATATATATATATAATAATATATATATATAATATATTATATATATATATATTATTATATATATATATATATAATATAAAAAAGATTAGCCCCTTTTTTAATAATATAAATAATAATATTTTGAATAATATAAATTTAATAATATGAATAATGATATAAAGAATGATCATAATTCCTTATTTTATATTGCAGCAATTTTACGAAAATATATTTTTATGCATTCGATAAAAAGTATCTAGATTGGCCTATTAACGATTCTTAGCGGCATTAATAATGCTATTTTGCATGAGAAGTATTATTGATTTTTCATTAAATATGGCACGGTTATATCGTGCATTACTTTTCCAATGTCATTGTTGTGACTTATCGAGATATCGGCTTTGAATTGCAAATGCCGAAATATCAAATACACAACAAAGTAGGAAGTAGTAGAACAGAATATAATACATCCTTTCTCTCAAACTTTATTTTGCATATCAACGTATTCGTAAGTATTCCTGAAGTGTGAATTATGAGTAAGGGGCTTTAAACACGGAAGGTGCACTAAGTCCCTGCGTGATTCAATAACATCATATTTTCGCAATTTGCATTTGCGTCTTGGTTAGTATCGTCAACGAATATTTAAGACCGTTGAGTTTCATAAGGTCTTCTACGCCTTTCGGCGTAGGAGAAAATGTTGCTAAGGGCCTTTAAAAATTTAATATTTTACGACATGTCAACGGCACGTAGAATTCGTTTGTTTTTTTAAATCAAACTCGTGTCGCATCATAAAACGTAAAATATTCTCAGGACAAGGTTATTCCAATTTCTCATTTTTGATTTTTTTACACATGAGTATCCGTGCTTCGAAGTAAAATTTCGTAACGATTATATCGCCACGTGTTTGTCAGAGACACCGCAGGTTAAAGTATTATGTAATTTATGCAGGCTCAATGTCGTATTTAAGCGACTATTCTTTTCTGTTACAGAACGGCAATGAAAATGAGATAAAGGGACTGAATGGACGAAACGTAAATGCGGGTAACGTAATCTTCTGGATTCTATCTTAATTGACGAATATGATTAAATCTAACAATAAGAGAGATTTGAAAAGCTAATTCAAATTTTCTAGGAGTACCTTCAAATGCCAATTTAAGATTCGAGGAGCAACTGCGATCATTTTACGCTCCACCGAATCAGTACGAATTCATCGGGACGGATGTTAAGAGTCATAGAGAAATTTCTGATAATTTCGAGCAAAAAGCGCGAAATCGCAGAGACGTTAATGAAGTTGTTAAAGAAAAGGTAAGATTCTTATAGAGATATGTATTATTCATTATTTTTAGTCACTTATGTCTAGTATTAAAAAAAATTATCATAAAATATCAATTCAAATAATTAACACATATATTTATTAAATGAAGAATAAAAGTATGAAAAATGTATATATCTATGTATGTATGTGTGTATTTGTAGGAAAGCAGTGTTCTTAGAGGAGAATCTAGAATCCCAGTGTTGTTGTCAACGCGCGAACGTCCCAAAATAACATCGCAAAATCGTGAAAAATCGCTCACCTTGGAACATGTCAATTCCAATTCGCGGAAGCAAGTGACGGACATGTTAGACAGCAATAGAAATCGGTTAAATTTGCGACAAGAGAATGTTGGGTGAGCAACCTTGATTTCTTTGTATTATATATTATCTTTGTATTATAATAGGAAAACGCGAATTTATTTTAAAATAAATTAATATGAGTTAATTGTGCGCGCAGATCGTACGCGGCTATATATCAACGGCGAAAACGTTTTCAACGAGAGGAAAGTCAGACTTTGAATCAAACATATGATTCACATTCCAACGTTTACCAACCGCCCTTATTCACGAAGGCTTTGGGGACAACGAATAGAGAATATAGTGTAAATATTATTTATAGTGTAAATAATATTGTACTATAAATATTCTAAGTTATTCTCTTGTTCTCTATAGATGAAAATTTTTGATAAAAACTTTACAATTGTGATAAAAATTGTAGAAGGTATTATTTTCTTTTTTTTCACTTATCACAATTTCTTTTTAAGTATTAANTTAATTTAATACAATTTAATTAATTAAAATTAATTAAACTAATATCATATATAATGTCAATTATATAAAATTAGTAAATATAAATATTGAAAGCAATCGATGCTACATTAATAAAAATACAAATTGTAATTATGTTTATTGCTCTGCAGGATATTGCAGAAAACAAGGAAACAATTTTCTCGGATGACAATTCGCATAACTACGGCAGATTCGTGGACACCGATAAATTTACGGACGAGAACGAAAACTCGAATTGCGCAGGGGGACGTCGGCGTTTGTCGTCCAGAAATATGCAGCAGCAAACACTTGTCGAGACGTAAGTCTTCTACAAGCAAATTTTTGATCGAAAAAATATTTAATTATACAATTGTCATCTTTACTCTCACAGGTACAACTCGATTCACGAGCGCCAAAGAAAACTCCTAGATAGAAATGCGTATCGGCCATTACGAACCGCTCCGAATTCATCGGCCCGCATGTATCAAGATTCTCAGAATCTGAATTCACAAGTATCTATAGATAACGACAGGAACGCAATGTATCGTGTAAGTAAATCACTCTAATCCTTCCGTTTTTTTTTAATCTTACAATCGCTAAAATAAGTTATCCGAATTTTTTACATAAATCTTAATTCAAGCTTTCTAATTATTCGATTTCAAATTTGGCACTTTAGGGTTTAAGTTTCTAAATATTAGTTTCTAAATAGTGTTTCCAAATATTAATTTATATAAATCGTCGCAGTCCAAGGATCGCAGAGCGAAGGATGCGGCAGCGGCGCAGCTAAGGACCGAGATGGACCTAATTTCATCGGATCTGCAAGAGAACGGGCGTCCTTTTTCGGAGGACTTCGCCAATCCTCATCGCCGAAGGCTACGGTCGTTATCCCCGTCGCAGCTCCACCGATCGCGACAGTTTGTCAAACTGGCTTCCAACAGATTTCACGCTGTGTCGATGTACGATATGTGAGTCTTCGTCAAGTTTAATGTTCGAAATAAAGTCGCGTCGGCATGCGATCGCTAGCCGAATTTTTCTCTCTTTCCTTTCTTTTTATTTATTTTCTTTTTTTTTTCTTAAACGCTCCAGCAATCCCAGACAGGATCGATCCGGTCTTAAAATAACTTGCGAGCGAGATGCCGGCGTATCGATCACGCGAAATGATATGCGTAAACGTCGCCCATCAGGCGCCGGCGACGAGTTTGGACTATAAATTCCATATAAATAAACGGATTCAAAAATCCAGCCTGTAACGATTTGCGCGACTAATGTTCATTTCTGTCAATGTAGATTAACTTTAATCACGGTTTAACACTTATCTTGTATCTTTTCCTAATTCTTAGAATTAGAGAAAGATAGAAAGTAAGTTAAACCAAAATTAAAATTAATCTATATCAGTAGAAATAAGCAAGAGCTTCCAGTTTTTTCAATTTCTTGGTAAGCAAACTAATAATTAAATCCTCTGTCTTTGTTTTATCTTCAAATTAGACAAGTTCAAGTGTATGATTTAACTACTAGTTTGCTTACCAAGAAGTTGGAAGGACCGATCCTAAAGGAAGAAAATTATTGGAGACCGTCAGCGTGAAAGATATCCCACGCTTGAGATAATAGTTTAAGCTGTAATGGCGATCTTAATAGCGCACCCCGGTCGCGACCGCAAGGTGCGCGACCTCGTATTTCGCTTAATCTCGATCTCCCCGCGTGACACACATTATTCTCAACACACTCATGAAACTCGTGAAGCAAGATCCAAATTGCCGATAGACCGGGGGATTTTAGGTCGGTGAAAATCGCCTTGCATGCCGGCGATTTTTACAACCGATTATATAACTCCGATCGCCTCTAAATTTATATAAGCGCGCGCGACTTTTCTCTTCCCCGTTATCCCATCAAAGATCGCGAGAATTGCGGCTTAATATTTAACGCGTGCTTGTGAGACTCGTGAGGCGTGCCTTCGTATCGCGAGCGGGCTAACTCCGTCCGCTCGAATCAGCTAATCGATACAATTAAAAAAAAGGAGGGAAACACGAAGAAGACGAGGAAAGGCGCGCGCGTGTCGCACGATAGAAAAATGCCTCGATTCGTCTCTTCTCTCCATGCGGAAATTATACAACTCGAAAAGCGCCCCGGCAGTGCAACGAGCATTAACGACGCGGGCGCTGCGTGCATGGCGTGTTACAACATGCGGGACCATTGTAGATTGTCAAAACGCCTTGCTGCGCTATCGTCCGTTCTTCCGTGCTGAATATTTTACGTCTAAGCCGGCACGCAGCCGCTGATCGCTATTCAATATCCGTTATAACGGCGAACACGTCGAGGAAGACGTCCTGTGCGTGAGTCGCGAAAAATCGATTCTCCAATCATTCTCCGATCAATACATCAATTCGTCCGAATTTGCATTCGCACACACAGAAAAGTATATATTACCTACGAGGAATATAGGTTGTACTAAGTATTTGGTAAGTCTATATGTCTGCAAATCTATCATAAAGTCATTATAATATTTTGGACTTGTGACGAATATGTCTTAAACTACACTGAAAAATAATTCTGGTTAAAAACGGACGCATTAGAAAATCTTGATCTAGGATTGATCAAATATTCTGGTTATTATAATAGAAATTTTGGTTATTATAAGTTATAAAATATTGAATTCTATTATAATAACCAGAATATTTAATCAATCCTACAAGATTTTTCTGATTCGTCCGTTTTTACCAGAATTTTTCTTCAGTGTATTAAGAAAATATTCTTTGCTGAAAAAAATTATTACTTAAACAAAATAAAATAAGTAATTGCTTTTCTCGTCTGTAGAATGATATTTTTCTGTGTGCACCGCGAAAAATGAAGGGACGTCTCTTCAAAAGTAAAAAAAAATTTCTTGAGTGGCTTCTTTCTGACTCACCGCGTTGATTTCTTCGAAATGCCGCATCGATTTTTCGCGAGAGAAATTGCATGACTAAACCGATGAGATGATCGGGAATTTCGCGTGTCGGCAATTAGAATCAATTCTCCCAGTGAGAATTAATTATGAATGAGTAATAGATTCGACCTTCGCATATCAATCAGATGGAATTTAAAATACAATCTCAATAATATCGCGATCTCCTTGAGGCTATAAAGAACTTGGAGTAGAGACTTTCCAAGAGACTTCTCGTGGGCGACAAATGCGGTTGGCATCTGCCTCAACCTCCTTTAACCGCCTTTTACTCGGATCGCATGACTCTGGCAACCCTTCTTTCGTGACCACGTAAGGGGAGAAAGGTTGAGTTATGGTCAGCCTGGTTTACAGGCCTCGCGAAGGGGCTTTTCAAGAACGTGGCCCTCTGAGTCTTCGTAGAAACGTAGTAGAAAATGTCTTCGACAGACAAGAGGATTCGCAATGACACCTTGTCATATTTTGTCTATCCAGACTGAATATCGTTACGTTGCATCGTAATCACTATATTTATTTATCAAATCTCTCACTTACTTCGCACTCGTTCTCCATTTGTTCATAAATTTTTTATTCCTCTTTCCATCGTATTTTCTCTCCGAAAGAAAAATCGAAAATCGCAGCGCGGTTTCCCGTTCGTGTTCTCGCGGTTGAAAAGAAGCAGGATTGCACGGTGGTTGAGGGGGGGCGAACGGACACGGGGCGGGGACGACGTGGCCGGGGGTGGCGGTGGCAGCGGTCAGCGTCGGGACGCTCACCGTCTCTACTACGTGCCAGTCGTGCGTACGTCGTCGATTGTTACGAGCGCGTGTCCCTCGCAATTAAAGTATGCCTCCTTCGTCGTTGAACGTGGTCCTCGTTTCGTCTCGCTTTTCGTGAAAGGTTCACCGCAAAACAAAAACAATACGGGGACCACCCAATTGGAGCCCGTTTAAATCCATCATCAACATCGCACGCGAGTGTCATCGACCTCTGTCATTTAAACCGAATGACAGCGAGATTTAAATCGAGAGACGTTCTGAGTGTGTGTGTGTGTGTGTGTGTGTGCCGTGCGTATTCGCGGGGATTTCGCGCGCAAGTTACGCAGGTGACTGTCGCCCTTGAAAAGTTACCACCTGCGGATGGCAGCGCGATGAGCATCGCAATCTCGATCGAATCGCCGCTAGTAGTTCGACGTGCCGCACGCGATAGACGTAGGATAATTGAGAATAATTGCGAATTCGACCGATTCGCGGGGCCGTGTGGCGATCTGACGCGCCTGTGGTACCGTACGGTGTGTCGCAAGATTGCGCCGAGTAGCGTATAAAAAAGAGACAAAATAAAATAAGATATAGAGCGAAAAAACGATATTCCCGGGAATGGGAACGAGCAACGCGGGTGCGAGTGAAATGACACGTGAAATGGACGAGAACGGGTGCAGGATTCGTCGGCAGGACGGCCGCAAAGCGTACGGGTGCAACGTCGCACATTTTCGAAACACGAGCCTCTTGGACACCTGATCGATAACTAATCTGCAGCTCGATCTTTCGCGTTTCTGCGCGCGTCTCTCTCGCCGTCCGGTCGAATTCCAACGCATCGATCTCGCACACACGTCGCGACGCATGGGGAGGCGATTCGATGTCTCGGCCGATGCTTGAAATTGTCATTAGTATCGATTGATTCTTCGAAGCTCGCGCACTTGTTTCCTCTCCGGCCGTTTGGCACGGCTGTGAAAGGTCGAGACGGGGCAACGTTTAACCTTTTCCACTCGTCACCTCTCGTCGTGCCATGCAAAATTAATTATCCCCCTTTTAGTCTCCCTACAATAATATGAAATGTTAGAAAATTAAAACAAAAGAGGATAAAACGCGAGGATTAAAAGATCAAATTAAAAACGTTGATTGATGCAATAAAATTTCAGCACAGAATCCAATTGGACGACAAAACTTTCTATGATAAAAGAGTGATCATCTTTTTGTTTTTATAAAAAGATATTCTCGTAATCTCGTTATCTCCGCGAACGCGTACGGTTATGGGATAGGACAGCAACAAGTCGCTGGAACCATGACGTCGCGTCCGACTCGGGGGGTCAGTCCGTCGGGAGAGATGAAGCGCGTTTCGCGGCCGCGACCGAGAACCCTCGAGCGCCGGGACCGTCGACGGGGCGTCGCGGGATGATCCTCGAGTCCCGCGCGCGGCCGATCGAGATGAAGGAGGAGAACGGTGCCGTGGTCGGCGAGGCGCGAGCGGCGAGCAGATCCGCCGAGTGCACGATCGCGAACGCCGTCCTGTTTTGCTGCCCGTGCGTCTTCCGCTGCAGGAAGTCGGTCGGCGTCGGCCGCAACCACGACAGGGACGACGGGGCGTCCGTCTCGACCATCATCACCACGACGACCACGCCGGTCATCGCCTTGAGGCTGAACCGAAACCACGACACGGTGTACGTTGACCAATCGCCGATCGAATTCCGGGGGGATGGAAGATATATAGCGCGATTCATGATAAACGTATAACAGTTGATTAATATTGAAAGCCGCGAAAGCACTGTCGATGGACGTGATATTCTATTCTGCATGAGAGGAAAATAGATATGATATCGATCGAGGGAGAAACAGCGGAAAATGTAGAATAACGCTTGATAATGAAACCCACGAGAACGCTACGGGAAAAGATGGTATCCTAATATTTGAGAAAAGCTCTTCGAGCTTGTGCTCGATTAGAAAATCCCAGCGATATTCGTGTCAAGTTTGAAGGCCAGCGGGCGTTACATTCTATGCAAGTTTAATACACTTTAATAAAAGAGATGCGGAAAATGTAGAATAACGTTTGATAATGAAACCCATTAGAATATTACCGGAAAAGATGATGTCCTAATTTTTGAGAATAGCTCATCGAGCTTGTGCTCGATTAGAAAATCGGGCAATCCCCAGGTAGAACAGCAAGTCATGATAATATCAAAGTGACCTCAAATGATGTCAAAATGAAAAAAATGATTAAATTATGATTGAAAGGTGAATTTTGTAATCATATTCTCGTCATTTTGATTGACGTCACTTTGACAATGTCATGACTTCCTGTTCTACTTGGAGTCAAGTTTAAAGGCTAGCGGGCGTTACATTCTATGTAAATTTAATACGCTTTAATAATATAAAAGACGTGGAAAATGTAAAATAACGTTTGATATTGAAATCCACGAGAATGTTATTAAAAAAGATGATACCTTAATTTTTTAAAAAGCTCATCGAGCTCGATTAGGGAATCGGTAAATCAAGTTTGTAGCAGGCATTAAACATTCTATGTAAATTTAATATGCTTTAATGAGTATAAAAGAATGTTAGCCTTATCGCGCTGTTTTATTTACCGGGCGCCTGATTAGCGATTCCGACGTGTATCAGCTTACAAACATATACGGATATGCGACTAAAGCTCGCGTGAAACTACCATTTTGCGCGTCAACCCCGTTGTTGAGTAAAACATTAATGTGGTCGCATGCAAAATTACTTCCGCGTCGATTTCTATTTCTGCGTCTCTCTTACAGTGATAAGGCGACGGTGAACGAGGAGGAATACAACGCGCGGAACAGACATCACTTCTCACCCGAGGCGAAGGGCTACCACGTTCAAGGCTCGAACAAGGAGGAATCGCGATACCAAGGTACTCAATCTCGTCCTTTTCGAAAGCGTTCGCCACGAAAGTGTCGCCGGGTGCTCCAATAATTTTAATTTAATTCCCGATATTTAGGGCCGGTTTTTCCAACTTTTTAGTATAAAGCTAACTAATAGTTAAATCACACGTCTGTCTTTGTTTTATTTTCAAATTAGGCAAGTTCAATGTATGATTTAACAATTAGTTAGCTTACCAAGAAGTTGGAAAAACCGGCTCTTAATCCAGTTACGCTACCCGCGTTTATTTTTTGAATTAAATTACAAAGAATATTATCAAAAGATTGACACTCTTCGAAGACTGTTATCTCTCACGGTAGTTGATTAACAAAAACGATCGGTGCGGAATCTCGGAACGTTGCGCCGTGCCGAAAGAACTCGCGAAATCCCAGCGTTACTCGGCAAAGATACCGAACGATAAATTAAATACAATATAAACCTTCGGAGCCTCGCGAGCAAGGCGCACGGCGCTGGGAACATGGCGAAATGGAACGAGAGGTTCTTCACCTCGTCGTTGTGCATGCATATAGAGCTTAGGCCTAGCTGACGCGCCGGCCGCGGTAATCAATATTCCGCTGGTCAAGTCTAAGGTACGATCGAACGTCGCGCTGCAGCGGAAAGTCAGATCGATAGCCCATCCCGTCTTCCTAAATTGCAAAATATTTAAATTAGCGTCTACCAACGCTCGCGGACTTCCAAGCGGACTGAGAACACGAATATTTTCATGCTACGAATAATGATCTTTTAAACGCTAGGCGAAAATTAGATAACAATCATGTTTGATTATCTTTAGCGAGCATATGTACTGTAATGTGAAAACCAATTAATTCAATTAACGGTTAACCAAGAAAAGAAAATGCACTGTTTAAAACTAATTAATAATCGGTTAGACTGATTAATTATTCGATTAATGGTTAAACTATCAGATAACTATTTATGTCCATTTCTATCAACGCAGATTAATTTTAATCTTGGTATAACGTACCTTTTATCCTTCTAGTTTTCAGAATTAGAAAAAAAAATAGAAAATAAGTTAAACCGGAATTAAATCTGCATTAGTAGAAATGGACTTTAGTCATTTAGTCAATTAATGCATTATTATTAATTTTATTTTCCAAGAGTTTTCTTTTGGAACAATTTGCCACTTTTATGATCTAACTTAATTAAACAAATAAGTAATAAATAATCAAGATACTAAGTTTATTCGATTAATAATTACTTTCAGTGATAAGTCGCTTAATCGCAACTATATTAACCGCTTAATCAGATAGTACTAAATATTTCTTTTAATTATAACTGATTAACCGATTAATCAGTTACAATCACAGTTCTATTCTAATGCCTCTGAATGTTCTGAATTTCCAGAGTTTCTGCGTTCCTTCTCCATCGGCACACGGGAACGTCCAAAAAGCGCGAGCAGTTCGTCATCCGACGTTTCCCGGCACGATCGGCCGAAACAAGGAGAGGGTCAGGACGCGACGCTGCGAGATTACAATGGCAATGACAACAGCGGATCGTCGACCCCGCGGAGCCGAGACGCCGGTGATCCGGCGTTCGATGTTATCACGCAACAGACGACGAACCGCCAGAGCGTCCCTCGCGACGACGTCGATTCCTTTTTCGTAAGAAATCATTGGTTTTTTAATACTTCTTTTCCCTCTGACAGCGCATCTGAACTGCTGACAAATCGAGCTTGCAAACCGTATATCTTTGCATATATAGGGTGGACCACCGACGAGGAATAATTTAATAATAGACTTTTTCGCATATTTGGAGTCGTTATTACTTCCTCGGCGAAAGCTTAAACGGAGTCTGTCATTAGACGCAGCATTTTATTTTCCAACATTAAATATTACGGTAATTAAACGTCAGAGTACACTGAAAAAATTTTGGAAAATTTTAAAAACGGACGAATCAGAAAAATCTTGTAGGCGTGATCAAATATTCTGGTTATTATAATAGGAATTCTAGTTATTATAAGTTAAGTATTGAATTCTATTAATAACCAGAATATTTGATCACGCCTACAAGATTTTCTGATTCGTCCGTTTTTAACCAGAATTTTTTTCAGTGTAGGGCTGAAATTAGCTAAGTATAGTTAGACAGCTATGTATCTATTTATCATTCTTTAAAAAAAAATGCTCTAATATTTTTTTAATTTCTTGGACAATAATATAATACTTTAAATACTTTTTAATACGTTACAAAAAACTGTCATCGTCATTAAAATATATTTAATACGAGGAGACTTTATTCAATCAAATGCAATTTCAAACAATATCATTTTTATCAGACATTTTGATTCTTTCTTTAATTGTGATTTCAGATAATTCGGTACATATAAAAGCGTATGAACAATTTTCTCGGTTAATTTCAGACGCCGCTGGATGCCAACAAAGTGGAATATCCGATCGAAACGGCAAATGCACCGACCGTGGACGAGGCGTCAAAGGAATGGAGCAGCGAGGATGACATGAAGCTGACCAATCGAATCGGATCGATTTCAAGACACTCGAATCACGAGCTGATCAGCGTGGATGAAAACTGCAACAGAAGCACGGAAAGCTCCGACGTTCCCGAGCAGCCAGCGGACGACAGATCGGGCGCGCGAAGGAAGTCCATCGTATCCGCGCTGCCGAACGAGCGGATTCTACCCTACGAAGACACGAAGGCTTTCAAGGAATCGTTACAGTCGAAGACTGCAGTGAGTCCCAAGAAATCAGAATCGCTGTACCTGTCGCCTAACCACAGTGCTCATCACTCGCCGATCTCCAACTCGCCGACCAAGCGGAATTCCCGCTGCGGTTCGCGCAATTTGGTCAGTAGATAAAACACAGAAAAAATGTACAAATTAAAAATAAGAAGCTAAGTTTCTGTCGCGTACCATTGATAATTGCAAGTAAAAACACGCGGCCATTTTTTATTAGATTATGTTAAATCAGAATTTAATACGATTTTTTTAAAATAATAAATTTACTCGACGGTATCTTGTACTTAATGTTCAATCTTTCGGACGCCAGGCCGAGGATCCCAGGGATTTCAGCGAGGAGAGAATAATCGCTTCCATAGTACCTGACGAGGATGCTTCCATTCGATCGTTGGACACAGTTGGCCACCCTCCCATAGACATCAGCATGACCGGTGATTCACCGGCGATTATCATCGCGTCGCGGCCCCATTCTCACGAGACCGTCGAGAACGCAAGAGGCGTCGAAGATGCTAATCCGCGTAATAAGATTAATACTCAGGAGGTAAAACACACACACACATTCTTTTTTATAATTAATCTGCATATTAAAGGACATTATAATTAAAATATAATTACGATTCTAGTCCACGGAAGAAGAATCTAGCGTGAACGATACTTTGGAGGACAGACAAAGTAAAGATAGCGCGAGCGAAACGAATACGGAGCCAGGAATATTGAAAATCGAGGTACGATATGATTTATACGGCAAGGAAAAATTTCCGTGTAGAATTTTTTATTTCGATAAACCAGTAACATTTGTGGAATCTCTCTCGCAGTCTGAGCCTGTGGAAGATGTCGAGTCGCGTAGAAGGATGCCCTCGAAAGTACCGGTGCGAAGTTCTAGTAGAAGTCGAATGCCTTCCAATAAAAGAGCTGTGGAGAAGCCGTCGGAAAAATCCAAGCGGATGGTACAACAGTGCTTTGCGCAGCTTGAGAATAAAGACTGGTGCGTGACTTTGTAAAACTTTATAAAATTAATATCTTTGACATCGTCGCTGGATCGTGTGACACATTATAAATCATCGTCGCTGTCATTCAAACAGAAAGATTAACATTCAGCATTTATTTCCTATATTTCCAGGGAAGTAACGATGAAGGGTCTGAAAGCCCTGTCTCAGATCTCGAAGCAGCACCCAGAGGGCTTGGACGTCTGCGCGGCTGGGACGATAGGAAGGCTTCTGGGTCGACAGATAAAGAATCTTCGTTCGCAAGTGGCACGGGCCGCGTGTCTCGCCGCCAGCGATATTTTCAGCTCGCAAATCCGGGGTATTGATCAGGTAGATATCAAGTCTGTCGCATAGAGGGATTCAACAAGGGATTTTTATATTTTACGGAGCGCCTCATTTATTTCTTCTTCATAGGATTTGGACGACATAGTTGGACCGTTGCTTCACAGAACGGCCGATACGAATCGATTTCTTCGAGCGGACAGCAACGCAGCCCTGGATCAGATGGTGCAATATCTTCCGCCCCATAAAACCATCGGTATCATTGTACTTCGGGGAGCGAGGTAAGTTCGCAGTTTCGAGTTGCGATTGGAGAACGTTTTTTTCGCGCTACAAAACTGATCTTTCGCGTCTGATTGTAATTGTCCAGTCATCAAAATGCTATTGTTCGCGCGGCGACTGCACGACTGTTATCGGACATCACCGACCGTATCGGACCTGATCATATTATGATCCTACCGCGCGACGCAAAGGACAAGTTGCTAAATGCGGGTGCAAAGTTACTAATGGATGGAAATCTAGACGCGAGGTAAGTGATTAATTACTTTAATCTCTTTGTTATATATTCTGTATTAGTATGACCGTGCTAATGAAATCGGTAATGGTATAATCACGATTGTAATGGCGAGTTTGATTTTTCAGAAATCATGCGAAAAGGATGTTTCGACGGTTGACTCGCTGCGAGGGCTTTCGAAAAGCGCTGACGGACGCGGTGCCCGAAACGACATTAAGACACATCGACAAAACCATGAAGACATTATAGTCGGTCGTTCTAGCGATTAAATCTACGTAATGTAATCTAGTCGTTGTCTTACCGCTGCTTGGACTATCCTAAAAAGACTGTTTATCATGCAGGATGTTTTTACAATCCATTAGAAGCCAGTTTACAGCATAGACATGAATTTTCTACAACATATACGCCGAGAAAGATATCGACAAGGAGTCTAGTATAAATAGCTTCTCTCTCTCTCCTTCTCCCGCACTGTATATTCCCTTTCTCGAAATTAAATAGAGCGAGAGATGTGATTTCGGTGATCAAGAATTGAAAAATATATGAGAAAAACCCTGAGGAGATCGTCTCTAGTCGCGACTTCGATCTTGTTTTTCATCGATGGATTTATTGCGCGACGAAAAGTTTTGATACTTGTAACTTTAATACATATACGCATATATAATAATTTTTTTATATGATTGTATAAAGGGTGCGCTTTAGCGTAAGCGCATTTGGAAAACTAGTGCCTTCACGTCAGTGATCGTAAATTATGCAATCGTAGCTCAATTACATTGTAGTATTCGCGAATCGTCGATGTAAATTGCCACGTGTCTCGAAAAGAGTAAAGAACGTTGTCTCACTGTTGTCTTCACCAACTCTACATTAACGAGTTGCAGGAAGAGAAAATATATACGAAGTTTTGCCTGAGGAAAGGAGTTCATTGCTGTCGGCAATGAGTCTGTTTCGAAATCGCTAATACTTTCGTGAGTCTCGAAAGATTAGATTCGTTAGTTCCACTTTTTTTTTTGTTGTAAATTCGATTGTTACTCTCTAATATATTTTGGATCCTTGGAAATACAAGAGAAAAATATCAGAGAGCGTGTATAAATTTTATAGAAAAATATCAGGTGCTGAAAGTTTAGAATTTGTTTATGAAAAAAAATTGTAGGAAGAGTCTGTCCGATTATTCGATTCGAATTTCTAAACTGTCCTTTAATATCGTATATCAGAGATTGACTCGTATTTATATAAATAATAATTTATATGCATATATATATATATATCGTTATACAAAGATAATTGCTTATTATTGAAGGCACGTCCACATACTATTGAATAATAAAATTACTATTGTTATACCACATCGGTCTTTTTATTCGCAAGGACATTTCGGTACCCATAATACCATAATTCAGAAAATGTATTTTATTCATTTTAAATAGTCTATTAAAATCAAAGCATCAACAAACAAAATAAAATCGCGACTATCGTTTCATCTTTATTACTATTAAAGTACATGAAGGTTATTTTATCGCAATAAATATCCAATCGTTAAGTTTTTGCTTTTTAAATAAAAGCTATCAAATTAGCAAAAAAAAAGTAGTTTCTTTCTCCAAAAATATATTGTATATCTTCATATATCAAAATGGAAGAGTTTCCAGTTCAAGATGAGTCACTTGAAAAGATCATTAAAATAGTTATAAAATCCATTGAAAATATTGTAAGTTTTCCATTCGCACAATTCAACACTACGCCATAATCACGAGAAAACTCGTTTTTATGGAACAGATGGTAGAAGAAAAAACTGGCATATCGTTCGTCGTGATACATAATGATGTAGTGCTCGGAGAAAGTATTCCCCTCATTATCGATCCGGGTTTCAAGGAACCGCCGCAAGTTTACGACGTCAATTTCGCGGTTGAATTGTCATTTATAGTTAATGACCGTAATAGTATGGATCCAATCGTATCAATGCCGATTTTAAGTAAGAAACTTAAGTAAAGAACTTTTTCTTTCTCTTTTTAAATACTCGTCTTATGCTCGCTGGAGAACTTGAGATTATTTAATTTATTTATCACTTTATTGTTAAAGATGGCTCAAAGCAAAACCAAACCGTACGAATCATAAATTATCGCATAAATTATCGCGTTTAATTCTTAAAGCTAATTTTTCCAGATAGGAAACTTTTGTAATAAATACACAGCTATTGTTTCTTTTGCAATTCACAACATTTTGCAATAATTGTCATAAGGTGATTCTACGAAATACCTAGCTTTAGTTAAAAAAATTCTATAATTATAAGTTATAAATATTGAGAAAATTGTGAAAAAAAATTATTTAAAAAATTAAAAAAATTAAAAAATTACTTATTACTTGTATAATTATACAATTTTATGTAGTAACGATTTTTATAATAATGATAAAATTAATTTTTGAAGTGTACTTGGTGATAATTGTGCTAAAATGATTCGTTCTAATATTACAATTATATAAAAATTTATTTTAGGCATCAATTTTTTAAAGATTGTTATATGTTATAATAATTAAATTTAAAATGACTTTAAAAATTGGATTTAGACTTATTACACAATATACTATACATTATATTTAAAAATTAAAATAATGCTAAAATTTTTCTGCATACTTTCCTATCTGAGTCGTTATGGAACTTAAACCTTTCCATGTCACAATGTATATATTTGAATATTTACAAATACTTTATGATCTCATTAATGAGAATAATAGTTATTCTGATTGTGATAAATCGGATACATGTTGTTTCTCAGTAAAGGTAACAAGCGATGTCCAAGATCAATATTTGTCCGATTCCGCCGGATCAGTCGCGGAATCGAAGAAGAAAGTATCAGCGATCGCGCCACAGCAGATATCGACTTCATCAAGTGTGATTGGTTTTTGCACTCTCGATCTAATGCCGATATTACTAGGTAACTACTAGGTAATTTAGTAATTACTAGGTAATTACTAGGTAACGATTTATCATGTAGAAACGGAGAAAGTGAGACCGAGGCATTCAAGATAATTCTTACGACCTTGACCGTTAGGTAAAAAATTGCTCGTCGAAAGATTAATAGTGCAAACGCCACATCTCTCGTTTGACGTCAACGCGGTCTCGTGGAAAAATCTTCCTTTGTTAAACGCGACAGTAACATACGACGGCGACGAGATATTTCCTTCGCAAGCAGAAATTAATTTCCTGTGTGTTACGATAGAAAGTATCTACAATCCCCCGATCTTCTTTGCTGAAGACGCGGATTATAAAGCGGGCACGATAATTTATGTTGACGATGAGGTATTTTACATGTTTTCAAATAGTCATTTATAATCAAAGATAATTCGATTATGATGATTTTAGACCAATTTATTCATAAAACCGATATTTTTTATTTTTTAATCAGAATTATTAGATTGAAAAGAAATTGATCGCGATATTTAGATGAACACATAATATTTCTTCATTTCTCGCTGTAATATAAAGACTCTAAAAGCGGAAGAGAAATGAGTAAAAATAATCTAGGTGCGATCTAGGTGCGGAGCAGCAATAAAAACGTACATGGAAAAGATATGGGAATGCAAAAGCGATATGCGAGTATCAGTTCTAAGAAAGCGATTGAGATAGCGTAGCAAATATAATCTGCGAGATTGTATTTCCGCCTAAACAATCAATTAAAATAAACTGTTATCGTAGACATTCAAATTCATTGCGGTGCATTCCAGACGAGTTTTCTGTATTAATATATCACCGATAAAATATCAATAAAAAATAAAATCGCACTCTAATCGCACTTACGATAGAGATGCCAAAAAGAGAATTACATACTCTTTACCGTAGATTCCGGAAAACTTAATATTCGAGGACGGTAAATGGACAAAATACCCCGACTTGGAGAAAATGAAACGTTGGCGAAGCCTATCGAAATTACAAAGTCGCGCCAGATCATCAAAATGGAAACTCGGCTACGATTACGCACGCGTGAAAAATACGCTCGATGCAGAGTTCGACTTACAGGTGGGTCTAAAACGGGCACGACGTTTCGCAATTTGATTCAAGGAATTAATCGATTATCGCATGATAAAACATGGAGTAACATGTAATTTGCAGAAGAAAGTGTGTCAGGACGAGCCTAGAATCGAGTGGAACTTCATGAATCGCAGCATATTACGCGATGTAGGAAGCGAGGCAATGAGAAAGCATCTTGTCAAGTACATATACATTAGAATCTCTCGTATATAAAACCAAAAAATTAGTGTTAAATATCAAAATGTTGAAAGGCACAAATATTGGCCGTTTCAATTTATGATGAGCGCAAAAAGAAATAGCGTTAGACAAAAGGAAGAAGAATCGGTCAAATGTCAGCTTTATCAATGTTACGTCGACTTATCGGAGCTTGTTTTTCCAGGAAGTAAACATAAACAAATTCATTTTAATATATAAATAATCATATTGTTATTGGAACTTAAAGGCGCTTCTTTTCTAAATTTTTCATTAAATTTTTTTTTTATAGTAAAAAGCACTCGCGTAGTTGCGCAGTTGTACACGCATGACGCATCGAGTATGGCTGAGAAGACCGGCTTGGAAAAGGATATTTTCGATATGGAATTTTGGAGTAAAAATTTAATAGAACGAAAAGAATCGACAAAGGTTGCTACGACATAATATTATATTTAAAAAAGTTTTACATTTATTTAGTAATTGCAATGTTCCTTATACATAACATTAAGAAAATTATCATTAATTAAAAAGATTTTCTCAATCTGATTCAAACAGACGATTCAATCGGATGTCGAACTAACACAAAATATCCCATTAATTTCGGAGACTGGCGAACCCGTGTTTGTCATAATTGAGATCGAACTTTTTCGTCCACTTGTCCCTTGCCGACTGGAAAATGATTTTACAAACATGTAAGTTCGTTATAATGAAAAATACTATGGCATTTAATCAGTTGTTGAAAAAAGTTACGCCAAAATTTATCCGAATGATTAATCTTGTTAGAATCGAAGAGATGATGAAGTCAAAAGTAATTAAGCCGCATTATATTTATTCTGACGACGTAGCGGAGCAACAATACGCAACTTGTATTCGAAAACTAGTAGAGATTATTACGGAGAGCTACAGAGTATTACATTTTTCCTATTCTAAAATAATTTAATGCTATACTTTGAAATATATTGTTTTTAATGTCATTTTATATTAGGATTTTCGAAATAAAAGAAAGCAAGAGAAGTTATCTGCTTCAAAAGAACAGGAAAATGATTCTGAAAAGGAGGATAGAACAAAATATTGCTTCGCCCCTGAAGAAGTGAGACTAATTTTAATTTCTCAGGTACGAGAAATTATTACGTCGCATGCATTCGTACATTGGTCATCACAATTTTTAGGACGAGCTGACTTGTTTCACACAATATTTATACAATACTGGCACGTATTTAAACATACGCAGCACTTTGAAGATGAAAGTGATCACGTTGCTAGATCAAAAATTCAAGTCGAGCATGAATATCCTACACTCCATCGACAGTCAGGTCTAAAATATACAGGGTGTCCGTAAATTCGCGCATTTGGTGCACGTGGCGTGATACTTTATGATAAAAGGAACAACTTTTTCCTTTAGCAAAATTCTACCCGACAAGTAGTTTTCGCAGGCGAGCATCTGTATGTGGCATCTGTATACACGTATCTCGTTGAACTTAATGAATAAGCGCGTTTATTCAGGTGGCATGTAGGGCCGCGCGCTTCTCACTCAGTTGTTTATTGAAAAATAAAGTCGTATGTAAATAGTAATAAGCAATGAGTGAGAAGCGCGCGACGACCTTGCATACCACCTGGATAAACGCGCTTATTCGTTAAGTTCAACCTGCTCGCCTGCGAAAACTACTTGTCGGGTGGAATTTTGCTAAAGGAAAAAGTTGTTCCTTTTATCATAAAGTATTACGCCACGTGCATCGAATGCGCGAATTTACGGACACCCTGTATACATATTTATTACTTATTATTATTATATATTATACATAATATTTGTGTAATATTTTAAGCATAGATTCGTATTCAGAAATTTATTTAATTTTTATTTAAAGTGATTTAAAATAAAACTCTGAAAGCTACAATTTATATGTGCAGAATTTTGTAGCATCTGTATACACGTATCTCGTCGAACAAATGCACCTGGCCATCAACAAGATCGTCGAAAGCCGCCTCGCGGATGATGATACGTCGAAGACCGCAATACCTAAAAAACTGTACTTCTACGCCGAAGAGGCTTACGAATTAGGTCACGTAGATGATGCGAGGCGGCATCATCAGGCTGTATATAACTCAATCTTCTATAATATAAGATAATATCATATTGAATATCATTACGCATAATCTTTCTTGCAGGCAATTGCAGCGAATAGAAGCGATGCCGAAGCGTGGACCAGGTACGCGAGCTATCTCGTGAAAATCGGCGATGTGGAGCGCGCAAAAGAGTGTTGCCGTGAAGCGATTCTTCTGAACAGACGAGATAAATTCGCGTACGTGAAAATATGCAAGTATACCTTCCTAGTTATATGTAGATTCAAAAAGAAAGATACAATTCTCAAATTCTTAAATAATCTTATGTATCCAGATAAGAACAAATGCAGAAAAATTTTAGCATTATTTTAATTATAAAATATAATGTATAATATATCATGTAATAAGTCTAAATCTAATTTTTAAAATCATTAATTTTAAATGTAATTATTGTAACATAGCACTCTTTAAAAAATTGATACCTAAAATAAATTTATATATAATTGTAATATTAGAGCGAATCTTAGCACAATTATTACTGAATACATTTCAGAAATTAATTTTTTAATTATTGTTATAAAAACTGTTACAACATAAAATTGTACAATTATTATTCAAGTAATAGTAAGTTTTTATTTTTTATTTTAAAGTAATTTTTTCACAATTTTTTCAATATTTACAACTTATAATTATAAAATTCTTTTTTTAGCAAAAAATATGCGTTTTAAATCATTTTATGACAATTATTGCGAAATGTTACAAATGAAAAAAGCAATAATTGTGTATTTATTACAAAAGTTTCCTAATAGATTTTTCTCTTCGCAGTTTACTGGCACAGGGATTGATCCTCGCCGAAGATCGAAGCTATCAAGAAGCCGAGATCTTTCTGAGAGCCGTTACTGATTTCCATCCGCGATTTGTTGAAGGATGGATTATTCTGCATCTGTTTTACACTCGCACAAATTACAGCCCCGGTATAACAGAAGTTTTTTATTTTTTGAATTAGGTAAAAATAAATTAGAATATATAAGAAATATTTTTTTTCCAACAGGAATAGATCTCGCTTTAAGAACAGCGGAAAAATGCATGAGGGACGGCGATGAAGAGACGGAGATCTCGAGTGAGGATCCTCTTGCTTGGACAATGATTCACTGTCCACGGGATAATGTATTTATGATAACAGCCACGCTTCTAATGAAACTGCATTTTTACGACGTAATATGTCTGCTCTTAAAATACATCTTATGTAAGGACACGTAAACTATGCTGTCACGATTTACGTTGTATATAGTTTGCTGACTTAGCATTGGCGGAAGAAATGTCTCGCCGAGGCAGATCCACCCACATTTTATATTATCTGGCCGTGCGACGTTACTTATCGCAACAATATAAAGAAGCTCTGTCATATCTAAAAGAAGCCGAATGTATCTATGGATTGGTTCGTTCGTCATTTCCATACATTTTTACATGCGAAAAATATTTTAAATGTCGCTTTTGTTTCATAAATACAAATATTACAAAATATCAATTAATTATTTAAATGAAGGATAAATATATATAAATTAATTAGTTAATTTTACAACTGATTCAGTTGTCATGTAAATATTAATTAAATCATTCTGTTTTTATCGTATATTTAAATCTCAAATATATTCCTTTATTCAAGATCAATTAATTATTTAGATAAAGAATAAATATATAAATTGATTAATTAATTATACAACTAATTTAGTTGTCATGTAAATATCGATTAAATTATTCTGATTTTATCATGTGCTCAAATCTCAAATATATTTCTTCTATTCAGGATTACTCAATAAGCAGTTTAATGGGGCACTGTTATTTTCAAGAGGGCAATTTCGCGGAGGCCATTCATTGCTACGAGTTCGCCAATGCTATGTTCAACAGGCCGGACGATTTGCATCTCGTCCAGACGAGGTAAAATCACTTGTCTGGATATTGCATAAGATAATTGAGAGGGGGAGGGGGGGGAGGGAGGGAGAAAAAACAGAGAACCGGGTTATTTATAACAGCATTACTATGTCAGAATGGGACTATACTATGAAAATGCCGGTGATTACGAGCGCGGATTAAAAGTTTTTCTCAGCGCATGCTGGATCTCGCCAACGGCGGAAACGTGGCTTGGTGCAGGAATCGCTCTTTTTGAAGTAAATTAAACTTGCCTCAAGAAATTATCTTTAAAAAAATTTCCAACCAAGACTTCCATGTGAAAAAGTATTCTTTCACGCGCAAAAAATCATTTTTCTATATACGAATATTACTTTAGCTGCGACGATTTACGGAAGCCGAGGCGGCTTTGTCGGAGGCAAACCAAATCGACAATCGTAATGCGGTTGTCTGGAAATATTTATGCCTCTTAAACATGACTTTAGAGCGTCACGAGGAGTTCGCACAGTGTTACGAACAGATCGCCCAGGTGAAATGCTGCTGCTAAAAAAATAAAAAATAAAAAAACAGGAAATAGCATTGCGTTCTTGCCGTCGTCTTTGTGACGTATCACCTTCGCTTTTGCAGGACAATGCGACTTTCTCTCTAGAAAAACGATCCCTCAAATCGCGGGATGGAAAACCGGGAACGGTCATGCTCTAGATACCGTGGACGTCGTAGTATATAAAACTTCCCCTCTCTAATTCCGAGATTTAGTTAACTCCACAATCGCAATGAGATTAACGGTGAGTCAGGCCGCATGTTATATTTGTTGTCGGTTAGACTCTGTTGCGTAATATTGCGCGACGGAAATATTCGATCAACTAATCAAGAAACTTTAATATTTTTTGCAGTGCACTCTCGTCGCACTCTGTCTGCTAGAAATAGCAATGATTACGACGATTAGCTGCGATAAGTCAGACAAGGCGATGCGTCACTCGACTTTGAAAAAAGGTGATACTGCGATATCGTTATCGATAGTTACTAGCGAGCGCGGAAATCCTTAAATTTATACTCTGCTTTTGTGAGAATAAAACAGTATATAATTATAGAAAAGAAATATATATATATATATATATATTTCTTTTCTATAATTATATATATAATTAATACAGTAAGATAATACAGTATTCGTAAACGCAATTGTTATTTGTTTGCAGATGATGATCCACGGGTTAAAATAAAGGTGTTTCGTGGTCCTATGGAAGAAGAAAACGGCAAACTTTTCGCTACTTGGGGATATTGGATTCAACAACCTAGTAAATAATGTCGACATGGCTATATTTTTCTCGTTACCTGTTTTCTACTGTTTTCTCGTGCAACATTTATATATAACAAAAGAAATAATTCTTTCTTCTTCAATATGTGTTATAAATAAAGTATATTGAAAGATAAAAATTGCAAAGTGTAATTGTTTTCACAAAACATTAAAAGAAAAGGATTTCTGTTTATTAACTACGTCGTAGCGCAAAATAATTAATATTTCATCAAAGTGGATAATCTTTTTCCTTCTTGTTAAATTAAATAGGAATACTGTGAAGGAAAATATTGGACTGTATAGTAAATAATGATAGTAAAAAATATGTAAGACACTTTATAGTATTAATATATCATGTTCATATTTATTCTTCAGGTATGTATGTTACAAATACAATGCCAATTCTGTAGAACATGAATACATATTATTTTTTGTATGCTGGATTATTTGGATTTAATTGTTTGGAATGATTATCCAAATCCGCTTTGTCCCCAGTCCCTTTATATCCTGCCTGGTGACCAGGTCCCGTTGGCGTGTGAGTTGGATTGCATTGTTTAGTACGATTGACTTGATCCTTGGAATCCATCTAGAACGAACACAATTTTACCATAGAATATATCGTATAATAACATAAATATATAGATCGATGCATGAATCTCGAATTTGCAATAAATCAATTAATGACGTCATTTTATTTTTGTCATTAATTTAACAGAAATTTTGTCATGTTAAAATTATACATATCACACGTTATTCTATATACAGTCAAAGCTTCTTATTTGCCGGAAATTTCACTATTCACAATTTCACGAAGTAAAAATTTGTAACCACTCTTTATTCGTAACTAAAAAATTCCGTATTCGCGATTAAAATTTTAATTCTAATCTATTATATATTATAATTCTATGTTATTACATATTATAATTTTATTATATTTTCAAATAAATAAATAAGTAAATTCNGCCGCCTCTTGAATTGCGTTGTATACGCCGTGCCTTTTGACACCGTGCCGTAATACTGAAAAGTGGGCTTTGGAGACACTTTTCTTTAAAATAAACGTGCTTTTCGTTCAATCTCAATATTCGATGTTTGAATTAGATATGTGAATAATTATGTCAACTAAAATTAAAAACAAAGAAATAATAACTCGTGTAAAACAATGTATTTGATTGGTAATTTGAAATAAAATCACTTTTGTTAATAGCACTTTCTTAACTTTTAATTTTCTTAGAACGGATTATACTTTCATACACTTTATCATATTTGCGTTTTTTATATTCGTGATATTTTGATGAAATCTATCTCTTGCGCATAAATGGCTTTGACTTTATACGGATTCTACTATCGTAAATTAGACATTATGTCGAATTATGATATTATCGATGCACTGCACTATAATTATTAAAATAGATGACTAATCATATTCAAATTATTTCTATTATGATATATTCAAAATATTTTCAATAACAATTACTAATATTAATTATCTCTTTTCTTGAACATATCGCGTTAAAAGTATTTTAAATATCCACTCTTAAAAATGGCGTGTAAATTAAATTATACAAAAATATAATAGCAGCTACGTTCTTTTTTTTTATAGTCGCAAATACTCAAACGAATTTTTGGCTATGTTCCAAAATTCACTGCCAGCACTTTTGAAACACAGCCAATAAATAATGAATATTTTTTTAACGAATTGTTAATAAAATATTATTTTACACATTGTCATAATTTTATATGATGCTGCTGTTGCTGCTACTGTTATTCTTCAATTTCAATTGAGTTCAATTACAAAATTATTAATTTTTTTAGGAACAGCTTATGTAGTACACACCAGTAAAATTAATGAAATGAAATTGAATAAATAACTTACTTTGGTTGTTGAATTACAAGCTTACTACGTCTTCAGTAAAATCTGCGTAATTGACAGTCAAAGAACCAAGCTAAGAGTTTAGCAATACAGTTGCGACAGTTCTGATGCAGAGTTCGTATTAGTCGCGGTATTTATACCCTCTTGAGCATCATTCTGGGAACTCCATAGAGCCAAAAGATAATCAATAAATAAATTGGGTTTTCCCCGAATGAATTTTATCTTCAAACTAGGGATAGAGTACCGTTTTCAAACGAAGCAAGAGAAAGAGTTGGCTAGCTTGCTTATCAAACCGCATACGGCGCATGACAGAATTATCAAAGGCTAAAGCCCGTTACGCACGCCATGTAACGAGTTTGTTCAAATTTTCATCTAATGCATAACGTACGGAGTTCTTTCAATTTCTAGAAGATTTGTTAGAAGATAAAATCAAGTCTATCATTAATTTGTGGAATCCATCTGAAAAACTCATTTTGTTTATTAATTGATTAGAATTTGCCTGTATGAAGTTTTATACTTACGATATTTGTGAGATAGTATTGTATAATGCCCGTATTTATAGTCAGACCTTATATTTACTCAGGTAGAACAAAAATTATAATAACAATATATTGACATCAAAATAAAGTTAAAGCATGATATAATAATGACATTTTAGAGTCATTTTGATGTCATTTTGACATCTTTGTGATTTCTTGTTCTACTTGGGTAAGGCCTCCTTAAATTTATCTGTAGATACTCTACGGATCATTTCATTGGCCACAGAGTATCTAAAGATGAACTTAAGGAGGCTTTAAATATAAAGCTTGACTATGAATACGGGCATTAAATATCGCGATTAATACAAAAATTTTAAACTGTCCACGAATAAATACCGCGAGATTATTAATTTAAACATGCAAATTAAATTCGTCTCGTAATTTAGAAAAAAATCTGAATAAAATAAAATAAATTATAAGAAGCTCTGCTTGTAAACTGTTGAAATATTAATTAGTATAAGTAACAAAGTTAAGAAATTCATTCTTAAAATTCCCCAGATATTCTCCATCATGAATTAGACTTGTTATGTAACAAGTTCCTCAAAGCTGTCATGTTGCGCGTCGTCTTCTCTAGAAAATATTTAATATTTGCAAATAAGAATAATCAAGTTTTTCCAATACTTAATCAGTCTTCGAGAAATCTTTTATAGATAATATTTAATTTTTTTTTAGTTTAATTGCTACTCACTTTTATTATGCGTATATGACATAAATTATGTCATGCACAGTTATCATATATTATTTGCATCTTTTGTACTAATATTCATAATTAAATCATCAGATTAACCTTCACACATGCTAATAATAAATTAATATGTGACTACGTAACTGTGAACGTGTCGTGCGCAAAATAACTGCGTGTAAAATGGGTTGCATATCTGAAAGGTATTCGTGTGTACTATACACATATATATATATATATACTTATTGTACATATATTAAATTCTTATATACATATATTATATTTTAAATAAATAATTTACTTGCTNATAGATCAAATATCAAAATGTTTTCTAAATTTTTTATCTCAATAAATATTTATTTCACATTGATGGCGTTTATTCCATAGTTTTTCTTCTGGACGATATGTCCTTAACGTGCAAACTCTTCATAAGATTGTAAAGACATGCTTAAGTTATAGATATTTTTAAACAGTAGTATTATAATTGTCGATTTGTTTCACTTCCAGTAAGCCGCTTTTCTCGACTGTCACAAGTCGCGATAAGCGAAATAATTAAAAATTCGTACGTAGGAGCGATTTTCGCATGAAAAGAATGATCTTTGGGTGTAGAAAAATCTTTATCATAATCTTTATAATGAGAACACCCGTTTTTCTTTACCAGAGATTAATCATCAGTCATTCATCGGCGTACCCCAAATTCGAAATGTCATCGAGCTTCAAGCGTCCCAGATGTACAGGTTTGCACGGACGTACTTAAACGCACGCGCTAAAGTAACGGTTTGTACACATCTGTCCCCCATTCGTGGCCGGTATGTATAATAGGGGTCGGTCGTAAGGACCCCTTCACACTCCTAAGAGACGCGCAGTTGGACTCGTCGTACGCCTCGCACGCATACTCGTCGGGAATGAGGATGCGTATCGGTTACGGTCGAACGATCACGCTGGAAATCGCGTTATCTTCCGATAAAACGACGAGATTGTTGTTACCGCGATGCGAGAAAATGCGTCGCTATTTACTATGCATCCATTAGCGGCTTCGATGCTCGCTACTTATCGATAGCCCCGATCTCCGTCAATTAGCAGCGGGAACGCTAAATGAATGAGGCATTTTCCCTTGGCATTTTCCGTAGCAAATTGTTTACCGTTACTGCGCGCGAGATGATTCACGAATTATAGAGAGATACTTTTCCAAACGGATTTTCTCCCTCTCGTCAAGCTACAAAACTTCAGATTGAATTGAAAACTTTTTTAAAAAAAACTTTTTTTAGTAAAAATTTGTTTCGACAGCATCTGCTTTCCAAAGGTTCGCAGATATATCAATATTCTAAAATTTTCAGAATAAAGGAAATGATTGATTTGATGAAAAGTTATAAAATTTCAGAATCCTATCATTTACACAAGAAATAGAGTATTGATCCAAAAAACAGAAATGATTAGAAATAATTTACTTCTAATATTAAAATGCATCATGCATTAAAATTTTTTAACTAAGGGAAATGATGAAAAGTTATAAAATTGTAGACTTCAACGCGCTCGAGGCGTTTTAATAAAAGTAGGTAATTTCTAATTGTCTATATTTTTTAAATTAATACTCTATTTTTGTATAAAAGATAGGATTCTGAAATTTTATAACTTTTCATCAATCATTTCCATTATTTTGAAAATTTTAATGCTCGAAACGTTTTAATACCAAAAGTAGAGCATTTCTAACCATTTCTGTTTTTTAGATTAATACTCTAGCTCTTGTGTAAAAGACAGGATTTTGAAATTTTATGACTTTTCATCAATCATTTTCTTTATTTTGAAAATTTCAGTGCTTGAGGTGTTTTTAGTTTAGGTTTTAGTTGAGGTTTTAGTACCAGAAGTAAATAATTTCTATAGCCATTTCTGTTTTTTAGATTAATATCCTATTTCTTGTGTAAAAGAAAGGATTCTAAAATTTTAGAACTTTAATCAATCAGTTCCTTTATTCTGAAAATTTTTAAATATTAATTTAAAAAATAGAAACTATCAAAAATGTCTGTTCGGTGTGCTTCTAATGTTAATGTCTTCGTGACTAATCCGGGCTTGCCATTCTCGCGACTTTTATTTATCGTACGCACGAATTCATTAAATTTCCACGTCCTTTAAATTCGGCCACGCCACATGAACACATGTGAGTGACTCAGCCGCTCTCATACACACGCATGACGCATCACCATAGGCATTTTACACGCAGATGTGCCGAACGGGCGCGTGCCTCCGCGCTGTATCGCCTCGGTGAATGGTACCATAGTTATTTCGGGGGGCAGACCCCCGTTCGGTCGCGCTCCTCGGGGGATCGATAGTCGCACACCTGGCCCTTAAAAGCACCATTGGTGTGATTTCGTGGACATCTTCCAACTCCAGAGCGAGTCTGAAAGACAGCGCAACTTTCTTGAGACTGCATCCCGCGTTCGTTACGCCACTGAACGACTATTCTCACCGACGAGACGGACTTATCGCCTTCCGAAAGTAAAAGGGAAGTGTCTTCCTGCCTCCTACTGCGCGTTTGTCCAAGGCTATTGTTATTTATCTTATTTACGAATCCATGTCAATCGATACCATAGAAATGTGACGATGGTTGAGCTCACGAAAATGAATTTTAAATGAGGCTGCGCCTCATCACTTTTGAAGCTATTTTTTTTTTTAAGCTATTATATATTTAAGAACATTATACATTTCTCTTTTGAACCGCTTAAAAATTTAGCCTTTTGCTAAGTCTTTTTTACATTCATTAAATATCTTAAAGATCTGTTTATAAAGCAAAAAAGTTGTATCTTATTTATCAAATATCTGTATATTAATATAATACATGTATATATTAATATCTTACATCTGATATATATTAATAAATGTACATCTGTATATTAAATATAATACATTAAATATTTTAAAGTTCATTTCATTAAAATTTTAAAGTTTGTAAAATAAAGCAAATTTTATCTTATTTCATTAAATATCTTACAATTCTGTTTGTAAAATAAGGCGATTTATGGAAGAAATGCATATATAACGCTCTTAGAATTTTATTTATTTTATACTAATATCTCTTAATTCCAGTGTATAGTTTTATAAAGTTTAGTAAAATGAAAAGGTATTTGAAATATTCCTGTCTCTTATATGTTATGCCTTGTTTCTTAATGAATTTAATCGGTTTCAATTCTTTTTTTAGAGCAAGTTGACCAACGTCCTCTCTCGTTATTTTTAATCACGGAGTTTCTTACAGTGTTTAATGACTCGTGTAAACGAGCTCCAATTGTGTCAAGAAATAAAAAGAGTCTCATTATCTTGGTGTTGCGGGATGCCTAGTTGTCATAGAAATTCATTTTTTCCGCGACGAAGAAAACTGCATTGCGAAGACGCAGGTAGATCTATCATTCACGCAGAACTATCTGCTTAGCATACCTGAACCCCGATCACCTTGTGTCTATCGGAGCTCAATTAAAGGCCTTCCGGCGTGCGCCGTCTCGCCAGAGAGAACGCGCGCCTCGTTACGGTTTGACGGTTACGCACGGACGTGCACGTTGCCCCGTCGTGTGCGTGAGGGGGGGGCATGCACAGGGGAACGGGTGCCCCCCGTGCAAGCTGCCCCTTTGGAAACGACAAAGGCAGAAAGGGAACGAGGGCCCGGCCCGCTGCGTTTTCACACGACTTGGCTTACGCGGCTTTCGGGGCGGGGAAAGGGTGGGACGCGAAGAGATCGAGTCGCGCGAGGAAGTCGGAAGTCGGACCCCGAGTCAGTCGATTGTGGAGCATTAGCGCGCTTGGGTCAATCATCGTACTCGCTGTATCCGCGCGCGACCGTGTGTAGTATAATACGCACGTGTAGTATAATAACTACGAAAGTAAAAATAAACGTGAGTGATATAACTTGACATAATTTATTATCTCGAGTATTTCAGGAGAATCCCCGCGCGGATCCGGAACGCGGATCCCTAATGATCGGGCTCGAGAAAATAATTCTCTTTCAGAGATTTAAATTAAATTCCGATCAAGGACATCTCGTCCGATAGAATTAAAAATCAAATAGAGAGAATTACCGTTTCGTTCAACGGAATTTCCACGAGGGATCGTGGTCTCGAAGGAGGTCGGGTATTACCAAGGAAGAAGAGCACACGTGTCGCATGCGAGACTCTCCATTAAACAGCGGCCTGTGGGGGTTGCGACAGATACCATACGGTCGTTCTCCAAAGCAGCCACGCGACCACTGACCGTGGGAGGGTCGTTGCGCTCCGCTGGATCGTGAAAGCACCCCGTTGGAGTAAAACACAGAGCACCCTGGGCGCATCTTAGCCACCTCGAGGTCCCACAAACGTTTATCGGGCTTCCTCGTTTGTCCACGACGTGCTTCCTGCGAAAAAACAAAAAAAAAAATCAAGGACTTGAAGTGAAAATAACAATTTTACTGTATTCTCTCTTTTTCTTTCTTGGCTTCGGCTGAGTCCGGTAATTGTGTTTTGCAAACTTTGTTAAAAACAGTGAAAACATGAGTGCGTTCAAGAGATATCAAAGTAAAGTGTTCTGGAACCAAATGGCCTCGCATGACCTGGAGAACGATCTAGATAGAAACGATTCTCCGCGTTATTCTTTTAACGAACGTGTGCGTGAAAGGGAAGAGAATGAAAAAGAAGAGGATTCGACCAAATCAGAAAACGACACGGTCGACAATGCGAATATTACTGCGATACATGTCTGTGACAAAAGCGACGAGAATACCAAACAGAACGCGTGTCTGGTTTCATTAATACACGACGAAAGTATAACGCGGCGCAGGTACGTAAAATAATGAATTCACCATCGAGCGATTATAGAAAAATTAATAAATCAATATTTCTTTATCTTTCTTTAAAAAAATTATGAAATTATCTTGATTATCTTGAATTTTAGTTTCAAATATCAAAAGTAAATAATTAAAAATGACAATTTAGATGATAAATTCATTCCTTAATGGGGGAAATATTATAAAAAGAAATTCAGAAAATATATCACGTTAACATATTCGTTAAATATTCAGAATGACAGTGGAGGAGACAGCTAAAACAGATGAAGAGCACGAGATAAGAAATAGATCCTACAGCCCCTTGAGTCAAGATTTCAAGAGCCAGGATTCTGGATTCTCCGATTCTGAGAGATCGGACTGTTCGGAGGCTTACGAAAACGCGACTCCGCGACGGAAACTGAGAAAGAAACGGATGAGACGTAGGATCCAGTCAGCTTCTCCGTGGCTGGAAGAGGGATCTCCCCCGATGCCGACACATACGTCCACACCGAAGGATTCGAGGACATTCGCCACGAGGAATCGTTTCGGCAAACCTGCAAGGACCCCGTCGCGAGAACGGAAGTGAGCACATTATTATTTTACATTAATAAAAAAAGAAGTTCATAAAGAAAGAATGACCGAGACGAATCGCAGATTGTGTCAAGTTTTTTACTCCATTTCAAGTATCGTTTATCGTCGCTGACTCAGAAAGTAAGAATGATTGGGTCTGATTCAACACGCGCTTATAATTCCTCGGAAAGGTACACTATCGATAGTGATATTAATAACTTTAACGTTAAGTTTCGAAATCGTGTTGCAATCGTCCCCGGTTGGGGGAATCGCCACCGGATTGATAAGATTGGAGAAATGAGCCAATCGGTAGGAATGCGACACGTAAGGCAATTTTCACTGTATACAGTCCTCTTTGAATAATACAGAATAAACGTGCGTAGAACATGCGTGGATTGTATCGCACGGTTTTTATTGTGTGCCGTGAGCAATGACGCACGCCCGAGAGTCGGGCTCCTCTCCACGGTGTCATAATACTCGGAGAGATGCGCCGGCCTCGAGTGGATGATTATCAGTCCTCGGCCCATGAAGGTGCCTCGGCTTATCGCCGCGTCATTGTATGCGTTTCACGCCCTCGTATGCACCGGACTACTGCGCGTATGGCACGAGAATAGATTTTCGAGGTCTCTCGCCGCGCAACGACTCGAATTAGCGATTTGAATCGGTAATAAGTAAAATATACGCGCGATTACGCATCCCGGAGTCGGATAGAGCGTCATTAAATTGCACATTATTGTCCACTGATTAAAGAACACCGGCGATTGTACGGCTATGCTGTAAAATGTGATCATGTAAATCGGTGCCGTATCGGAAACACACGTATTATTGCATGTGCAACTCTACTATGTGCACTAGACTCGCGTCACTAACAAGACGAAATAACATAGGAAAAAAAATTGGCATTTTTGTATGTATCGGGCATCCCTCGGCCTGCATGTGTATGTATGTACTTCGATTCTTTACTTTGTTTTCTGCATTAATGTTGCATTTCTATCACAATGTAACCCAGATAGGAAATTACTTTTGTAATAAATGCACAATTATTGCTTCTTTCCATTTACAGCATTTCGCAATAATTGTTATAAGGTGATTTTCTGCAAAATGCATATTTTTTGCTGAAAAAAGAATTTTGTAATTATAAATTATAAATATTGAGAAAATTATGAAGCAAAATTAAAAAATAAAAATAAACAAAATTTCTTACTATTACTTAGATAATAATTGTACAATTTTATGTTGTAACGATTTTTACAACAATTATAAAATTAATTTTTAAAATATATTCAATAATACGTGTGCTAAGATAATTCGCACTAATATTACAATTATATAAGAATTTATTTTAGGCATTAATTTTTTAAAGATTGTTGTATGTTACAATAATTAAATTTAGAGTTAATGATTTTAAAAAAGTTTGATTTAAACTTATTACACAATATATTATACTTTATATTTTAAAATTAAAATGATCCTAAAATTTTTCTGTATGCACTCCTATCTGGGAAATCAACTTTAATCTCGATTTAACTTAGTTTTTATCTTTTTTTAGTTCTAAGAATTAGGAAAAGATGAAAAGTAAGTTAAACCGAGATTAAAGTTAAACTGCCTGGGCAGAAATGAACAATAGTTCTCATTAGGCGACCTATAGAATTCTACTTATGTTCTACTTATAACTCTATGAGCCGTAATAAAATCTTGTCACGAATTATAGATTGTCTCTGTCTCTAGTATATTCTACCAAGTGTTAAATTCGTCATAAGATCGGGATACCAATCATCGGATTCCCTTGTACGGTCGTGCTTTTCTGTTCGTCACCGTGTACATTCGTGCCGTACGTGAGTCAATGCGACGTATCGCACGAGAAGAATACGTAAATGAATGAACGCGAGACTGGCTCTCGAGCGGCCAGGTTTGACTCAATCGCGGGACCGTGCTTTCGGTGCGCGACAGCGAATCTACGAGGAATCCAGCTCTATCGTGCACCGGTTGGCGCGCAGGTGGACGCATTACAATACAACGCAACGCAACGTCCAAGGAGCGCGAGATTAGTCATCGCGTATGCGGGGAGAAGGAGCGTTCTCCGCAGCGATTCGATTAGTCAGCTCTTACGTTCCACTAATCGCTCCCGACACTTCCGTCCGCCCGGAAAATAATAGTTGGCGACGATTCCGAGTACATTGCATTGCGATGCGTCTCGCAGGATAACAATAATCGTGCCGAGGTTTGCGTCGTCTCGCTATGGCTCGTTTAAGGTAGCGTAAACTTAAGGGTGACGAAAAGTCGCCAAAACATGGAATTCCAGTGAATTCTTGAAAGACATTTAAAGGATGTCTGGAAAATTAGAACATCTTTGGTTGCCTGAATGACATTTAAAAATAATTTTCTTATTTTTATATCAATTTCTTTTTATACTTACCGAATATTCTTTTTCAGAGTTGACGAAGAACGGGACGATGCATCTAAGGTACTCCCCTCTGTTTCGTTGGAGGAAGAGAATCTGTGCGATTTTCTGTACGCATCCGAGCCGCCGGAAGACAGCGTTCAATCGTCAATAACGAAATCACGGGCTTCCACCGACGTCGCGGACGCGATCGCCGCTGGAAGGGACGTGTTGAACTCCAGAAATTATCGTCAATTGTCATCCATGAGGACATGGCTGACTGACCTCGCTACGGTGACCGAGGACGAATGCGGTAGCACGCTTCAGAGCAAGAATCTGCCGCGCGGAGACGTCCGAGTGATGTCCGGCGAAGTTTACGCACGGGATCTGAAGATGATGTCTTCTGCGGCCACCGCGGCCGCGAGCAAACTTTTAGTCAGCGCGGAACACTTCGAGCAACATTATCGAAACATCGTAGAGTAAGTTTGTTTTCTTCAATTCTTCAAATAACCTCGAAGTACTTTATATCCCGAACTCTTCTTATGACACACAATTAGAGATAATTATCTTTAATTAGCGTTATGTGTGACATCCATAGTCAACTGCAAGTCAAGAGATTAGAAATTAAATTGTTGATATTTAAAAGTGATGGCTTTAAACGGTTAATAATTAATCTAACAATTACATTAATAACGCAGGAAGATAACTCGGCTGGAAGGCGGCAGATTCGAAATGGAGCTTCTTCGCAATATAGAGGAAGCCGCGTTCTCGGTCCTCTCTCAACTAGGAGCACCTCCACCTCGCAGGATACAGCAGGGTAGTCTGAGAAGCATCCTCGCGCAGTTGCATAATATGAAGATATACGTCGACAACACAATCGATACGCGCTTAGATTTTTACATCGAGGTTGGTTATATTATCTTCATGGCTTATATTCATTAAAAATAGTCATAAATTAACGATACAAAAATCTCTCTTCAGAAAATAATTCGAAGTCTCGAAGAAGCTCCATGGGAGGATAGTAGCTTGGCTAGAGGCGCTCTGGCAGCCCTGACGGCTCTAGGATTGTCAGATCCTCGCGCGGGAAGCAGCATAGCTCGATGTTCCGGCATAAAGGCTCTCTTAACGTGCCTCGTCAAGACCGGTCGAATGCCAAACGATCTCGTCGCGATCTCATTACGTGCTCTGGCCAGCGTGTGCAGTTCCACGACAGCGATCGAATACTTCGCCCGAGAAGGCGGTCCCGAGATTCTGACGGATCTCTTGGGCGCGGAATCCTCTTCTGAGAAAGAGAAGACTGAAGCCACCGCCCTGGTGGTGCAAATTACGGCGCCATGGACCAATGCGCGGGGTCTGCCGTATCTCGAACCCTTTGCGGACTCGCTGATTCCGGCGTTGAATCAGCTAGTTCAGAACACCAATTGTGCACAGACTCTACTGTTGGCTGCTGCAGCGCTGAATCAACTGTCCAAATCGAGAATATGCGCCACGATTATACTGGAGGAAGATAGCGTAAGGAAGCTTTTGAAAAGTGTGAAGAAATCCGCCGGTGGTAACGTATGGCTGATGGAGCAGGTTGCCGCATTAATCGGTGAATTGGCGCGTTTCCCCGAGGGTCGGTCGCATCTGGCGAAAGCACGAGCCTGTGTAGCGTTGGTCTCTTTTCTCCGAATGAGGCCACCGGGTCTGGAAGACGCGTATCAACGGCTGGAGATTACTGCGACGGCCGCGTTGACTCGACTCTGCGTCGAGCCGGAGATTGCGAGGCAAGTGGTCGCTGTCGGCGGCGGGGATTGTTTGTCGAGGCCATGCAGAGTTAATGAAATCCAAATGGACCAGAAGGATGAAGAGGTGCAGACGGAAGCGGGCTTGTTCAGATACACCAGGTCGTTGAGACGAGCATGCAAAAAGGCTGCGAAACAAATCGGGATCGCAAAGGCCAAGGATCACAGTTCATTGGATTGAGGAAATTCTGGAAAGGGAAAAATGTGATAATTCATACAATATATAAACAAGTGGGATTACACACAGAGAAAGAGAAGACTGTATATATATATTTTACAATCGCAAACTAATTACAGTATTTTATTACATTGTAGAAAAATAATGCGGATAAAAAACAAATATCTTTGTTAAATATGTACAGATATATAGTATATAACTCTCGACGCTCCGATATGGATGCGTATTGTAAAAACGTGAATTTTATTTTTTCACATATTAAAAAAATGTGCCATAATACACGTACATTTATGAAAAAAATGTATAAAAAATATTAACTCTTATCTTATTATTAATTAAATATGTCCTATTTAGCTCCTTGAAGTTGATTCTTATGAAAAACATCTATGGTAGTCTCCATGCATGGTCTTAATTCTAGATCGCACGAGCCAAGAACGAATTTACCCTCCGGCGCTTTAAAATAATCCAATCCACGTCCGATTTTTATCACCCATCCATTGCTCAATCTAAAATGAAAAGACAGGGTAACTCATAACAGAAACTGGGAGAAATAAATTTTCATAGTTTAACAATTGCATTGGCATTACGTGATTTGTCTGTCGTGCAACGTCTCGGAGAAGGAGAAGGAGAAGGAAATNTTGTGAGACGCCAAACTTTCCTTCAGTTCGGCCAATCTCGCGATTTGATGAAACTCTTCCGAGTCATAAGTCGTAAGCAGGGATATCCTGGTCAACGCGCAGCACTTTTGAACTGCCAGTTCGCACAGTCTGACCAGGTTCTGGCACTGCAAAAGAAAATATATATATATATATAAGACTTGAGAGCAATGACCCAAACATAAAATAACAGTATCATAATGTCAAACTTCTAATTTCCTACTCAACACTATAACTGTTATATGCAAGACATGTTACAACGTAGTTATATTGTTGAGTGGGAAATTATAATATTGACGTTACATTACTGTTACTTTATGTTTACTGGGGATATTTCAAATTAATTTACATATTAGGGCTATTCCAGACTGGACTGATTTCCAATCAGAACTCTGGTTCTGTTTTCCAAGCGTCGTTTAGAAAAGCGAAGTTCTCATTGGATATCGCTCATCGCTTGTCGCCCATCGCGTCCAGTGTGGAATAGCCCTTACCCAAACAGTGACATACCTGGTGAAAAGCACGTATGTATGGATCTTCGATATCGATGTACGTGACAGTGCCGTCCAGAAATCGACCGAAGACACTCACGTAGCCATGCCCAGTCGAGCCACTCTCGATCTTGGTCAGTTCCCTGTAACTGCCAGCCAACTTCTTTGTGTTGATCAAGTTCTTCACCTTCTCGGCCCTGTCGAGGTATTCCTTCGCCTTGGTCGTAAGATACTCCACCTTGCGGGCTTCCTTCGTCTCTGCATCGTTTTTATTATCGATTCTTCAACTTCTTGACAAACGTAGTAACGATAAAGCTGATATACCAATTTTTTTCTCTCTTTCTCAACAAAATGCGAGATGATCGTGTCCGGTACATACCTTTTACTGTGTCGAGGAGTATCTGCACGCCTTCCTGGTACAGCACCAATGCCATCGTGTACTTTTCGTCCTTGTCCATCTGCACCGCTCGCTTGAGGACCGATACCGCCGCGGATTCCATCGTGTCTCCTCCGTGCCTTCACAGCGCAACGCCGAGCCACGCGCTCTGCAGCTCTGCTATAACACTAACAAATGTTGCCCGTGAATCGTTATAGGTAAACGCCTTTGTTCCTCTAATCTCATGACTTTATCTGAACGCGCGAGATAGCCCGGATAAATAGAGTCATACATATGCCGCGCAACGCCGTGAAATCTGGGGGGGGGAAGGATCGCGTTACTCAAAACTGCGAACGCAGCGGCCGGGGAACGTCTAATGTAATTCGAGCGCGGCCTCGCCTTCAAATTTCAAACATCGATTATCGAGAAGTCGCTCGCGCTACGCGACTCAACAAATGTCGCGGCCGTAGGCTGATGTGAGTTCGCGACGTGAATCAAAATAATCCGATTTAAATGATATGTGCGCGTGATTGGCCAAGTTTGAATTTTCATTACGATTTGGCCAATCACGCGCACAAATCATTTTGCACGATTCATATAATTAAATAGCATAATTAAAAGAATATTATTTATATATAACTATTAAATAGTTTATATATGTTATGTACGCTTTAATTCTTAAATAAATAGCTTTTACACAAGGTGTCTGATAATTATTGACACAGCGCACGCGTGCAGAGCGAACTAATTGAATCGAGTCTTGTATTGAGTGGATACAATTTTTAATAATTAATAACTTAATTATTGCAAAAATTGTAAAATGATACAGAACTTTTTGATTCAGTTTAGTCCGCTCTACTTGCACACGAGCATTGTGTCAATCAATAATTATCAGACACCCTGTATAGAAGCTATTTAATTCTCCAAGATCATACTTTTTTGAGTACGCTCCGGTCACTGGGTGATATTTTCACATTTTAATTTATATACATTTAATTGCAAATAGACTAAAAAAGTGTTTCTTTATTGAAAATATTACATAAATATAAAAAAAGATAAACAACGACAGCGATTTTCGTCTGATTGTAAGTGATCACCCTGTATAAAATAGTATCCTAATTTTTTTTATTTCATTTGTCATATAACAAATTTCTCAAACGAATTAGCTAAAGGATAAAAGAATTCTCGAGCCTCCAGAAAAATTCTTTCTAAAATTTCTCTAAAAATTCTATCTTGTAACCAATTAAGCTGGAGAAATTTGCTGCATAATTAAAATGATATTTTTTTTCTTTTCAACTAATCATCGTCTATCTTATAGCGAATTCGATTGATCGCACTCAATGCACATTAAACCCGTTGTACACTGAATGTGGAATTGAAATATCTTGAATAATAAAAGGCCCAATAAATATTTAAGAAAAAATTGCACACTAATACGATAAAGTGAATTAAAGAGTTTTTAACATGTTTCTATATTTATATTAAGCATTCATCCTTATGTCGATTTATGTACAACGGCTTTAATATGCACTGACAATGAGTGCGCACTAGTGCGATCAATCGAATTCGTTATTATTTTGAGAAAGTCAAGATTACAATATGTATAATATAGTTACATTAGCCGGGTTTGTTTTGATCTTCACAGCGCTTTCAACATTAGTCTATCTTTGTTCTACTTTTAAGAAATAATAAAAATAGACTGATGCTGATCAAAAGGCTGTGAGGGTCAAAACGAATCCAAAAATGGCCTTTGTTCTCTCTTCGACGTGAAGTTGGAAAGACAGAAAAGCGAGTAGGCGAGGATTTTTCTCTCCTTCCTAAACAAGATGCGATGTGCAATTGGAGCGCGCAATCTATACTCACCTCGTCTATGGTTGCTGTAATAATAAGAAGCGAATCCGATTAATGTGGCGGCGCACTGTGAAGTTAACCTAATTGCGACGCGCCGTAGAACATCGCGCGACAGTAGAACGTGCACGAAATGTGAAGCCGTATTCTGCGCGTTATTGTGAGGGGATTATACCTCTTTATGGGTCTTCGTTAGGATCGTCAGGTGAGAGAGGGCCCGGTCATTCGTGGGAAATTCCGCGTGAGAAATACTGATATACGCTACTCCTGAAATTGTTGTAACAAACTACGTCACGTCGGTGGGTTGGCATGTGACCGTGGCGTCATCATTAGGCGGGAATTTCCAACGGATATTACTAATAGCAATTTTTATATGCGAAATGAAAATTGTTTTACATATAAAATATAATATATATAATAACAGTATCGCTCAAGAGTCGTTTGACAATCAGTTTTTCATGCGTTTATTTGTAAACAGTGCTATTCTCCGCTCAGTTATTCATTGACTCTCATATAGTACAGACATACCTTTTATTACAATTCGTAAATCTTCAGACTTAGGTTAGAAAAAATTTTTATTTTAAAATAACATTTGATCGATAGCTCAAAAGTCTTTTGACCTTTTTGACATACTTGATTATCGTACGTAATTAACTATTGAACAATATCTATGTTAAAATTAAATTTTATTTTGCTTACTTTAGTTATGGAACGATGAAAGTAATATTATATAAAATGTAATATATATTGTTATACTAGTTTTTTATTATGTGCTCTTTATGTGTATTTTTTATATATATTTTCTATAATATATACATAAATCATATACTTAAATAAAATATAAGATAAAAAATGCAATACTTAAAATAATAAAAGATGAAATATTTTATTAATAAGGATTTGCTTCGTTAGGAATTGTTCCTAACGAAGTTCTGCTATTATAGTCAAATTGTTTGTGCAAGAAATCATTTTTGTCTGAAAAATTAATTAACAAATCTAAAAATAATCAACATATGATATCTTTCATCAGATGAATTCTTCGTGTTTAATAGAAATTATTAAATGAAACAAGGAGATATAATTTGCATTTTAATGTATTATGTATTAATGTACGCAGAGTAGCATGATGAAATCCAACAAAAGCTTAAGTAACGGTGGACTGTGGGGAGAGTTGCCGGCGCGAGAGATGCTCAAGCAGGAAGTAATAACGCCGGATCTGATTGAAAATGTTTGGCGACAGGTCATGGATGATTCGAACAGCACTGACTGTGATTACCGGATTGATCGGCAACCTGAATACTTACAGTGAGTACAACTTTGATGGAAATGTTGAGTTTAAGCTCTTCGTGATTACCGTTAATATTGTTATTCTCATTACAGATTACCAATGGGAAATCTACACGTATTGAATACTATAAATTTTCATCAACAATTACGTACGATGGTAAAAGATTCAAACAGATCTCTCGATCAGTCATTTATGCTGGTAAAATTATAATGATGTATCATTAATCTCTTTCGTTTTTATAGGAAGAAGGAACTGTGCTTGAAAATATGACTGTCGTCGAATCACAAGATTCAACAGATACAAGTTCTAAGAGTCTATTTCACTTTCTGCCTTATCAGTCAAAAGGGTATTTTCTCGTGTCATTAACTTGTCTCATCGTTGCACGAGCAACAATGTTATCACATTGATTATTATAATTGCATTGATTAGCATAGTCGTATCGTTTCAGAAATATGTTTAAGGATGGTTCTACCATACATCACTTGACGCCACAAACTGCACGAAATTTGCTCAGGCATGCCGTGACTACTTTGATAGCGCACATAGGATTCGAAAACTCGTCAGATGTAGCTATAGAGACGCTCACTGATGTCGCGGATCACTTTCTGCGGCGAATGACTCTTCTGTTGAAAGTAGCGACCGAACAGAAGGATCACGGATTTCCTGTAAGACAAGAGAGCTTCGCAGTTTATTCTTATAATAACGATAAAAGTACAATTGTCTCTACACGTTAGACTTTTGTATTTATCAGGATGCTGTGGAGAGAGTGTTGCTGGAGACAGGCGTGGGAGGCGTATCGGCGTTGCACGACTACTACCAGGAGTACGTCTTGAAGTTTGAGGAAAACACGAGGCGGAAGGTCGAGGAAACGATGGAGAAACAGAGGCAACTTGAACTTAATATTTATAGTATTAAATATTACGATCGCTTAATTGAGCCGTCATTGACACGATTATCTTAGGGGAAGGAGAAGGAGGAGCGTATGTTGCATTACGTGAAAATAATATTCGTCGACTTTTTAGGATGGTCCTGGACGAGGCGGCCAGTAAATTGCAATTCGAGGAGCTGGACGAGTTTGGCAACGTATATCGGGAGGTCCCGACGTTGCAGCTACTCGATCCCGAAATGGGATTCGCGCCCAGCCTGGACGCAGGCTTTCAAATGCTCTATAGTCTCGAACAGGACGAGTAGGCTTTCCCACGCGAGCGTTTCCTTCACGCTCCGGTCGCGGGCCAAAGTGATAATCTTGCTGCTTCCAGATTGAGTAGTGTGGAAGAGGAAGAGGTGAACGCAAACGATTCCCCGTGCGCGGGGCAATGGTCAGACGTACCTACGGATGAAAAGAGATGTTGACGGTGTCTTTTAACAAACACTTATATAAATGGAATTATAGCGAAATTCCTATTTCGCGTTTCAAAATCGAAATAAAAAAATTCGGTTTTCTCAAATTTTGCATTTTTTTGTATACCATATATAGGGTATTTCTTAAAAACTGCCTATTAATTACAGAATGTTACTGCTTATCAAGAATTGAAAAGTTCTGAAATTTTTTTTATAATGCTTAAAAGAATAATTATTAAGTAATGTTAATCTAATCAGCGTCATCCTAGAAAAACTGTTGTACGTACACACGGCGACATTGATGCCTGGACATACCGACTGCGCCAGTTCAGAATGTGTCTCTTTCTTTCCAATATGGAAGCATGTGGAAAGAGAAAGACGCGCATTCTGAACTGGCTTCGATAAGGTAGATCATCTGTACTCAAAGAGTACACGATAAATTGGTAAGGTAGAACGCGCACTATCCAGCGCGATTCAATCGCGGACGCTCAGCGCCCCTGTGGACTGCGGAACGTTGTCTGCGGTTCGCGCGTCACCGTTTACCCGCGATATAGTGCAATATACCTGTGATATAGTGCACCTCCTCGTACGCTTCTTATTGCGCTCATTACATACGCTTTTCCCGCTCCCGAATGCACCGTCACTGAGTGACCCCGCGGCGGCCGGAGCGTTAGCGTACCAGCTTTCGCCACGCGTCCCAGAATTACGTCGTGACGCGCGCTGACGACACGTCAAAAATGGCAGATTCTGCGCCCAGCAAGACCGACATCGAGGAGATTTTCAAGAGGCTGCGAGCGGTCCCGACGAACAAGGTTGGTGTTGCCGTGGGCGAACGTCGGCGAGCCGCGAGCGACGGACTAATCGGGGACAGTCGACGTCCGCCGGACGATCCGCGGGACGTCCGCGAGCGTCGTGCTGTCAGGCTTCAGCCCGTAGGCTTTTCCCCGCGAAGCCCATCTTCCAGTCTGCATTATGTGCTGCAAGGACACAATTTCATGATTTCCTATATTTTTGAAAGCTAATACTTGAAAAATTAATATTTCCTCAATTTCTTTCATTAGCAATATTTATAAAGCTTTATATATATATTTTTTTTTTTTGTGTATTGGTAGAGGATGTTATATATAATATAACCAAAAGAGAAAATTTAATTAACGGTTTTTTTGGACTAATTATTCACAAAAGAAAAAGATAAATCTTTATAAATCTCCTTTATAACCCTTATATTTATTTATCTATTACTAATAATCCTTTCTCCTGCCATCTTTTCAAAGAAAAAAGATTTCCAAGCCTTTTCCTAAAACCTTTTTCATACAATAAATGATTTACCTGAATAGATTTAGGATCTGTTTGCAAAGGACCGATTTGTCACTTTATCTTTTCTAAATGTCTCTGAAACTTGTGAAAAAGATCATCTATCACTACTTTTGCTATTGGAACGCGTCAAATTTGGTATTTTAATAAAATTCAGATCCTTCAAAGATCTTTGGTTTCTTAGTCTTTGTTTCACTCGTAGCAAACACTTGCTTCAACATGTCAAATGTATTATTGTCTAAATACCTGAATCCAGAAGACAGTTTTCCAATTATTTTTACCTTTTAATACATTGACTGCCACACTGAATTTATTTCAAAATCTTGCTATATCACACTTGTTAGAACACACTTGTTAGAATTGTGATACATTCCGTTTAAAATGCAAACACAAAAATATATATTCCTTCTATTTTGTTTCGTCTAATCTTTGCTTCATCAAAATATTATCTACAAATAAATGTTAGAACTGCAATGAAATGTCATGTGTATCTTATATAATGATGATGTGGCAGCCAATGTATTAAAATTTGTATTGTATTATAATGTATATATGTTAACAATGTACCGCAATTACAAGATATTACATCTTTGTCTCTTTCTCTTTCAGTCATGTTTCGATTGCCACGCCAAGAATCCGGCATGGGCCAGCGTAACATACGGCGTTTTCTTGTGCATCGACTGCTCGGCAGTACATCGTGGTCTGGGTGTGCATCTCACCTTCATCAGATCCACCCAACTTGACACAAACTGGACGTGGTTACAGCTGAGAAACATGCAGCTGGGTGGTAATGCCAATGCTGTTAGTTTCAATGATTTGTAACATATATATAATCCCATGGAGTAGACTTAGTCAAGAGCTCATGTCTCTCGTTACTGTTCTCCAGAGAAAATTCTTCACGCAACACAATTGCACCACGAACGATGCCCAGCAGAAGTATAATTCACGTGCGGCTATGATGTACAGGGAGAAATTGGGCCAGGCATCTGCGCAAGCGATGCGTCGTTACGGCACAAAGGTATTCACGTATCTATCGACGTAACTATCGAATCGATATTCGAGATACTAGAATATCGTTAGATCCATCCTAATTATATAATAATTATAGGTTTCCCTTCCTACGTCAAAAAATAAAACAATGGTGAGCTGAGTAAATATTTCGAGAAATTAAACTCCCTTCTTTTTTTTTTGCAATTTTAACGTCCGCTTATGACATCTTGCCAAAGCTTATTCTACTTCTTGTAGACTTACATGTATCCTTATCATACAGTCAGCGCACAGTTCTCTATATATGATAATCCACAATTGTGCAAATATTTATGTGCTTGATTGTTTACAAAAATGCTATCCATCTTTACAATTATAATGCAATGGACTCGCCATCAAAATCCTGTCTGACATACATATGCATTTTCAAGATGTGTGTAAAATGTATTTCAGTACATACAATATTTGTTCCTTTTGATCGTTGCGTTTAACAATCTGTACAGAGTGTTTGTAAAATGTCTGGACAAACTTTACAAATGTTTTATTTTAATGTTTCAAATATCCAAGAAAATATTTGTAAATTAGCAAAAAGATTTTATCATAAATCATCAAATATTGGCATCAGGTGCTGCAGTCGACTTGAACAAAGCCGAAATAGTCAATAATGATAAGCATGTAATAGTGTAATGAGAGTGTGCACTAATAAGGGTAAAGTTTGGCCAAGTATTTTTCCGCATTTGAATCTGATCATTCCTTTTGCAGCTGCATTTGGAGGAAGAAATCGTGTCGGAAGAAGCGAACGAGCCGGATTTCTTTAAACAACACGAGAATTTAGATACACTACAAAACGAAATGATAATTCCGACAGAAGAAAAGGCATTCCTCACATCTAACATAGTGCCAAGCAATGAAAGTACAGAAAAAAGTGTACCGGAAGTCGCCTCTAATTCCTTGGAACCTTCTGTAAAGTTTTTTGATTCTACCTCAAATAATGTGCAGTCTGAAAGGAAACCTACTATAGGCTGCAGAACAGCTCAATCCAAACGTCCTAGCGGGGTAAGTTTCTGATGGACGGCAGTAATGAAATTATATTACAATTATTGCTTCTTTAAATTACAGTTAGGGAAAAAAACCGGAAGCTTAGGCGCTCAGAGAGTCAAAACCAATTTTGACGAATTGGAGAAAACCGTCGCAGAGGCGCATAAGTTGGCACAAGAAAAGAATAAAGAGGTGACGAAGGAGGAACAAGAAGAACTCGCTACCCGTCTAGCCCAACGGTATGAACAAAATTTGAGCCAGCAGGCCAAGAAGGTGGAAGAAAGAGCGAAGCATCTGGATCCGTTGAAGGCTACACAGGCGGAACGTCTTGGAATGGGATTTAATGCACGAAGGTAATAAATACTTTCATATTTTGTAACATTTGTTTAATAAATTTATTTGTATGTTATCTTTCTTTTTTTTTTAGTGGTGCGAGTCACTCTGCACTTGGCGACATGAAGACAATAACGCAGGAGTCGAAAGTTATAGCATCAACGGAGGTGCACTCCGTAGAAACGGATACTTTCTTCACCTTAGACGAGTTTTATTCTGTTTACGCTAATAGCAAGCCGTCCTCGCGTAGCGAGGAAATTGTGGTCGTGGCGGAACCGGAACCACCCAAACGATTAGCTCCCTCCACTCGAAGCACATTCGCTAAGAGCGACGCGAAAATTTCATCCACCTTCGAGGGAGAGGCTCAGAAGAAGTTTGGGAGCGCCAAGGCTATCAGTTCGGAGCAATACTTTCAAGACAGTACTTCCGACAATGCGGTAAGCGCAAATTATAAGCGTAAACTTTCCTGAAAAATGTCTCGGATTAAGATTATTGGTGTGTAGGGTACACACCACTCTTATAATTATTTTTCAACGTCTATTTCTGAATTTTCAGTGGGAACGTAAGAATAATTTGCGCCGTTTCGAGGGCTCGTCCAGCATCTCGTCGGCCGATTACTTTGGCACCGAAAGCCCAACCTCGCCCACATCTTCGTTATCCATGCGCCTGACTGCGGGAAGAGCCGGCGTCGTCGATCTCGAGGATGTCCGAGAGAGTGTGCGTCAGGGTGTAAACAAGGTTGCTGGAAGGCTCAGTTCACTTGCGAACGCGGCAGTCTCCTCTATACAGGATCGTTATGGACTTTAAATAAAATCTATCGCATTTTACGAGAACTGTTATAAAATACTTATCCGGACCCGGTTTTTGTCCATTGTTCAGAGTTGTAAATAAAAGCTTCTAATTGAGCTTCCGCGTAACTTATTCTTCGGATGTGTTGCGCACGGATATATACATATATAGATATATATTCGTACTTTTATGAACGATAAACCAGTGAACGAGTGCAATGTAAAAGTTACGCAGAGTGAAAATATAAATACAATGTATTTTATAAACACGTCTGCCTCGTCACTTTATAATAGATATATTGCATAATATATTGCATAACAAACATCTCTATATCAAAAGTCACGTATCAATATGAGGATGAAAGTAAAATGCCCACAATAATTTAGGTAAAACATGATAAAATCGCTAGAGCCTAAAACAGTTATAGATCTATATCCGGCGGTGGCGGTTTTTCGCATCGCGAAGCTAAATGAAAACACGATTTTCCATGGAGAAAGCATACGAGTATCACTGTCATGTTGTCGCAGCCGGTGCCCATGAGGGCGTCCGGCGCTAGGCAATAGTTCAAAAGTTCCTCGCAGATCTCCTCGGGATGTATTGAGACGTTCGATTCCTCGTTGCCGATTTTCGCATGCGCCAAACGAGGTCTCACGAATTGAACCACTTCCTCGCTTGTCATCACGTCCCAAATGCCGTCGCATGCCAAAACGACGAACTCCCAATCCTCATTAACGGTAAATTGTTGTACCTCGGGAAACGCTGTGAATTTAAAATTATTTAATGCGAAAGTTTGATATCATCTATCTCGTTATATAAAAAAATAAAATTGGCTTTGAGAGTTAAACGTGATATTCACAGTGTATATGAGTTGTTAATATTAATTGGTACTCAATTAACAGTTCTATTATATAAATTATAAGTCGAATTAATAATTCTATATTACATAAACTACAAGTCATACAAGTTTCGACTCCACTTTGGATCAACAAAATTTCTCCTCAGCGAGATTTTTAACTTATTTTTCACCGCATCACTAAGAATAGCTCAAAATGGAGCTGAACGGACTTACATAATACAGAATTGTTAATTGAACATTAATTAATATTAACTCACGCACTGCAAACTGCATTCGACTCTTAAAGCCGATTTGGTTACTTTTAAAAATTTTAAATGTCAAGAGTTTTTAGTTATTTATCTCGTTATTACCGGTCACGATCTGCTCCTGCGGCGATTTACGATCGTTCCGTTTAAATATGAAATCCCCGAGGGCACGAGACAACGCCAGATTACCGTTCACTCTTTTATACTCGACGAAACCGCCCGCCGCTTCGATACGCTTACGCTCGTCCTTCAACGTGGGCTTATGATCTCGACTGAGAGGTATCGCCCTACCGTTGATACAGGCCACCGCTCTGCTATCGCCGGCGTTTGCCTATAAAGCTTTTCTACTGGTCAGGGATTCGGACGAAGGTGCATTGCGGAAATAAGAGATAGATGACTTACGCTGTACAGAATGTTATCCTTGATAAGGATCGCAATAACAGTCGTTCCGGCATGTTCGTCCCTAAGCTCAGTATTATTCTGCATTGTCTTATCCAATTCCAGAAAGCCTTGTTGTATACCCGTTACGATATTGCCCTCCTTATACTCGCTCCTTTTTATGATATATTCGTGAAGATGCTTTCCAGCGTATTGTGCCATGGCCGCACCTATAAATATGTAAAATAGTGACTATATCGATACACGAATTTTTTACAAGTCTAATTCCGCTGTTGCTTGAATAAATCTAATTATAAAGAAATTAGACTCGGTATGTGCAAATTAGAAAGATAACGGGCCAATTATGCGAGCAAAATTTTAAACGTTTATTGTTCATATTAAATATTGGTGTTTAAATTGATTCATCTAGTTTTAACTTATTTATTCCGTTTAATTTTTAATTATAGTGTATCGAAGAATACTAAAAACTACGGTCCACTCGAATTTGCGCTATAAATACTTTGAAGTTTTCTTCTTTTTTTAATTTTTAAAGAAATAAGGAAAAGAACCATCAAATGGACCATAGCTTAAGATAAGTTGAAAAGTCTACTAGTATGCAAAATTGGCTGATCTTCATAGTCCTAACAAATTCACGGATTTGAGCTCACTACACTGCAGATATAAACAAAATAATACTCAATATACACACCCTTGCTAATCTAGAGGTGCAAGTTAATTAGTGTTAGGAGTGTTTTGTACTCATATGAGAACTTTGGCATGTTACATACAAAAAAAAAAGAAATTAGTCTACTATTATATTATCTCATTATTTGAGAATAAAAACTTTATATTAATTTTAATACCTTTTTCTTTTAACTCATATAATTGGAGTCTTTATCTTTCAATTTTTGCATTGACTAAATTTATTCCATATCTGGTACTTACCTCCGTGTCCATCGTACACGGCGAAGAACGCGGTGCTTGGGTCACTGGGTAAGGAAAGTATGTGCACATGCGAATCCTCCATTTTAATACGCCACCCTTGCATGCAGGAACTACCCACTCTATAGTTGCTGTCCCGACAACAGGCCGACTTCTTCTTCGTTATCGGTTCGCTGAGCGTCTGCCCCATTTTCTCTTCTCAATCGATATCAAAAGCCTGCTGGTGAATAATGATTTTAATATCTATTACTTTTTTGACAGCCAGCATGTCAGAAATGAAATGAATTTAGGCGTAACGCAAATAAATCAATTTCAATTCCAGAATTTTGCTCCAAACTCGACTTACGTCAAATGTCGTCGTTCTAGGAGCTCGAATTTAAACGCGATTCACTCCGCTTCAGTTTCATAACAGCTTTCTGTACAGAAATGAATGGAGACGCGTGAAACGTACGGCTAATTTGTCGTCAGCTCCGCCCCGTGTTGTTTTCTGTGCTTTCCATTCGGCCATGGGAAACAATGCGCGTAACGTCGAAACAGACCAAGCAGACATCGACCGAGATAAAACAGCTGATCCGGCTTGATGACGTCACGAGATACGTCGTCCTTTTGCACCTGTGGACATAAGAATTAAAGAGGCTGCGTTCCGTGATGTTTGTGACGCGACCGAACCAATCACAGGCCAAGAAGCCTCCGACGCAACGCGACCGCGATGGCGCGAACTTATTTTTCGATTATTAACATAAATATTTGAAATTCTTCTACTCCTAATTTCTATCATTGTGCATGTATTTTATATGTAAAAATGTTTATTTACGACATAAAAATTAACTTTTTTTCTCCTACAATTATCACTTAATAGATAATAAAATTCGAATGATAATAATAAAATTTCAATTATTAATTAAAATTGAAAATATAAGATTGGATTTAATAGTATCTCGTCGGTACGTTTACTGAATGATAAAGATAAGAGGTTTTCGACTGAAGCGGGTTAATCCTCGGGTTAATTTTCGACCAATCACAGTTATTCTTCTAAAGAATGGAATAACCATGATTAGTCAGTTATAAAAGAAACAAACCCAACCCGGATTAATTTTGCTTCAGTCGAAAACGCCATAAAAGAAAATGTGCATAAAAGTGCGTTTAATAAAATGAAAGGTTTTGATTAGTTAAACTCGTAAAGATGCCAATTTATGTAGCGAGAAAATCGCCGCGAATAGAGGTCACGTGGTCATTCGCAGTTCGCCAGCGAATAAACGCTGTTCGCTGGATTTTTTCAACTTTTAGCGAATGTTCGCTGAAGTCATAGTGGGATATCAAATCAAGCTATGAGAAAATTTCAACATTATTTCGAAAATGGATTCAACAAACATCAATTATAAACTTATAAGTATCTTGCATGCTTATCTATTTTATAAACGTTTTTGCTAAGTTAACTATTAAAAATTCTAATCTTAAATGTCATGCAAACCATAGAATGTACTTTAACATAATAAACATTAATGAATGAAATATTAAAAATATAAAAACATTAAAGCAAAAAATATTTATACTTTTCTTCCATTATAAAAAATTAAACAAACTTTTTCTTATTTATTAACGATTTCATTAATTTATGCAAAATTATTTAATAATATTTAAGCACTCTATATGATAACATGCAAATAATATTTAATCACTTTTTAAACACAACAGATGTCTATGATATGACGCTCACTCATATACTATTTCAAATAGTTTATTTGCTTATTCGCGACGAATAATTCGCTACTTCACGAAGAATTATTCGCTATTCGCTAAAAATTATTCGCAGCGAAAAATCGCTGCATGAAAAGGCATCCTGATGTCTAAAAGAGGCTGTTTTGCAGCAAGTTACCCAGAGAGTTACAAGATGCCACAGTGTAACACTATGTTCGACATGGAGTGTTCCAACTATGACACAGAGTTACACTGCGCGACACGGTAAAAAGCTTACGAGCGTGTAAACATGAATGTTACCAACTTTTTAAGAAATTTTATGTTCAATATGTGGTAAGAGATGCTTCTTCGCTCTTTCTAATTATTTTATGTTAAACATATGCACATGTTGAACATAAAATTTCTTAAAAAGTTGGTAACATTCATGTTTACACGCTCATAAGCTTTTTACCGTGTCGCGCAGTGTAACTCTGTGTCATAGTTGGAACACTCCATGTCGAACACAGTGTTACACTGTGGCATCTTGTAACTCTCTGTGTAACTTGCTGCAAAACAGCCTCTTTTAGATCAACAGTCATGATACATGAATAGCTTGATGTGATGCGTCTAGTTATTACTGGCCCTGAATGTGGCTTATTTCATATAGGAAGGCATTTTTGACGGCTAGTGTATGTACATATGTACACTGCCCTTCAATAATTCGTTCCTTGGCCCCTCTCGCGGGGCAAGGGGGACGGAGAAATCTACTCATGGCGCCATCGGCCGGCTGGTACTAAGTTATCGATTTAGTTATCGATCGCCGTTATTACGTACTATTGTACGCT
>JAJVSH010000017.1:1506838-1532866 GCA_021460005.1 Tetramorium alpestre | reverse complement strand
ATAAACTGATTTTCAACATTTTCAAAATATATATAAAAATGATTTGCACAACGTGTGATGATTAAGCAAAACTGCACTGTTTGAGGTTGAAAGAGCAAAACTATAAATAATAAGAAATCTTTGATGTGTCAGTCTATTGTCAAGTAACGTGCCGAATGATTAATTTTACATCTAATTTTTTAATTAGACGTAAGACTTCTGAACACGTTTGCAACTTGAAATCACAGATATAAATAAAGACGGGAACCATGTTCATGTGCGCACATAGTTCACGTAGATCACAGATGTCTATACTATGATAATATATAATAATATATTAATATTCAAATAAAATCACATCGCACCAAAATTCGGATATCATTATATATTATCATGTATGACATAAGATCTTTTCATACCTAATTATANATATTTACATCTGATTATATTAAACCATTTTTTCTCGAGAATTTAATATTTCAACGTAAATTTTGAACTTTAGTGAATCGCGCGCGTCTTATCCTCTATTTACCCAGCGTACAATAGTACGTAGTAACGGCGATCGATAACTAAATCGATAACTTAGTACCAGCCGGCCGATGGCGCCATGAGTAGATTTCTCCGTCCCCCTTGCCCCGCGAGAGGGGCCATGGAACGAATTATTGAAGGGCAGTGTACATACATACATACAACTTATACAGCTGTGAGTGCTGTGACGGGCGCGTGACGCGCTCAGTGAGAATGCACCCTGAAGGATAGATACAAAATAAAAAAACCGATATAAAGATCTAGAAATGGATAGTTGCACGATGGAAGCAATGGCAGTTAATTAGTGGCTTAATTTCATCAGTATTATCAATTAATATAACTTAGTAATCATAATTGTATCACATTGTTGAAAATAGATTCTTGAACCTAACCTATTTTTTACTGCTCGAAACATTTCTTTCAAACGTTTGCGAGAACAATTAAATTCGTAAATTGAATGAGTAAGTTTGTTTACTTCAAAACTTACAGTCAAAAAGTGAAACTGATTCACGTCAAAAATTTAACCATATTTATACTTCTCACTTGTACTCCTTTTTATTACTTTACTTCTATCTTGGTAACAATTTTTTTCATCACACTTTAGGACTTTCTCTTCTTTATCTCTCTCTTAATTTTTTCTTTGTGTTTCATCTCTCTTTTTTAATATATTTTGTTTTTTTTATCCAAAAGTTTCTTAATAGTTTCTTTTTTCTTCTAATTTTTTCATTTCTTATGTAGACTCTCTTCTACGCTTTTTCTTAAATTTATAAACGATTTTTTTAACACCTTGCAATTTTAAATTCGCAAATTAATTTTCTTCAAAAAACAAAAAACGCTTGTATAAATATAGAGAGTATAAAATATTTGTCATATAAATAACAATAAAATTTATCAAAATAATTACACAGTTAATAATTTAAAGTTTAATGCGCACGGTATTATTTGTTATTAGATGTAAAATATTAATCTGTAAAAGAAAACATGAATTTGAATAAATTACTTTTACAGGCTACAACATTTTCCCACATTTAACATGTCTATATAAGCCCACATCCTTCTTCATAGATGAATCAAATTATTTGTGATTAATTTTTTAGGAAACTCAATTTTTATAGAAATATAACGTATGACAAACTTTCGTGTAATTTCAAAGGTTTGGAATCAGGGAGATCAAAAAGAAACAAATACATATTGGCTGGATTTAATCTCATTTTTGAGAACAGCATAGGATACTAATTCGAGAAGAATGGCAGGAATTAATTGTGCAATTTCAACACGCTCGCGTCAATTACTGCGGCTACACTTGAAAGGTATGAGCTCGCAAACGAATGGATATCAGGGATTTCATCTAACCACTGAAATAACAAAATATACATTTGTAATGGTTTTGTTGGTTTTTTTCTTTCTTAAAAGGATTAGCATGTCCGTTTTCGTCTAAAAGCAAAGACGAGGTCGGCGAGACTCCAAGATTACGTGAATTCAGGAAAAAATTGCGCGAACGTGCCCCCATAGGTATGTTACCGCACGCATTAGCTTGTAGACCTCTCTCTCGAATTTATCCGCAAGAAAAATTTTTTTAATCGAACTTTGAACATAACAGAGAAATTGGACGAGTTGGAAGAAGGCAAGCATCCTTATCAAGAGAAGGAACCCTTGAAGGCGTTCCCGAACAACACGAATCCAAAAACGGGCGAAGTAGGAGGTCCCCGCGGACCGGAGCCGACTCGTTACGGCGATTGGGAGAGAAAAGGCCGCGTGACAGACTTCTAAATCATCCGTGATTTAGGAATGGTGCAATCTGTTAATAACAATTAGAAACAAAATATTGGCTAATTAAAATTTAAAAGTTTTACAATATCATAAAAGTTGCTTACTTTATCAAATTAATCAACATATATTATTTTGCCAATTAAGTGATATTGCAAACTAACTGATGTATCTATTATAAAAACAATGTAAAAATTTTAATAAAATTAAGCAAATTCTTATTTAAATGAAATGTTAGCTTAAAATAGCACAATTGAATTAATCATGTAAGAATTTTTAGCATAACAACCGATATTTTATTTAGGTCCTGAAAAATTGAAATAAATGCGGAATAAAATTGAGTGTTGTTAAAAAATGTTTTAATAAATTTCTCGCGAGGAAAAACGAATTGTATATATAATAGTCACACATTGCCGACAGTGTTTTATTAACAAAATTAGCAATTATCACGTCAATGCTTTCATTACAGACAGCTGCACGTAATTCCTTGCGAAACATTTGCATGATGATTCGTATAAATCATATTCTGACAAATTTACAAATAAGAAGTTGCAGGCGATTTGTCACAAGTAAGTTAAAATCGATGATACAGGATTTTTTAAACTCGAACTTGAAATGATTTTTTTGCGAATACAATTGTTTTTTGCTTCAATTAATGTAATCCTTCGTCCCTTTGGGTTAAAAATTGAATGAGTGATATTCAGGTGCTTTCTTCTTGAAATCGAAGATTTTAAATGAACCCACGGAGAACAACCGAGAGTCACTGCGAATGAAGCAGTTCCACGAAAAACTTAAATTGCAGCCAATACCAAGTATGCAATAGCAATTAATAAAAATGAATATAGTGCACAAAGATTAATAAGATATCCTTTTTCTAATGATGAAATATAAACTTTTATAAGAAATCGATTACGCTTAGAGCTTCAAGAATTTGTTTTACTGATTCTTTTCTATTTGATATGTAGAAGTGGAATCGCGAGAACGGTTCGTGGATTTAGTATTAGTAGAAACTGATCCGAGAACTGGAGAATTGATAGCAGATAGCGAGGCTGATCCTACGAAATGGGGAGATTGGCAGCACGGCGGTAGAGTCAGCGATTTTTGAAACTGAGGCGTCGTGCACAACTTTCTTTTTATCGAATTTTTATAAATAATGTATTCAAAAAATCTAGAAAGAATCCTCACTTCTGCAGAGTTACAATAATCAATTCACCTTTATAACTTCGTCGAAAATAAATCGGATTTAATTCGTTCGATCAGCGCTAAATAAAATGGCATGAATCAAGATTGTTTCTCGAAGTGAAAAAAATATAAAAACTGTTAGGTGTATAATGTAGGAAAGCACTTATATTACACAACGAAAATTGTATAAAAGTGAGATAATAAATTACATTTATACAAAAAGCGACCCTTTTGCCGAACCCGAGTAAATTTTCAGAAATTATTACAAATTTATTAGTAACGACATTCCATGTTTGGCATTATCAATGACTTCCTTTTAGAAAGTCTGGCACTATGGCAACTTACACAGAAAGCTTACGTCATAATGCACAGATCATCAATACATTACATATACAAAAATATGTAATACTTTGTTCAATACTGAATACCGTATGTTAGAATGACAGACGTTTTATACATCAAAACGGTTCTCGCTACTAATAAGTAAAATGAATATAGAACTAAATCACTAACTTGTCGAAATGTACCATGTAGCAAAAGATCGAATGTATAGCTCCGTTGACGAGTGAATTTAAGATCGATCCTCACTCGTTGGTGAAACGTAGCAGCGTAAATTTATTTAGCCAAGATATATAATAAATTTTCAGAATTATATATTGCTAAGTAATTCACGTAGAAAAGGAGCGTAGTTAATTCTACAAATATATCGTATCAAGAAACATATGTACACGACACTGTAGTAAAAATTTCACTTTGTATTTGCCAGTATGTATTCAAAATTTTTCCGATCGTATCGAAAATTCTTAAAAAATAATGTACTACGAGGTTACACTGTTGCATACGAGACGCAAGATTCCATCCTTTTTTTCTCTCTTTTCGCCTATTAATCAATAGCAGATAGATCATTTGATTAATCTCACTGTCTCCTCTACGTCTTCTGAGAATTATGAAAGCAGCACTGATAAGAGAGCGCGACATCAGTTGCGTTATCAGTACGCTGCCTCGCAAATTTCTTTCTATATACATGTACAGCTTCCCATTACATGCGTTTCTAATACAGGAAGAGTTTCAGCTTTCATATTTCCTAATACAAGAATATGTATTGCTTTATACAGAACGTATAAAATTTTGTTTGAAAAGTGAAAATGAAAATTACCAAACATATTTACACATGGTCTTCTATATAATACGATTTTCTTTTTTTATGTACACACATATAGTCCTAAGCACTGATTGAAAGTATTTAAGTTCTCAAAACAGAATTTAATTCAGAATAAAAAAATTTTAACATTTTATTCACAAAAACAGTCTTTCTTGCCAATTGTGTAAAAAAATTATATTGAATGCCTGAGCGATTCGAATAAATTTCATACATAGTTAATAAAAACATAAAATACTTTTGCTTAAAAATACTCTGAGATATCTCACCAAACTTATTAAAATTAAATAAAGAAAATCAAATATTAAGAGAACGAAAGATCTATACATAAATATTGGTTTAAACGATTGTATACCGTCAGTCTTTCATTATTCTAGCGTTAACGGGTCTGTTTAGTGTAGGATGCGTCGCTCGTTTAAAAATGATAAATTTTAACAATTTATAAACTATAAAGTTTTATTGATGGCTAACACATCCCGCATCATCATGTTTCTGAGTGTCCACAAGGCGTTTACCACATTCCCATGGTTCCCAACGCCGTTCCCCAACCACTCGGCGGGCAGCTTCGTCACGTCGGGGATCTGCGTATTATCTGGATTGGCGTTCATCTGCTTATCCCAATTTGATATGTAGCGATTCTCTACATTTAAACCTTCGATGTACCTACGAGCGAAAGAGAGCGTTTTAGCATGGCGTCAAAAGATATAATCTTCCACAAAGTATCTAGTAGGTGAACCTACCTCAAATAAGCGTCCGAATGTAATACGCGACTTGGCCTCGGCGGTACCGCGACGAATATCGGCTCCGGTTGCTTAGCGGCGGGTACACTGCTAGTCTGAGTTGCGGCTGCTAAAGTTTCTGCGTGAAATGTGTTTTTCCCTTATTCATATCGCGATAGCATAAAATTTGAAATAATATATAATTACCTGTCTCCATCGGTGGCAGTACCGTGGGTCCTTTCGATGCCATGTAATTCCTGCGGGAACGCAAGGAATCATATCGTTTACAAAAATGCATTCTATAAAATGACGTATGAAAGGGGAGGAAAAAAAAAGAGGACGATTTCTTACTTGCTTCTCTCGGAAGGTGGTATGATGCGCCCGTGCGACTTGAGAATGTGTACCTCCTTAACGTGTCTCGCGAGTCTCTGTACGCTCGGAAATGGTGGGACAGATTTCTTCGTTCGACCGCAGCCTCGCCACTGGCACTGATACTCTACGTCTGTAACATCGATAAAACGTCAGTCACAATTTAATCCTTTTGCAATGTTGTGACGCTGCGGCCGCACTCACCGCTAGGAGCGTTTATAAACGACGATTGCACGTGCCCGTTCTGCTCTGCGATGCAGTGATCGATGCAGTCCGTCATATCCTCGAACTGCCAGTCGCAATTGTCCCAGCAGCACTCGTACACGACGTCCTGCGTGGCATTCGTGCCCACTGAAGTCGTGCCCTTCAGCTGGCCGCCATCCTCGTTCATCTTTATCGCCCGCTCTTCCCAGGCTTGCTTCTCTCCCGCCGGCAATTTCCTCCACTAGAACGAAAGCGGTTGTACGTTTCAACGTGATCAATCCCATTACATTACTCGTAAACCGTGGCAAACAGTTGGTAAAACCATTTTGTTATTTTAAAAGTGGTTCGACGAACTGTTTCAATGACTACTCTCTTCTTCATGGAGAGATTGGATAACGCAGATAACGTTTACACGCTAAGAATAATGATGTTATAAATATATAAATTAATGCACAGATGATATAAATTACAATGCGACATGTGCAGAATTTAGATATGCAAGTAGATTACATATATACATGTAATAAAAAAAATACAAAAGACGTATTATTATGTACAGAAGATATTTATATTTATACAAATAGAAAGTAGCCATTGCGATATAATTTATTTAGATAAAGGACCAAGTATGCTGAATAATGTCTCAACAACTGTAAGCAAAGTGATCTTTATATGTATATGATCACTCATTCACGTTTTTCATTCTTTTTTGCCTCATCAAATAAATATCAGATGATCAAAGTTTCACATAGTTCAACAAATTTGATGCTTGAACAAAGATCATCGTGTACATAGATCAATCATGTATGAGAAAATTTATTCTGCATACATTCCTTCATCGAAACTGCATTGTAATAAACTAAAAAATCAACAGTGAAAAAGAAATAAATACCTCGTTGCCAACAATTCTGCTAATCTCTCCGAAGGACGATTCAGGATTGTTTTGTGTAATCTGCGTTCGCATTTTACTCGAATACAAAATATAGCCCGTAACTAATTTCTTACCCGCCGTTTTCTAAACAGAAGAGAAAACACAAATTATAATGTCACCGTGTTCATGTGAACGAGCAGTATTGCCTTTAAACATCTCTCAACATCAAATTGTCGATCTATTTGTTAAGACAGATGGTGTTTTCAAACGGTGCAGAGAAACGAAAAGAGGTATGTATGCTGGCATATTTCTCTAAATTAAAAAAAGAAAGTGAAATATATGTAAACAAAATATGACGTGTGACAATAATTGGTAAGAATAAAAAAAAATTAAAAATAAAATGGTCACGGTAAAGCCTACCTTCTTAGTCGACACAGGTGTCTGAGTATTGGAGAGCACCGGTTGAGCTTCCGTAGATCCAACGGATGGTGGACCACCAGCATCCATGCTGTCTTCCCCAACTCCTACTCCCACTCCCACTCCTAATCCTACCCCCATGCTTAGTACATCTGGTTCCAGCTTCGGTAACAATGGTGACGCTTCCTACACCATTTATGCTTATGTTACCTTCGTTATCCCTTACTACCGATCGCGAGATATTTATTTTCGCGACTTTCTCCAGTAGTAAAAGTTGGTACATAATAAAAGGAACGTCATTTCCCTTCTTTCGCGTCTAAAGAAAACCAATCGCGATATCTCCCACTTTAACGTTTTACGTTTTATTCCGTATATTTAATCTCTCTTTCTTTCTCTCTCTCAAATGTAACCGATGTAAAATCCGTTACTTCTTTCTTTCTTTAATTCGACACCATCATATGTATATCGATATACGTACATGTAACGTATATACAGTCACAACATGTGTAAATTATTAATTGGAACTTTTTTGCATAAACAGATTAGTTGATATGTATACTCTCCAAAGCGAATTCTTCATTCTTACATTAGTTGGATTAGAATGACATGGAAGCAAGATCTTTCGGTGGTGTGCTTTGCGTTCGTATAACATACTAGCGATAAACCCAACAGGTGCTCTGATTCAAAATTGTCGGATGAAACCGCTCGAGACACAAATACTAACACATAAGTTACATAATCAAAACAAAAGAAAGAATGAATATGCCGGCATAGATCGAAAACATGCGTGTAAATGCATTCTGTTGATATAACAAAAATACTTTTGTATCACACGCAAATAATTCGATTGAATTGAGATCGATGGAAAAAGCATGTTTCTCCTTTCATCTTTTCGCGAAATCAGACATACTTGACGATCAGACTTTTGCTATATCAGTTTGCGTGTGATCTCTTGAAGGAACGTGCGATTGCAGATTGTTACGTTACTAAAAAAAAAATAAGATATAAAAATTTTGTAATTAGTAATTACCATTTCAAATTGAGCTGAGCTGGGCGTAACGGACTTGACTTGACTTTGCGTCTGAGCCACGTCGCTCGAAACCTACAACACACACATGACATGCAAAGCAAATAATCTCACAGTTAGTCGCGTAGAATAAACGAAGAACATATTCTAGTATTCGCCTAGTAGTTTGAATATGCATTTATGTTAGTTAATGTATTTAACTCTCATACATACCTTTGCAGGATTGATAGGCCTCCGGAAGAAATAGATCTCGTCTTCGGTCACCGCCGACGAGTGATTGAACTTCTTTAAACCTTCTTGGCTAAACTTTTTTATCAAATTCTTACTTTCGTCGTAAAATGATTCGCAAATGTACACATCATCCTCCAGTATCTCCGTCGGCCTGCCTGTGTAATTCATCCAAATAAGATCAATTCGTTTTGAAATTTAAACTCATTAAACTGATGGAGCAATGAACACTCACTACATATATATTCTCCGTAATCAAGGACGGCACACTTTCCAACAATAGCTACAATAGGATGAGTACCATCTACAGTAGATAAAAACAATTCTTGCTTATAAAATAATTTTGTAGGCGTATGTGGCACTTCTGTAGGCATCAATAACCATGGGCCTTTAAAATAACACTTCCCGCTGAAAACGCAATGCGATACGTTACGTACCACATAATATAAACATTCCAGTAATATATAAAATATTTTGTTACTTACTCTTTGGTTGACCATATAGAATCGACTTGAGCTATCTGCTGCCTGCCTCCGTCTGTCGCTACATAAACGAAATCGCCGGTTTTCACAGATCCCACGCACGTGCTGTACTGTTCGTAATATGTGTTCTCCGTATCTTCCGGATTATATACTATCACATTCTGCAAGATAAAATATGTTAAAAATAATTAGAAAGAGAAAGAGTTAGCATCTCTAGCAAGTGAAGAAGATATTTTGATCAACTACTAACAGGTCTTTCCTTTTCCATCAACTTTTCTCCCTCTTCCAACTCGGCGATTTCTTCTTTATGCTTCTCCAGTCGTTCTTTATATACCGATATTACTCGTTTTGGTTCTAACGGCTTTTCTCTGGGAACCAATGTCAAGTGATCGGGATCGAAATTCCAGACCTTGATCTTCTTGAACGCTCGGGCCTTTGTGGAATAACGCGATTCGCATACGAAGACGTCTTTTTCCTGAAAGCCTTCGGGCTGCATTCGAAAATAATCCTTTACACTTAGAACGCAACATCTGCCGGCTACTTTTGCTAAAGGTACCGCTACATGAGCGTCGCTCTTAAATAATTCCTTGTCCAGGAACTTTCGCGACGCGACATGATACGTTTCGCTGGGTCTATAAAATAAATTCCCGTACAACATTTGCTGACCATCCGCGTTGGTCCAAAGCCTTTCTATAAGAACCACGCTGTATTCCATGCCTCTCTCGGTAGGCTCGATGTACGTAAAGTCACCGGCCCTGTATACTTCCTGATTGAAACTCATAGATCCTCCATTATCAGTATTGTTCGTATCTATATTCGTACTTGTTTCCGAGTCCTATAATAAATTTTAATTTTAAATTATATAAAAAGTCTCATAACAAGAAGCAGTTGTCAAACTCGAAAATACAGTACATTTCGAATAAAACAAGATTGAACTTACCTTTGTCTCATTTCCATCGCAGCTTTCATCTTCGTTAGGTAAATTCAATTCTTGCTGCTGTTTTATTCTCTTAAGTTCTGCTACCTGAGTAGATAACTCCAGAAGTGTGTAATTTAATGCGGGTGACTGTAATAATTCCCCACTGCGAGTCACATCATCGCGAGTTCGTAGAAAAAATGCCTGAAGCTCCACACTGTCCTCGAACGGTTGCGAATCCGTGCGCGATAATCTCCGTGCTCTCTCCAAGCACGTGAAAACATCTTCTTGGAATCGATCTAGCCTTTTGTAAACTCCTCTATCTAATCTCCTTTTAATCAAATCTAACGACAGTCCTCGAACTCTGTTTTTTAACATTTGAAAATATCGTTTTATATACTTTTTAAAACCCAAATAAACAGCAAAAAATAACAATTTTTTTTAGAATCTTTCTTGTTATACTGCCCCACTGATATTTCATCTATCTATTATACGATATCTATTATATGGAATTATTTATACATAAACATTTATTAATATTAATAAACATTAATTATTAATATTAATATGAATAATATTAATAAATGAACAAGTCAATGATCTTCAACTCCAGTGTGTAGAAGTGATAAATGAATCAATAAATCAAAGTCCAGGATTATAATGCAAAAAATCAGAAAAACAGAAAATAAAAAATATATGTCGAGCGGTACAACGGGAAAGCTCTTAAAAACCTTTCCAATAAAAAAGAGATTTGATAATGTATTCCATACTTTTTGCCATCGACGATATCATGCTCCGGCAGTTCCGCCATGGAATCGGAGTAACACCTTCCCTCCTCATCCTGGTGATTGTAAAGCGCGGTGAATATTGTTGCCAGCATCTCTTGAATGGCAGCCGACACGTCAGGTACACTCTCCTCATCCTCGCTCAGTTGGAGTTTACTTTGAAGTACTAATCTTTGAAGTATCAAGGCGTCCTGAAACATTGGTTATACATTGTCACTCACCGCGACACCTGCACCCGCAATCGCGCTCTGACAAAAAAACTTGTAGGCAAATGGGCATTTGAAAAAAACATATAAGATAATATCCGGATAAGATTATATGCGTCTGTTTACTTCTGTCTCGCTCTTTCTGCATCTTTTTATGTGCGTATCCAATTCCTTGTCCCTCAACAGCCGTATGAAACACGGCCGCACTTTCAGCGGGTTTTGCGCCGCGTTCTGCTGGCTCGGCACGAACATTCTCGGTACTTGAGCGCGCACGCGATCGAATTCGCCACGATAGTTTCGGAAGCACGCTGTGCGAAAGGTTTGGAAGATCGCGATAAAAATACGCTAATCGCTAATAAGGTTAATATGTATGAACATCGTGCAGGCGATCGATAAATTATATATACAATTGCTAAAATTTTATACAATGTCGCGCGCCACGTATCTCACGAGGATAGGCCGAGCATTGTTCGAATAAAACAGTCTTGTATGAACGGGATGAAATAAAAGACGGCGGAGGAAGCCTCACGTAACCTCCAAACTTCGAACCATAAACAGATTGGGCTTTCCATCTTTTACCGCGAAATTTCAATTGAAGCCTGCACTCCATTTCGATTCGAGAATTTGCATTTCGTATTAAAATTTTAGATTAAAATTTATCCAATTTTTGAAAACGAAATTTTTAACTTTTTCTATTTTTTTTTTAATTAAATATCATCTGGTAAATTATCATATGGTAACATTTTTTATCTTCTTATGCACATTTATATCTTCATTTATATCTTCTAACAACTTGTAAGAAAAATTATAATTATGGTAAAGACAAATATTCCAAGATGTGATTAAAAACCAGTTCTTTTGCAAAATATTTCTAAAATTCTCTTTTCTAGTTTCTAAAATCTCAGACTTAATACGCTTAATCTTCTTGATGTTTAGAAAATATTCATCAGAAACCATGATCTTAATTAAAATTGTATGTTGCTAATTAAACAATACTTTTGTAATCATTTATAGGTGGAGAATCTCATCTTAAAATGTCATGCATTAAATATCTTACAACATAAAAATGCTCTAAAGGTAATTAAACTTGGCAACTGAAGATTATCATGCAAACAAAGATTATCATGCAAATAGTTATATATTATTTACTTTTGATCAACTGCAAATTACTTGATTTTGCAGTTAAAATCTTAAATTTTTTTATTATTATCAATAATACTAATATAGCTTGATGATATAGGTTCTTTAGCAATTGAAACGATATCTACTTCTATATACATATAATGCTTACATAATAAAATATTTTTACTATACAAACCTTGTATATTTGCGAGTCCGGCTCGTTATATTTGCAAGCATTGTCAAACATTAATATAAAATCGGACACCAACTCGTCCAAATTGTCATATCCATTATTTTTTAAAGTTGAGGCTATTTTCTCCATATGTATAGGCTGCTTTATCACCTCATAATAATCTGGATATTCATTTTTATTTGGTAATTTCATGAAAATCAGAGATAACTGCCTCCCTTTTGCATCGTGGTAATCTTTTATAGTATCGTACAGGGTTTTTAATTTTTGCAGATGAGCTGGTATTACTTTTTTCGGTCTCCTGAACATAGACGGAGGAAAAAAAGAGAGATAAAAGAAAACTAAAATAAATGAGTATTGTTACCATATTTATATGAACTACAACATACCCGACGTTTCTAGTTGGGGTTGATGCGGTAGATTTGGATCTATCCGGCAAAGGTCCTAATTCTTTTACCTTATCCATTAAAACTTTTTCCAATGTATTAGCATCTTCGTATATCAATGAACCTTCCTCATTATATTGGCGACAATTATTAAACATCAACTAAAAGACAAGAGATAAATTAAATATATATCGCAAACTATTGTGATTGATCAGTCAAGATGATAAGTACTACTAACCTTAAAGTCCTGTATCAGTTCGTTTTCGTTTTGATATTTCTCCGCTTTAATATTGGCTTCGATCGCCAGCATGTCTATGGGTTCTGCTATCACTTGATAGTAATCCGGATATAATTTCTTGGAAGGCTTCTCCATAAACATCAACATAGGCTGCCGACCATCTTCGCACTGTAAAATAATACAATACGCTATACGTCACCGATTACATCGAACGTTGCGCTTTTTGGAATCACTTACAACGTATTCCATAACACATTTGACTAATGTGTGCAATCTTTTTTTCAGAGGTATATTGTCCTTGTACTTCCCTCGTGTCAATAAATTCGACGCACGTTTGATCAATTTAGGTTGCTGCAAACTGTTCTCGGATTCGCTATCCGAATCAGAGTCCTATAGAAATAATAAAAACTTGGTATATTACGTCCGCTTTTAAAAAATATTACACGAGATAAAATTACTATATTCAATTTATACAGCATATTACCTGATCAAATTCTAAGAGTTCTTGTACTTTCTCTTGCATTATTTTTTGCAATTTAACAGCACACTGCAATAAAATGAAAAACGTACGTGATTAATTATATTGCAATTACCGAAATATGTTACATTAGCAATAATTTTCCGACATTATTTGATCGCTAAATCCTTTGGAATTTGACGAAGAATTGGGCCACTTATGCGTATCATATATTTTGAATAATATCATTTTTCTAATTACATGTAATCAAACGGGATAATTAATAAAATAATTAATATTAATTTAATTATATTATTTTTTAATTATGTGTAATTAAACGAAGTGGCGCATGGCTACTAACGCGAGCTATTAGTAACGGAAGGATTTTGGATTCAAAAATTCATTCCATATACATTCTATTTTCAGCAGGAAATCATAGAAAAGTTTTATAGAGCTAGACGACACATTAGAGACTAATAGCTCTTCTTCGCTCATTTTATACTATATAATTAAACGCAATGGCAATTAAAGTTAAAATGCATCAATCACAAAATCCTTACCTTGTACAGTCGAGAAGTGTGCATGTTATATTTCTTAGCATTTTCGAACATAATGTTCATGTCTCCAGCTACTTCGCTAACAGTTCCATATTCACCTTTCTGAAAATCACAATTGGAAATGTATAACTGATTGTAACAGTACAATGTAGAATTTAAATAAATTATCCTATCAGCATAATATATACCTTTATTTTTGTACGTATTTGTAATAAAGATATAGGATTCTTAATCATCTTATAGTAATCAGGATATAATCTCTTTGATGGAAGCTTCCAAAAATATTCGCTCATCCTTACACCTACAATCAATAATTATGTAATAAAACAGTCCGTAATATAATAATAAATTCATTTAATAATAATATTAAAGTACAACGCAAATCGTACCTTGATTATTAGGAGCTGTTCGAATAGTTTGAAATAGTTGCCATTGTGGATTATCAGCTTCCTCAGTCTCCGCGGGTTCTTCTTCCTCATCATCGCTCTCTTCATCCTCATCAGGTAATGTTGCAGTTTGTGCTATTAATGATTGCGCCATCGTACGACTGCCCCTTTTGCTTCTTGTCGATGGTGCGGTCGTAGCGATCTTGAGGGTATTACCAAATCCGCCGTCTTGTCTTCTCGCGGCTGCGGTGATTATCTTTTTCAAAAGTTTGGCATCCTTATAAATCTGCGAACCAGGCTCATTAAATTGACAGGCATTACGGCACATGAGCATTAGATCTTTCTCCATATCGCCAAGTGAGCTGTATGCACCCTCTTGAATCTTCCTCGCAATGGTCTTCAAATCGATCGGGGTCTCGATAACATCATAATATTCAGGATAAAGCTGCAACGTTAATGAGATTTCAAATAAGTACAGTATGACAATTCAGTGGAGATTTAAAGATGGAAGTTTTACACACCTTTTTAGACGGTTTGAGTTGAAACATAATATGAAGAGGTCTGTTATTGTCAGTGGGATCGGTTGCCGTCATAACTGCTGCAAACAAATCCTCAAATAGCTGCATAGTTTCCTCATCGAGATTCGTAGAACTTTCCGAAGTATCTTCTGCATCGTCTTGTCGCGTCGTTACTTTGCGCGCCTGAACATATTGTACTATATTGTACATACATATCACATATTGTAACAATTCAACGTTGAATTAAATTAATAATAAATTACCAATCTGCCAACTTTTAGAATAAGTTTTCCTTTAGGTTCTGGATCCTCGTACTCCTCCGTGATACGATTTTTAGTATTTACACACAGTTCCCACAGTTCAGTGGCATCTTTGTATTCAGGAGAGGTACGCTACAAAAAATTACACGCATAACAGAAAGATCTCAATCGCTAGAAAGTAAATGATTATTAAACAATAAAAATGACTATTAAACAATAAGCTAATTTGCACAGAATTTCCCAATTTGAGTATCCTGATCTGAAAGTATCTGAAAGCTTTCAATGTTTATACCATGTAGACCTATAATACTTTTGTGTTGAATGTAGGTATAAAAGGCTGCGTTCCGATATTCACTGCCAGTACTGCAAACATATAGTTCGACAAGGAACATTATATATTTTCAGTACTGACAGTGAATTTTGGAACGTAGCCCTAGTCTTCATGGAACACTATCTGCGCTAATGTATTTTAAGCACTCTTTAAATTATCTGCTTTACATGCGTTACATTGTGCAACTTAAATCAAATCAGGATAAATAGAAAAAGAGATATAATATAGGTCGCGTCAAGTCACTTAACAAGTGTTTACACTGTAGCGACTTATTATGTGTACAGATCAGATATAAAGTAATACCTTAATAGTCTAAGAGCATAATGTGCTCTGACCCATCAACCAGATACTGTCTACATTATTTACTGTTTGTTCAGCTATTAGATTGATACGATTGAGCAAAATACAGAACTTTACCATGTAGAAAGCTTTGGCGTTGTTCACCATAAGCTGAATATCAGCGGCGAGGTCGTCCATATCGCGATACTCGTCGGTTTTCAGCTTCTGCTGCACTTTCAACAGATCTATGGGATTGGAGACGACCTCGTAGTATCCCGGCTCCTGCCGGCGCTTCGGCACACGTATAAACGCATCGCATAGCAAGGAACCATCCTCCTTCTTCTGATTGCGGAGTATATCATACAGTTGTTGGCACAGGTCGCTCTACACAGGATAAGAGCTGTTAGCATGGCAGTTGAGTATGGCATACGCGATCTATGTATGTAGAGAAACGTGAAAGGAACACGTCGCGGGAAGCGGCGTGTACACACACACACTCACAGGATCCAATTTTTTCCTCCTCTTTGTCGGCTCAGGCGGAATGTCGTCGCCGTCGTCCTCAGTGCCGCGGCTCGCCACCGACGACGTTCTACGCCGCTTGTTCATCCTGGCGTATCTTAAAAAAACAGCACACAAGGGGGATATAAGTTGACGGCGGCAGGGGGGAAGGCTCCCTCAGCGGTGCGTGTCTACGACAAGAGCACCGCTACATCGTCCGCCGTACGCCGCCGCGATCGCGATCCCGCGGGGCCGCTTGCAGCTATCGGCGGCAGGAGAGCACGAAATTTGTAAACAAATGTACGTGCGCACACATACGTCCGCGTACGTGTGCGCGGCGTGTGTACATAAAAAGGGTTCTTGAACTAAAACGCGGGGGGCCTTATTCGTTGGTGCGCCGCGCCGTTCGCGGACGGCCGGGGCGCACGTCGGCGGGTCGCTTATCGGCGACGTGCGGCGGGGCCCGGAGGATTCCCCCGGGACGACGTTCGCGAGATTCGTCTCTCACACGCGCTCGGTCCCACGTCTCGACCCGTGCGTTAGTTAACTCCCGCGAGTGAACATGACTGATTCGAGTGAATTCCTCGAGGAGCAGGACGTCACGTATATCCACAGGGGAAGGGGGAGAGAAAGAGAGAGAGAGAGAAAGGATAGAGAGGGGGCAGAGGGTGGGAGAGGGAGACAGAGAAAGAGAGAGAGAGAGAAAGAGCGTGAGCGAGCGAGCTGAGAGACACACACGACTGGCAGCTAGAGAAAAAAACAGATCACGCCGCCATGATAAGTCGCCACTGCGCCTCAAAACGTGGCCGACGTGCACACACCGCGGGCTGGCGGCCCTAGACGCGCCGCTGGCCGCGTGAGAAGCGCGTTTTCGTCGACATCGATTATCAACCGCGCCGCGCGACCGTGTCTCTCACCCGCGTGTGGACGGCGGGACGCGTCCCCCCTCTCGTCCGCCTGCCCCGCTCGCTCGCGCTCTGTCTGCCTCCGTCCCTTCGCCCGCCTCCCGCGCCATCCCCCCGGTATCGCCGCATTCCAACCGAAATTTGCCGCCATGTCCGGAATGCGCGAGCCCATGGTAGTCCGCATCGTCCCCGCGGAATCCCGGGAACGCCGAGACGACGGCGATGCCGCTCCGAGGTACCCACCGTTTCTCTCTCTCTCTCTCTCGCTCCCTCTCCTCCGCCCTCCCGGGCTCTCACCTGTCCTCGCGCCCCTATGAGCCAAGTTTCATTAATGCGCGAGACATATGTGCGAGAATCTTCTCCGAGAAGCGCGAGTCACGAAGCGCACCGCGCTTCTCATTCGCGTTCCAGGATGACACACGTCCCGGCCGACGCCATGCTGCGAGCGGTCGCCGTTCCGCGATTTTTCGCGGATCGCGCAATAGGAGCTCCACCTCCCCCTCCGCGGTACGCTAGGAGCGTTTTCTGTCTGCTCGACTGGCAAAAGTTCAAGAGACCTTATCGACTAAGAGACATTATCGACTGTCGATATAGATTTATCGATCGTCAAAACAAATATTAAAATATTGATCGTGACCAGCCCTCTGACACTCATATATTCCGTATTGTTACGGCATGGCCACTTAATGTCACCGAAACGCTAGATGGCGTTGGCAACTTGTATCCGGTAGAGTTCCTCTAGTAAGAGTTAGGACACCGTCCGCCATTAATGGGGAATCTACAAAAGAATTATGCACTCTTTTATTACACTCTATTACACTTTTAAGCACTCGTAACTCTCTCTATTTCCTTCTCTTTTCTTCTCTATTTTCTTTCCTTTTCTCTCTTACGATTCCTTACAAATGGCGGAACCAATCAAAAGCTGGCCTTCGGTGTCCTAACTCTTACTAGAGGAACTCTAGTATCCGGATCAGCGGCAGTCAGCAGTCTCCGCGATCTCTGCGTCACATTACATGTTCTACATGCATATTATATTTTAACATATATCTCCGTAAAAAATTGAAACAAATTTTTTTATATACAATAAAAAATATAAGTCGTGTTAAATTCATTTAATTTAACTATGACGCGATAATTAAATAGGAAACAATTACATATGCCAAGACAATGAATATATACTCAATGTTTTGTTTATGATACGAGATTATTGGTCTTTTTTTTACCAATATGTCAAAAACTTGAAAATAATAAAGATAGATATAGATTTAATTGTCTTAAGGAGGTCTTGCTTCAAGAAAATATGACAGTACAAATAAATATTTTGAAACAACCCATTCTAAATATGCNATCAGATATATCTAATTTATACATATATAAATATCTATTTTATACATGTATACACACACACACATACACACACGCACACACATCTATATCCATCTTTATTATTTTCAAGTTTTTGACATATTGGTAAAAAAAGACCAATAATCTCGTATCATAAACAAAACATTGAGTATATATCCATTGTTTTGACATATGTAATTGTTTCCTATTTAATTATCGCGTCATAGTTAAATTGAATGTATTTAATACGACTTATATTTTTTATTGTATATAAAAAAATTTGTTTTAATTTTTTACGGAGATATATGTTAAAATATAATATGCATGTAGAACATGTAATAAAAATTGATATTGTAAAGTACGCGATTTGTAAATAATTATAATGAAAAGTCTTTTCTTTTTAGCTGAACTGACTGCACTTGTTTAGAGGTTATCCTTTTCTCTCCGTATTGGAAAGAGAAAGATAACCTCTGAACTAGTGTAGCCAGTTCAGCTAAAAAGAACATGCCTATATATATTAGCAGGATACAAGTTGCCAGCGCCCCGGTGACANTAAGTAGTCATTGGAACTACATGAGTGTCAGGGGGCTGATCGTGACGTAAACTAAGTTTATAATTCGTCGTAAATTCGTGTTACACAATGCTCTGTAAGTAAATATATTTACGACGCGATAATAATGCAAAATTGCACTTTACTCAGGTAATTGAACATGATAACAATATAATAGAAGTTTTAAATGTAAAACGGACACAATGTGATCAACGTGCCGCAGATGTACAAAAACATATGTGCGTACTCTCTGATTGTGGCTGGTTATTAGTCTTTCCACACAGTTTTGTTTTGATGGAAAGTTTTTGAAAGACGATTGAGAAGAAATAAAGAGGAGAATAAGGAAATAAAGAAAGTTATACGACTCCATTTATAAAGCAAGTGTGTAATTAGAGCAAGGGAGTTGGCAAACAAGTGTCTGATGGAAGCCCTTGGAGCAGGCTAGTGGCACGTTAAATCACCAAAAAAAAAAAAGAGAAGGAATAATATAACTTTGTTGTTAAACTTTTTGTGCATCTTTCCAATATGAAGTGTAAATTACCGAAGGATTGGATTGCTGTCAACTCGAAGAGTCATCCGGACAGAGTGTACTATTTCAACGTGAAAACAAATCAGTCTTCATGGGTTCAACCAACGTTAGATAAAGCCGACAAGGTATGTTATTTTGCTTTATTTTTATACTATAAAACATATTAAGTTATTTTTCATATTCTTATTTTTATTCTTAAGACTTCTTAATTATAAGAAATATTTATTCTATAGACGTCTTTGGTAAATAGAAGTAAAAGTCACAAAGAAAAGGATAACGAACCTGTAACAATACCTGAGCGCAATATTGAGGAAAACGAAAGGCTTCGACGATCTTCGTCTGATAAAATCAACCCAGAGACCCCGCAAGCAAGGGCCATTCGAGCAAAGATGCTGCAGAGATTAGGTTCTAAGAGTAAATCTATTTCCACGTCGTCAGATGCAAGAAAGATCGAAAATAAGAGAGATTTTCCCCCAAGAAGCTCTTCGTCAAAGACAAGGGATAATGAATCGATAACATCTCGGGAAAAAAATGACAATGTAACACCACAAATGAAGGCTATTTCTGAAAGAATTCAACAGAGAATTTCAAATAAGATTGATCAAAATAAAACACCAAGGAAAATAGCTAAGAATAACCAGCAAAGTTGTACAACAAATCAGAAGTCTCCAAAAACATCGATGTCTCAAGAGAATAACACAGAATATCAAAAAAGTTTTAATAGTAAAAGTAATAAGAATCGAAATATTAAGGAATTACATTTTCCAAATGTTTCAAGTAAGTATAATTAGTATAGATTTATATTTAAATATATATATATATATATATATATATATATATATATATATTGTATCACATTATTGTTATACTGAAAATTAATTATGTTTAGAAGAAAGAGAGAGAAAATCGTCTCTAAAGAAAAATTTAGCAAAAGAACGTATGCAAACTTTAAGAAAAAATTTGAGTAACAATAAGGAAAAATTTAACGAAATGTGTCCTGCCCATTTAGTTAGTAAGAAAACTTCACAAAAGTCCAGTAAAAGTTTATCTAGTTTGTCCGGTAAGCATGTAAAATTTTATATTTAAGATTTTTTTATATTTTACGAAAATTTTTATATTTATATTTTGTTTTAAGATTTGTTTACACTTTTCACTATTTTTATGTTGCTCTATGTTTACAGACAATGACAGCTTAGGAGCAACATGTATTTATAAAAATACTGATGTACGACTTAAGAGATTGCATAACAGAATTTTAAAAAATGCAGCACACGAAAAAAATATTACATTAAATTACAAACTACAAAACCAACAAAGTAATGAACCAGTTATCGAAAATATGACGAAAGATAAATTAATTGAAAAGGCTGGGCAGGAAGTTCTAGATGAAGAAATGGATTGGGAACCGATGAAAGATGAAGAAATTACGTTAGAGGTATTATATAATTAAAACAATTTATATTATAGGGATAGGCCATAATATGAGTCATTGTAAACATATATTTGTAATATTAAATATTTTTTTATATGAGTTATTGTAAAAAATTTTTTAATACATCGTATTTTTGTATTTTTTCTTATATAGGTGGAAATGGTCAGAACACAACTTAATAAAGACACTTACGAAACAAACTATGTTTCAGAAAATATCGTAGAATTAACTCAACCTAGTAAAGTAGGACATGAAAAAAGTCCATTGTATATTGTGGTTGACACAAATGTATTTTTATCCAATTTGGAAATTATTGAAGAAGCAAGAGATGTAACATTCAAAAATTATCCACGTCCTTTTATTGTAATTCCATGGACTGTAATATGTGTAAGTGTAATGTACAGTATAGTGAAAGTTTTATCGCATTTCTGTAAAAATTTTAATATACAAATATCTTTTTTTAAACAATTTTTACAATAGGAATTAGACCACTTTAAAGATAATAAATCTAAATATGAATTATCGATAAAAGCTAGAAAAGCTATATCTTTCATTCACGATCAGTTTTCTTCTAAACATCCACGTGTCATAGGACAAACACGAGAACAAGCAGAAAAAAATAAAAACGATTTTTCTCTCAACTGTCCAGATGATGAGATACTTCAATGTTGCTTGCAAATTCATCAATTACAGAAATCAGTGGCAAGTTATATTTTTGTTATATTATACAATAAACAGGGTGTAACCAAAACCTTTTTCCGCATACTTTACATATGTATTCTAGGACTCTAAATAGGAAAAAAGTTCCTATAAACATGGGTCCAAAAATGCATCTGTTCCGAGTTACAGCCTCTCAAAATTGGGGAGAAAAACGAAAATTCACTGTAATTCAGAAATTATTGATTTATTGAAAGGATGAAGGATATCTTTTTGAGCGTCCTTTTTTCTTGACTATGATAGTGCAATTTATTTTTCGAAAAAAAAAAACGAAAAATAAAATACAGCACTTTGAAAATGGGAGATTCCTCCAAAAATTGCTCCAATCTTGAAATTGCATGAAAATAAAGGACGTAAATAACAGTCGCACCATACCAATTTTTTTATTTTTGTGATAATTTCTGAGTCACAGCGAACTTTCGGTTTTTTTTCCAACCTGTAATTCGAAAAGAATGCATTTTTGGATCTATGTTCATAGGAACATTTTGTCTTATTTTGACCCCTAGAATATATATGTAGAATATGCGGAAAGATTTTGGTTATATCTTGTATATTTTAACATTATATATATATATATTTTTTATTTGTTTATATATATATAAAATTATTATACAAAGTGTCCGGTGTGAAAGTTAACAGCCGGAAACTGGGGTAGATTGGATCAAACCGAGAAGAAAAGTCCTATACCATTTTACAAAATTCGCAATAGTTATTGAGTTATTCATTGTTAAAAATCGGAAGAAGGGATAGACAGCGCGGTGCGGGAGACGTGAGCGGGAGCTGCTCCTGCTGCCATTGCCGCTTTCATGCCGCTCTCACGTCTCGCGCACCGCGCTGTCTATCCCTTCTCCCGATTTTTAACAATAAATAACTCAATAACTATTGCGAATTTTGTAAAATGGTACATGACTTTTCTTCTCGGTTTGACCCAATCTACCCCCAGTTTCCGGCTGTTAACTTTCATACCGGACACCCTGTATATATAAACAAATAAAAATGTTACTATCATTTTGTATATACAGGTTCTACTTTCTTATGACAAAAACCTCTGTACTAAAGCAATGATATATAACATAATGGCAGTGGGACGTCATGAGTCACTTGAGAAAATAGATTACTTTGATATGAACCATACAATAGTCAACAATTTCAATGATGGTCCCGTAGAAAATTCTTCTTTTAACGAAGAATTACGTTTAGCGGATGATGTTTTTGAGGATCTAAAGTTGACTATGACAAACTTTTTGTCAACGGTATGCGTTGTATGTTGGATTATGAAATATCAATTTTCACAAGTTTATATATCGAATATTTTTATTTCAGATTATCACAAACCAAATGTCAGAAACCTATGGAGAAGCAGAATGGAAAATATATGTCATTATAAAGCCACCCTGGACTATGATAACTGTATTAAAGTGTGCAATAAAGCACTGGATTGCTGCTATTAATGAATCGTTTCAGAGGCGTGCTGAATATATCTTAAAGGAATTGAATGATGCCTTTGTACATGTACCAGGTATACTTGTGTAACTTAGTAACATTACATGTAGAACTAGAATTTGTACCTTGAGCCTAATTTTGATGTTTTTTTCAGTTGGTGGCAGACAATTGAAAAGTGTGGAATATATTTTGGAGAAGAGCAGCGATTTGGTACAAGCAGTTAATATGGATAAGCACAGTAATCTCATGACCCAAACGTTCAATACTATTACAGTAATATTTTTTATTATTTAAATATTTTATTATTATTATATGGGAAAGATTTAAAAAATTGATATTTTCAGCAACTCAAAGAGAAGTGTAAGAAATGCGTCGCTGTTATAAACCTGAAAAAATTACATGATAAAATAGGCATCGCGGAAAATGTCCAAGAACAAGAAATGAGAGCGGAAAAAGTATTCCAGAGCTTTCAGTATATATATAATTACGCACGTGACATGTGGTGAGATTTTTTTATATATATAATTTTATACGTGCGCACGCAAAAACATATTAATTATAAATATATTAATAAGAATACTGCTATTTCTTTATAATTAAATATTTTATTTTTATTTCATAATAGTGGTTTAGCATGCATCAGTGCAGGAATGGCATATTCGTTTGCCTTCAATTCTATGGATTCATCAATACCACAAGCATCTGTACAACGTTTGCAATCAGAAATTACCAGAAAAGTGATTGATCTGACGCAGAATCTAAATAAGCAAGTTATTTTTTAACCTGGGAATAATAACCTAATATTCTTTTTGGGCATAAATAATTATCTGAGATGTTTTTTACACATCAGTTAATAGTCATTATTAGCTACATATTATATATTAATTGTTCTACTTGTTGTTTATTAGTATTTGATATTGTGTATATAATAATGATACTAAGAGGGGGGGGGGGGGCGCGGTCTTCAGCGAGGTCTGCCTATAGCACTCAGACCCATTATCAGATTAGATCCATTGTGCCTCCCTTTCTTTAGCCTACCGATTACGGAAGCCTGATTCTCCTCCAGAAGAGGCTCGAGTCAGCCTCCGATTGATAGATACTCGAATTAAAATGGATATATACTGGATGAAGAGTCACTGGGATTTGAACCCAGGACTCTTTCGTTACTAATGACTCGCGTTAGCACGGAGTCACGCGTCATCCCCAATGTGTATAGAGATTTATTTAATATTTTAATGTAAAGAAAAATTAAAAAGAGATAGATTGGATGGATTCTCGATTAATAAAGAAAACTATTAAGCTTCATTTTTTCAGGATGCAAAAGTCACCTTAGGTGACTACACTCAAATTGATAGTGTCAATCTATTAGTACTGACATAGTTTATCATGTTAAATTATATTTATAATACTTTATATATATATATAAATTTATATATTTTTTTTGTCATTAGGTTACTGGCGCAGACTGAAGATTCTATAAAACATCAGATGTTACTAACTTTACAAGAAAATTTAAATACATTTTTGCCTGACACAGAAAGAATAGCATTTGATGTGACACCTTTGGATATATATTATTGTGTTAAATTAAAGGAAGAATCATTAAAGACTGGATTAAGACAGCTACAAGAAATAACTTCGCATTTCTGTGCATTAGCTGCTCAAACGTAATTGTATGCATTTAGTAAATTATTACGTATTTATTTTATTTGATATGTACACATAAAATAAAAGATATCAGATATAAAGTGTAAAGATTTATTAAAGTAAAATTTAAAAAAATATATAAGATAAGATTTTTAATAAAATACACGTACATTTAGTCTATTAAATGATACTTTAATTCTTGAGGAATCGTTTTGATTCGGCACGCACATTCCGTGGTTCTTCGAATAGTATGAAGAAAGAATAGAAATTGATTTTTTTTCTTTTAATAAACAATTTAGTGTAAATTTTCCGAAGAGTAAAAAAATTTTATCGTTAGTTTTTAACAGCTGTTTTATAAATCTATAAAGTGAGAGTGTGTTCAGTGAGATATATTTCAATCGAGAAGAAAAGTATGTCTTTTTCTTTAATTTTTGAAACAAATTCTTTTTTGTAATAAGAACAGATGCGTCATTTAGTTTTTTATTGTAAATTAATTATTCAATCATTGTTTATGGTATATACATAAAATATGTTTTGTAACAGTTGAAATTTTGTAACGTGCTGTAATAATTAAGAATTTTATTAATTTTTTTAATATATGGACATTTCTTGTATATGAATTTGTCTTTTTTATACAGTGATATACTTTGAATTTGTATTTTTTATACAGTGAAAAAAGAAACAAATATGATTGCGCAATATAAATAGGGCGATTAATTAATAAAATTAATATAACATAGTTAATTTTAATAGATTCACAAAATCTTCAGCAGATGGTTGAAACCAATTTTCCTTTGAAGAAGACACACGTTTTGTCTCATCCATTGAAGTATATTTCAGTGATCTCATCTGACAATGTTTGATATGAGTAGTGCAGACATAAACTGTAGCATAGATACAAACCATGCATCACTTTCATCAGGACAATGTATCTGCTAAAGCGAAATAGCCGCTTTTAGATTTTACATGTCTATGAGCTATCAAGATAATAACTAATTATGAAATTAATCTTGTGTTATTAACTCATTGTTTTTTGCCTTACGCATAATGAAGAAAATATTAAAAATAGAAATAAGAATTAGAAATTATTTTACTTCAAGACAAGAGAACGAAATGGTATCACGTACAATGCATTGAGCATAAGAAATAGGAAGTAAAAATTACAAAATATTAAATGTAACTTACATAATCATGACAGCCAACTACGAGTACACGGAGTCTAAAAGATATTATGTTAATACAAAAATATTTCTTATTCATTTGTAGACACTAATGTAATACAAAATCATCATTCTTTTCTTCATCACTATTTATTTCTTAATGCATTATACCATTTTGTTTCTTTAATTTCAAATAAAATAATTCTTAATTCTTATTCCAACATTAATTTACATATATAT
>JAJVSH010000017.1:1488409-1506103 GCA_021460005.1 Tetramorium alpestre | reverse complement strand
ATAATATATATATTTGTTTAGGAAAAAACACGACTCTCTTATAAAATTACTCCAAATGTAATAGAAACTTGCATTAAATATTTTGAATTTCATTGCTCATTAAATTTAAAATGTACTTTATCTTACAAACGCTCGTTTAATGTTTAATAAGAGACAATATAAAAACTAATTCTGGAAGTAGGTTAAAAAAACAATTGTATAAATCATTCAATGTATACGGTTATAAATAAACGTATTCGAGATTCGAGTGCCATTCGATAAAGTACATTTAATATATTTCTATACGACGGAAAGTTATCGTTGATCTTCGAAACATGCATAATACGTAAATGCTGACAATAAACGAATAAAAAGTTTCGTTTCTAATGATGAGAAACTGATCTCTATGATGGTTAGTTGAGTCGAGACTAATTTATACAATTGCTATGATTCTTTATCTACATACAATTTTTGCGTCTGTTGAATATCATTAATCTAAGCTCGAATCCATACTCGGCTTACGCTTCGTTCTCACCATCAAGCTGATAATGATAACGTCGAAGAGCAGCCAGACGTAATCTCTCAGTTTCTAGAGCCTGCTCCAGTTCTAAAATTCGCACTTGCGCTTCCATTTCGAGCCTTTTAGCCTGATGCAAACTCAGATTAGACATATCTAGATCTTCTGCAAAATTGGAAATATAGAAATATTAAGAAACGTTGGCACGATACGGCATAATAATTTAATATGTTCTTAAATTAAAATACCGTTTTCTTCAACAAGATGATTGCAACTTTTAGCAGTCGCCACAACGTTCGCCGTAGATTGAGTCACTTCTCTCGAGGCTTTCGAGAGTTCAGTCAAATTGGTACTGTTTCTATCAGCCTTAACTCTACTAGCGACTACCAACTGCGCGGTAGACGCTGCAATTCCTTGTGAGGCAACAACCAATTGCTCGAATTTGCCATTACCCAACACAACTTTGTCTGCTGCTTCTCTGTAGTGATACATATGCATACATAATTATATTTAAAAAACCTATTAGACAGATATACTTTGGTGCTTTGTACTTACAACAAAAAATTTGCACCCATAGCAATCGCTTTTGCCGCCGAGATAAGACCCTCGGACCACTGATGATTACGCTTGTAAAACTCAGTAGCGGAAACAGTTCCCTGAAGTAGTAACAATAAGATTTCCAATTGTACTTTCTTTTTATATCAATTATCTATTATTTAGTTAAATATACAAGGTAAATATATCTCGCATTTCTAAATAATTGCTAAAATAAATGTCTCGTACCCTTCCCTGATCTACAATTTCTCTCTGTAACAAGCGAGACTTTTGCACTAATTTTCTTATAGACTTCATTAGATCTGTGCAGGAATCCAAGATCTGTTCGTTCACTTTCAGTTTCAAACCCGAGTCCGCCGCGCGAGATTTATCCAACATATCCTATTAAAAAATAAAACAAGACCGATTATTAAAATCTCGCCTTCTTGTTTCTCTTTTTCTATCTTGCAAGTATTTTTAGCATAAAGCACCTGTATTTTTGCAACCGTTTCTTCTATAGCTTTATCCATACTCTGCAACTCGCTTTCTACTAAAGTCCCGACAATTTCCACGTTGTTCTGAGTAGTCGATAACGTATTTATGAGAGACGAAATCTTTTGTAATTGACTTTTGACATTTGTAATTTGCACACCGGTCATTGAGGACTTCTCTTTGATATAACTCAACATAATTAAACCTTGCGAACCTAATTGTTTGCATTCATCGGCAAATCCTACAAGTGCACAATGGATCTTACAGAAAGCGTTAAAAAAATGATTACATCCCAAAATATTTCGTTACACTTTAAATTGTTCAATAACAAGTATTAATTTTTGTCGAGAGTTTCTACGTTCTCATAGTATCTTGCCCTCAAACATTTAAAGCATTAGCATGCAGCCATAAAAGACTTACTGTCGGCTATACCAATATCCGTCGATGCATTTGAAGTAGATTTTGCATATATCAGATAGAGAGCCAGAAAGTACGCGCAATGTATAGCCGTACGAATTAGCGCTTTGCCCTTCGTTGTATCAAGTATATAATTGTTGTACGCCTCTTCCAAGTCATTAAACGACTTTTCTGTCGGCTCCAATAAACTTCCGAGATAATCGGGCGTGCAAGTTAACGCCGATATGGCCGGATTATCGATCGTATGCATCGCGTGATGTAAGATAGATTCCGCCTCTGATATAGCGTTCACTGGAACACAAATAATCTTTATAATCTCATAATACATGAACTAATTTTAGTAAAAATATTTCTTCAACTGCGTTATTACTCACATAATAAGTCAAACAAAGCTGTGTTAGCGTCCGTTTTCACTTGATTATGGAATCGTTCGGTATCAGCTTCCAAATTTACTATCCGTAAATCCAGTTCCTCCTTTTGTACTAGCAAGTCATGGAGATCCCCCTCCAAAGCTGTTTTCTCGGACGTTATAAAATCTATTTTTGCTATTAATGCCTACAATGAAACGAACTTTCTTGTCAGCGGATGCGATGAAATAATTCAAGTGTCAATTAAAAATTTTAATTTACCAGGTTTTCAGTTTGAACAGCGTCGAGTTTCTTCCTTACAACCTCCAAATCTTCGCGCGCTTGCGCTACTCTCTGCGCTTCTTGTTCTGTCGACGTTTGCCCTTGAAGCAATTCTTGCAATCGTTCTTCCGCTTTCACTGTCCGACGTTCAGATTGCTCGCGTAATATCCTTATTCCTCCCAATTCCTTGTCTAGTTCTGCTTTCTTTCATGTATAATAATTTCGTAAATAAAATGCTGGACATAATAGATAATTTTTTTTATCGTCGATATCTCAAATACATATACCTTTCTGATTAAACTGATATGTTCTTCCCTCAGCTTTGAGTAAACATCCTTGAGTTTCTTAAACTTTTCCTCCAAGACTTCATTCTTTCCTTGAAAAATTTAATAAAATTATTAATTATTTAAAAGCATTCACAATTTTAACAACGTTAAAGACAAAAAAAATTATAAATTAAAATCTGACCAACCTTCTATTTCTTGGACTTTTGTTAACGTAACCGTGTTTTCCTCCATTAATTTTTGACAAGTTTGCTTCTCCGTTACGATTTCATTACTCTAAAATGTTTACATAACGTAATTTACATAAGTTCATGAAACAGAGACAAATTAAAGATGCATGAGATAAGCACTTACTTTAGTAGAAAGAGTCGATTCCAATTCTAAAACGCGATTTCTAAAATCCGCAACTATCTGTTGATGGTCCATTAACAAATTATTTATTTCTTGCCTTTGACGAACGTTTTCTTGATACAAATGATCAATAAGGCTATCTCTGAAAGAGTATGTATTTATAAAAAAATAAATTATAGTAAACGTTATCGTATCTTACCTGTTTTTCATTTAAGAGAAATGAGACAAAACGATAATATAAAAAAAGAAAAAAATGGTTAATCTTGTACCTTTCTGCAAGAGCATCGGGTGATATTGAGCCATTTCGTGTATTCACAGAATCCAACTGATCGCCTGTTAATGATCCCGCATCAGAGGTATCAATAAGATTTTCTATGGCGATCTCGGATTCTATAGATGCTTCGGGCGGAAGTACCACTATTGGCGTGACGTACGTTCTCAATTCGGCTTGTATTAAAAAATTAGGTGGTTTCTAAAATATATATAAAAGAAATGTAATATAACATGTAATTCTCTTGTATATTATTATTATTATTAATTAAAGACTTTACCTCAGGTAACGAGGGAATTGCTATCAAATGTTTAAAATACTGCATATGTTTGATAGTATTGTAAAAACTCTTGAGCTCATGAAACTGCTTCGAGAATCTATCGCGGTGTCCGGTCAACGTGTCCGCCGGGAGCGCGCCGTGAAGTTTAAACAATATTTTCACAGAGCAATCATACAACTGCGAAGCGTCCTGAATACATGGAATTAAAGGCGCGAGTCGACACTGACCGCACGGCGTCATGGAATTGGAGCGTGATAAATCCAGAGAGCCGAAAACTGCAATTACACACAGAGTTTAGTGAGCTCGTTGCTCTATGCAGAAAATTCATATTGCAAGTGAGATAATGTACGAAAATACATGTCTTCAATCTAACATACTGAATTTAGTGTTTTGGTGTACCTGCATGTTGTAAATTTAAAATATCATCCATATAATCAAACATTTCAACAGACATCTGGAAGCTAAAAAAATAAAAATTAATCATACATCGTACCGTGTTATATTCGATAAAATTACAAGAAAGATAAGAACTCACTATATATTAATATCATTTTCTCCAATTGCTTCGAGCTCTTCCGGCGTTACTGACAAATTTCCAGGTAAGCGTGGATTTCGCTTATGATAATCTAATTTAGTTATTAGCAGTCTTGTATACAGCTGTATGAGACGACCGTAGCCCTCTCTGAGATGTTGCCAGAGTTTCCCAATGTCCTCCAACTTGCCGCGATACCGCTGGGAGTCGACGATAACGCGGGGATGTCCCTCGCGTAATACTTTGTGCAGCACATGACAAAATTTCCACGCGACGATTTGATTCTCCTGCAATGGCTGCCTCAGCATATACGTCCAGAAGATGCAGCCGCTCTTCTCTCGATATGTACCAATGATGGCACCTATTTGTTTATAAGGAACTTCCTCTATCTTGACTGTATATCTTTTGGATATACATTAATAATAAATGCTATAAGTATATTATCATATGTTAAACTAGAAAAAGGATACTTCGGACATGTTTCTCCTTGACCGGCGTTTCTGTCGCGTTTACAGCTTTCCCAATGCTAATACTCTATAAATAATAAACAATCATGTTTACATAATAAAATTCAAGAGAGATGATCAATTTGGACTCCACTGTCAAAGTATCTAAGCAACGCCAACGTTTTCCCGTTGACTTTTTTAAAAGGGACGCCCGGTGTCGTCCACATAATTCCCAACTCATTCAGGATATGAGATAATTGTAATATTCCAACGTATATAGCGCGATCTCTTGACTCACCAGTTGATGAAGCTGTTTATCAGTCAGCGGTATTGTGGTCATGATGATACCATAATAAATTCACCGTGGCGAGAAAGAAAAGTAGATACGAAGGCGTGCGAAAGGGTACGTCGATATCGTGCGTATGCAAAAAAATCGGCTGTCGGTTTTCGTCAATTCACAGATCGCCTCGTGTCATTCCCGACGTATATTATCTGCGAAGCTGCAAGTTGAGGAATTATCGTTATTCACACTTATCGTGCGGTGAAGGCGAGCGGCGACACCGCTTCTCGCGCGTCGCTCGCGGGGGAAAGGGGGACAGCCGCAAGCGCACGAGGGGGGCGCGGTTCCCCTCTCTCCCCGAGTTGCTTGACCTCCGACGGCGGATGCGGCGTATACCTGGAGCTCCTGAGATACGGGCGCGGACAGCGCGCGCTCAAGCTGGATCTTCTCTGCTCGCGATCCCCTCGCCGGGACGGCGCGGACATGTTCGCGCGATGACACGTCGCGGGCCTCCGCGCCCCCGCTCTCACAAGCGTGACAGCCGCGGCCGCGTCATTCCGCTCCACCCGTGGGTGTCGGTGCCAGAACGAGTGGATCTGCGAGAACGTGGCGATGACTCTCGCCGACCCAACCCCTCTCCGAATTTACTTATTTGTTTGTTGTTTTCTCTTCCCTCTTCCGCCAGCGACGACCGACCGCTGGATAACTGGCGTGCACGGAGAGGGAATTGTGATAACGATAACAAATAACCACGCAACACACCGGAAAGCCGTTCGCGGGATACATAGAGCGGGGCCAACAAACTCTCAAGAGTGAATTTGTATCGGTGTTAATGACGCCATCTGGAGGAGTGCCTGCAGAAAACGTGAACTAAATGTGACTGTTTTCAGTATTTCCCGCGTAATATATAAATAAGAAAGTCTCAAATTAATATCAGTTTTAATTAATGAATAAATTTTTAAAACTGGATAAATGTGATAAATTTTAAAACACTAATATATTTTTAACAAAAGTTTTAAACGTAAATTATATATTATACATATGAAACGATAAAATTCGAATAATCTAAATAAGATTTATCAACTAACATAATAAATTAATTTTTTTAGAAAACAAAACAGCTGACACAAATAATAAAATTTAACACTAAATGCAGGAGAAAATCATATTATTCATTATATGATGTCTTATAATAGATTGTGGGGAAACTCGAACAGATACTTCCGCTAATTACAATTTAATGCTGTTTTGTATTGTGCATACAAGCAAACATAATAAAAAATTTAAATCACATAAATGAAATATTAGATTCCAAAAAATGAAAAAGTAAAAGCTAAAACTAAAAATGCAAAAAATGAAGAAGAAAAATTGCAAGGCAAACAAGAAAAACATGAAGAAAAGAATGAAGATGTGTTTATCCGCTGGCTGTTATCTGCAGTGATCTATCGGAAATCCATATTGCATATTAGTTTAATTTATTTAGGAAATTTCTGTTTTATTATTTTATAAAGTAATTCTTCCAACTAAACTGTATTAACTTTTTCTAAATCTATTAAGCATGCACCTAAGCATCGTTTGTTGTTAAATGCCTAGTTTATTTCAGACGTAAGTTTGTTTTCGAATTGTAGAATGATTACGTTGGAATCCAAATTGACATTCTGATATGTTATTTCTGTTGTAAAAATGTAGANATAAATCGCTTCACGATTTTTGCGCAAGAGCCAATCTTCTCTGTATCATTCCAATTTTAATAAACATATATGTTTATGCTGCTGAAACAAGTACGACGAGAACTTGTATGTTCAATATGATTTAACTGTTGACAAATCTTTCTTATAAGATGATATATACTTCATCAATTTCCATTTTATATTTATTGAATTTTTTAATAAACATAATATCAATTCATTACTAATATTAATAAAAATAATAAGTAACTTTAAAACCATAAAATAAATAAATTAAAAAAAAAAAGAAATGCCAACAATACGCGGTGTTCCCAAACGGTCTCCCATTTAAGTACTAACCGCGCTCAACGTTGCTTGACTTAAGTGATCGGACGAGAACTTGTACGTTCAACGTGATTTGACAGTTGACAAGTACATCTTTTTTATAAAACGATGATAGGGTACATTTATCAATTTTCATATTACATTTTCAAATATATATAAATATGTATATATTATAAATTAATATCTTGTTTTTTCGAAAATATATTAGTAAAATTTATAGTACATTTTTATTCATTTTTTAAACTTTATTCATTAATTAAAATTGATATTATAACATAAGACTTTTTATCCAGACATTAGCAGATTTTTTTATAATCCAGAATGATATACTGATGTTTAATTTATATTTTTATAAGCACATTTTCAAACGTTGTTACTTTGAATATCCTGACATAGAAGGTTGGACTAGAGTCCTTACAATCAATCTTAATGCGAAATATAATAAAACATTTCACTATTTTGTCGAATAAATTACAGAAAGTTCCAAAATATTACCAGAGTAACAAATGTTAACCATTTTTGCAATTAAGAATGTTATTAAATTATAATTTTTGTTTTCAATTTAAAGTAGATATAATTTCTTATAATAATTTCCATATCATAAAAACGAGTTGTTGCAAGAGGCTGTGTTAACAAAAAACAAAGTTTTTGAACTAAAATCTAAATAAGTATTAATTTTGATTGAATACTTAATTTATGAATTATAAATAATTAATTGGTTATTTTAATTATTTATAATTCTTAAGGAAATAAAATTAATATAAAATTTTCTGATGAAATTGGTTTACCAGAAAATGTCTAGGCATTGGCCGATGTGAGTGGATGTGTGCTATCGAGACCTTCCCTCAAATTAGTTGACGCTACTTTGACGATTTACTGAATATCTTGGTAACTACTTAGTATCCATATTGCCCTCCACTACAAGTTTGATGGAAAACTGCTCTATCGCAAAATCCTTTCCAATGGACTTTGAGCAATTAAATATACAACAGCTAGGCATTTTCTATAAAAATTATGTAACTTATAACAAACATTATTGAATATATTAAAAAATTAAGAAATAATTACTACAGCATACATTATAAATATTTTTTTTATATATTTCTATGGTATATATTTTATCTTTTATAATACTATATTACGTCTTACTTGGTTCATTTGTTGATCACTTTATGAGTTGGATCCGATAGTCTACAACGTTAATTAGCTAATTTAATATAAAATTTTCTGATTGGTAGTTTACAAGAAAATTTCTAGGCATCGGTCGATGTGAGTGGATGTATGCTATCGAGATGCGTGCTAACGAGAACCTTGCTTTATAATCCAATAGCTTCATTTACATTTCACATAATTGTTTCAGTTTAGCTATGATACCATGTTTTGTCGAATTAGTACCTTTGTCCAAATTCTTATTCGAGTATTCTCACATATCTTTTATCCTTGTTTAACATTCAGTGAACAACAAGGCTAAAAAGATACATGGATGGGGAAGGGAGATACTTTAGTTTTCGAACACAGCTTAAAGAGATTCAAGGCCGAACGAATGACAAGTATCATTGAACAGCGGAAGAGATAAATCTTTTTTTTTTTGGTAGTCTTTTATCGATTATATTTTTTTACTAATTTTATAATAATAAAACAAGAATAATTAATTTGAACAAATTTGTTTCATGTTAAATAAAAATGTCAAATAGTATAGTTTACTCAAAAACATCAAATCACATTTTGCTGTAAATCATGTACAACAGGATGTAAATTATTTCGGAATTTCACATAACACATTCTTATACAATGTTTTACATAGTCAATAAATATTTCCAGATGCTTTAACTTCAAATTTTTAATTTTAATAATTTCCAATAAATGAATCCATTCACATAATTGTTAAATAATTTCAATCAATTATTGAAATTATTTAACAATTCATTATACACTTTTAGCTTAATTCTTAAATAACGGAACTGCAAGATGTTATGTTTCTTACATTATGTTTCAATGTAGTAATTATAGAAGCAAAAAAGATATATAAACACATGTAGTCAACTTTCCTTCAACAATTTTAACAACGAATAAAACAGTATGTAATATACATATACAAGTACACAGCCATTTTCTATTGTATTGTAGGCTTACAATAGAAACATCATTTTCATTTTATAATATAATTAAATTAATGCAATGCAAATGCATTAAAAACTTAGTAACGATAAATATACAACACTTGAATAAATTTATAACTTGAGCAAACTTGGAGACATTTTACTGCGAAGCATTTGTAAAAATAAAACATATAATGTACTGATAATGCAAATGCGTTAATCATTAAGTAAAAATGTGTATATGTATACATCATATATGCATGCAATATAATTATGATAATTTATTCTTCGCGAGCGATAAGTCCATTAACTTCTGGTTGGAGGAATTCTGCTACAATGGCCGATACCATTTCGCTGAGAATGCCTTTCAATTTGTTTATATCTCTAAAATTAAAACAATTTATTAGATAACGTGATAATATTGAATTTATATTAATGAATATATATATGAATATATATTAACATATACATGTAAGCAATTTTAGAACAGGCTACAGAATGTATTAAAATAAAGTACCATCATGATTAAATAAAGCAGAATAGAGTATACATTATGAGAACGAATGTTCTTGCATAACATTTGCAAAAAACTTACTCTCCAGGTGAGCCACATAATTCATTGTAGTATTTTATTTTAGGTTCTGTGCCACTAGTTCTCAAAGTAGTAACTAATCCATTTTTGAACGTAAATGTAATCATTTGGCTGGATTTCCATACAGGTAGAACTGCTTTATTGTCGGGTTTCGTATTGTCATATCCAGTCGTTAAGTCTCGAATGCCACTTATTATGTATTTTCCTTTAAGAATTCCGGTTGGGTACTGCCATTAAACACATTACGTACATAAGAATCTTCATGAGACAAAAGAAAATTAAGAGATAAAGAAAGAACGAGACAAAATTTTATTATAATTTTAAGATAAAGTTTTTAAAGTCTTAAAAAGAATTTTTATGTGCATTAATGTTTTTTTTTTATCGTTATTGTATCTGAAATGATAAAAGAAATGCAAATGAATCTGTTATATGTCGAAACAATGTTAACAGCCTGATTAAGACAGCGATTAAAAGAATTTATTCCAAACGTACTTACATCAGTTTATAACAGTTTCTTCCTCAAGAAATGGTGTGAGATGATATAACGATAGTACTACTGCAATAAATAAAATGGCAAGAAGCACAGAAGGCAGTAGCATCAATGATATACAAATAACTACATTTACATACTTGTTGTAGATATTGTTTTTTGGCATCTTAACAAGTAGCAGAAAACGTAAAAGAAAAAAGAAAGAGAAATGTAGTTAAGCAAATTCTGTTAAAAATAATTTTGCTTGATTGTTAATATGTATGCCAAACATATTAATGCACTACAACACAAAAAAATTCATTAAGTATAAAAAAAAAACAAACTGCGCACTAATGTATAACTCCAAACAGAAACGCTTTCTGATATTTCTGATAAGAATAACAATTATTTCAATACACACCACTTTACATTTCACATCGTGTTTATTATTTTATCACAGCGATAAAGCGCCATTGTCGACACAACTGTCACCTAGGATGACACATGCAGAAATACATCGGCGCGTTGGTTTTATTACACTTTCAAAGCGGTTAGTCCGTTTATGCTACCTCATGCATCACATATACTTGTTGACCTTGCTAGCATATACCATTAGACACAAATTAGAATACATCAGTCGTTTATGAAACAGCGCTCACTGGTATACTAGCGACAGACAACTAGCCTTATATAATCTATTATATCTCTCTCCTCAGATTTTTTATATTACTTCAAAGATATCTACTCTTGCTAATCTGGATTGCGATTAGATGTACTCGTCAGACAGATTTTTTTACAAACGTCTTAAGTGACTGTTTTCTAACTGACGTAATTACATACCATGTGATATTAAATTTATATATTAAATTTTGTAAAATTTATTGCTTTTTTTTTAATAACAGGTTAAAGTGCAAATAAACAGACAATTTAGATAACTAGCACAAATTTACATGCAAGCATACGAAATTTTATTTAGATGAAAAAAAATATCTTTCAAAATAAAAATTAAAATAATACTTACTGTATCCGGTTTGCCCGAATAATTCCTCAGTCGCTCAAATATCGCCTTTATGATATCTGGATCATAACATATCCAATATGAATTATCACTGATATGACGGCCGTATCTATATACCATGGAATATGTAGAATTTATTAATTAATTTGTGTTAAAATCTGTCTAGACATGATGTCTAAATATAATGTAACGTACTCTTCATATATTTCCTCCAGTTTATCAGATAAAGTCAATCCTATCGTTTCAAGATAAGCTGCTAATTCCGCTACACGTACACCTGCGCTAATACCATCCTTGTCCAAAACCTTAGAACCGCACATAAAACCTATAGCTTCTTCATATGCGAACAAGACTTTTTTGTTATCCTTAATTAATTCTATAGCTTTGTTGCCCATCCATTTAAAGCCCGTTAAAGTTTCCTGTCGAAAAGGGAAATATTCTATTAGACTTAAAATTTTATCTTATTTTTACTACGTAGATATATAAAATTAAATATACCAACTTCGAAATTAAAACCTTCTTTCCTACCCATTGAAGCTAGAATTTTGCTAGAAACAGTAGATGCTAACATGTATGTTTCACTCATATCAACGTCGGGATGCAATACTTGACAAGTATGAATCATCCACCAACCCAGTAACGCGCCAAGTTCATTTCCAGAGAAGACGTGCCATTCTCCGCTATAAAGATCATCAAATGTATTTTTATTGTTTGTTATCACAGTTCAAGTACAAATTTATTATGAGTTCGCGAACCTCTCTGTCTTCGTTGCGCATGCAAGTCTATCGGCATCAGGATCGTTAGCGAGTATTACAGATGAATCGGTTTTATTTGCTAACTTTATGCTGAGATCCAGAGCGCTCTTTCCTTCCTCTGGATTCGGGAATTTCACGGTAGGAAATTCTGGATCTGGTAGCTTTTGCTCCTCCACTGTTATAAACGGCTGAAACGGATAAATATTATGTTAAGTGTGTCTGCCTTTTTTTGAAAACATTTTTAACATCAATATGCTACCTTAAAGTTTGCTGCTTCAAACGCAGCGGTCATATATTCATCCCCGACACCATGCATGGCAGTGTATATAAATTTTAATGTGGTGTTTCTATTAACCTCAGGATACAAGACATTATCTTTCAAGTCTCGATAATAATGTTGCATAATATCATCTTTTGGGTCTTTATAATAGGAGCTCTCGTAGATCTGGCTCACATCCCATGAAGATTCAAGCGGTTCAAGATTATTAAGAATATAGCTTTGGATCTTCTTATCATGCGGTGGAATGATTTGCGCTCCATTTTCCCAGTAAACTTTATATCCATTATCATCTTTGGGATTGTGAGAGGCGGTCACCATGATTCCGGCTGCGCACTTATATTTCAAGATAGTGTAAGGTATAAATGGTGTGGGGCAGATTGTGGAAAATAAATAGACTTTAATACCATTGGCTATAAAAATTGCAGCAGTTAATTCTGCAAACCTGAAAAATTAACAGATTCTTGGTATTATAAGTTGGATCGTAATACATCATAAATTAAATTACTCACCTTTTACTGTTGTAACGGCCGTCGTATCCTATCACAACACCTTTCTGCGCAACATCGAATATCGTATCCATCAAATATTTCGTTAATCCTTGACCAGTCTGCACGATGACTAAATCATTCATCTGACTGTAACCTGGTCCCATACAACCTCTAAGACCCGCAGTTCCAAATTCAAGTCTCTTAAAGAACAACTTGGATAATATTTTAATCTGTCCTTTGTCCAAATATTCATATATCTCAGCTTCTGCTTTTGAATCCTACAACATGAAACAAAAAATTTACACATTATAATATAACTTGAATGCGTTTATTATGGACAAACTCATTGAGTTCAACAGAAAAAGCAGCTTCCAGCAGTAATCCAAATAGCACAGAGAATCTGGAAATAATTTTCAAATTATAAAATAAATTCTTTTTCCATCCCATTTCTGTTCTAAAAATATTCTTAAGTGCTCAAAGAGAATTTGCTTTTATATCATCAATTCTAAGCTCTTTTTCAGATACAGAAGAAATTCTTTTTATATTCTTCTATCCTTTTCTTCAAAAGGATTTCTGTTATATGTTTTGAGTTTATTTGGAACAGAGTACTCTCATTTATAAAGAATTAAAAAATGTAAATTATATAAGATGATCTGTGCTATTTGGGAAATGATTTATGATTCCTTAATATAATTAATTCTTGCTTTTATACCTGTATTCATAATCAGACCTCATACTTAAGATCTCCTTAAATTTATCTTTAGATGCTCTACGGATCATTTCATTGGCTACAGAGTATCTAAAGATGAACTTAAGGAGGCTTTAAATATAAGGCCTGATTATGAATACAGGCATTAGTTTCACATTGGCTAAGTATAGAAACCAACTGCCTTTCTACTGATCGCAACCATTATCAGTTAATAATTAAATACGCTCACTGAGTACATTAGCATAAATATCATACCTTATTCCAGTGCAACCATTCAATGATCTTGCTATCCAAATTGCTGTCGCCAGTGTTTACTGAACGGAGAGCCATGGTACCAGAAGTTGCTTGAAGCTAACAGGCCAAATAGATCCTTCTTAAAATGAGTCCGGTCGGCGTATTTATCAACGTAACTTTTCCTCGACAAGCGGAAGCGCCTCAATTACCTCTGTATCCGCAACGTGGCCCGCTTTCTCCAAATTTTCTGTAATGCATACGCAATAGAGTACCCTTGGGATCATCGAGTTGTGTAATCGGCCGATAACCATTCCGATAAGATTCCAAAAATATTTTCGACGTACAAAAACCGATAAGACTAATTTTGCCTGGCCGTTATCTTATAATCCGTATCGACCGGAACCGCTGGCGGCTTCGCCGATAAGCGGCGTCGGGCAACACTTAATGTATTGAACGCACCGTTTCGCGCGCGCCGTAGTATAGGTTATTACACGAGCGTCAGCCGCGCGTCTTCCTCGCGACGCCACGGTGTTTTCGCAGCGTGTATATTTGTTATCGGACAGCGCGGCGTTATCGCACCTTATCTCGCCCGGTTTAGACGGCCGAGACGCGTCGCGCGCGCTCGGATCGGTTTGAATTTACCTCCAATCTCGGCTACGTCAAAGGGTCAAAGTCGTCAAAGGGCACCTCCGCCGAAAGACGCTGCGGAACGTCCATCGATAAGGGAAGATAGCGCGGCAATGATGTGTTCTTGGGACATGCGCGCAGTTTTATCACGTGCGCCTTTGCGAGTGTACGTGTATGGGTTGTCGTATTTATTTGTGGGTGTATTAACACAATTGTGACAGGAGAGCCTTGACTTTTTTTTTCCTCCTCCTTGTCACCCGGCCGCGTGCGGTGTGGCGTGAACGTTTCCGCATTTCACGTGTGTTATAATCGTTCTCAGATCGATTGTCGCGATATAGTCTCCTTTTTTCTGCCTCTCTTTGAATAATTTTGAATAATCGATTAATGCGCAGGCATGGAAAAGGCACGAACGTTGCGCAATTAGATAAACAATTAAAATGTTATGTGTTACAGGTCTTTTTATTATATCTATCAAATAAAATGAATAGATTTTGCACGCTCAACTTAGGGCCGATTTTTCCAACTTCTTGGTAAGTTAATTAATAATTAAATCATACGTCTGAACTTGTCTAATTTGAAGATAAGACAAAAACAGACGTATGATTTCATTTTAGTTAGCTTAACAAGAAGTTGGAAAAACCGGCACTTAGGAATGTATATTTCGCGCCTTTCATCTGAAGTTGGTCACTGATTAATGTAAATTGGAGTTATTTTTTCCTAGTATAACTTTTTCAACTATTTTTTTTCTCTTCAGTGTTTTATAATTATATGTATCTGTTTTCAGAGTGTATTCAATTAGCGAGAGTGTAAGCTAAGTGGTTTTTTTTTTTTGAGAAATTAAAATTACGAATCGCCAAATTTGTGTTGATTCGTGCATAACATTTATTCAATGAATTTGCTGTTATTGGGTAGGAAAACTTAATTAATTACTCTAGTCGACCTTATAGTTTCTTTTACTTAATGAAACTTTTATTAATTGATAGAGGAATTATAATTTTCTTAGGCCCAAATTATTGATTGCGAAGTATTGTTGAAAGTAGCCAGTTTTAGACAAATTCATGCGACCATCTTTTTGGATCCGGGGATAACTGAAGATATTATTGATCATTGATTTAAATATTTGAATAAGTAGCTCGCGATGTGATAATGAGATTCACGTTTCATTATCATACATACCTATTAGATATTGTTAAAAAACAATCTTAGGAAAATATCATGGTTATCAACAAGAATCCAAAAGCGCAGAGATAATTGAAGATATATAATTGCATTATTGATATATTATCGATTGTAGATATAAATAACAAATATCTGACTAATTTTTATCATAGTATATTATATTTCTGATTTATTATTGTATATATATATGTTTCATAAGTAAGAATTAATACACACTTGCATATATATGACGCACTAATATTGTATACATATTGTCAGGAAAGTCCTTTTCTCGATAACAGTTATCACTCGACGGATAATCAAATCTGAATGATAATAAAATATTGTAATTTAAAATTAAAATTAATTATTATCGAATTTAAAATGTACATACATATATCTTTATGAAGCAATAATTTAAGATAATAATATATTATTAAATTAAAATTAATTAAAATTAGAATTATATTATGAGCTAGCGAAAATTTTGTCTTCTTTAAATTATCGGTATGTGTCTTATTATTGCTATAATAATATATTTTAATTATAATTACATTAATAATATTTCATTGGTGTCATACAGATCCTTTTTACAAATAAGCATTGATAAGCATTGATGACGCAATAATGTCACGTATGTACATGACGCTGCATTTTTGCTATCTCGATTATCATCCACGTGAATGATAACGATTTTAAAAACTGTCAAGAAATCGAAAACATTCATTTTCACTTCACATTCAATTTATTTTCCTCTTCTCCGTAAAGCATCATCGAACGACAGATCCTTTCATGAAAACTCGATATCATTCGTGAGGTATTTTTAATATGCAAAATTGAAGTGTTAATAGTAAAAATAGTAGTATAATAATTATAGTAGTAGTTCCCGAACATGTGGATAGGATCACACACACACGTGTTACCACGGACGTCGACGCAATCGAGAAGAAGGTCTAGGTCGCGCGCGAAGAGCTAGTTCCGCGAGATCGCGCGAGAAAGCGCGGGCATCGTCGTGGGGGCGCTCACGCATGTTTTCCCGAGGTGTTGCACCGCGTTCGCGTCCGCGGCATTGACGTCCGTTGACGGCTCGGGTTTTCTTGTCGTCGTCAAGTTGGGTAAGATCGCGGCCGAGTGTACGCGGCCCGACCCATACGTCGCGGTGATCCGCGGGGACGTTTGTCCCCCCTCCCCCGTCTTTCCAATCTGTTTTTCCCCTCTCTTCCCCACCCCTCCCCTTTCGCGCGCCACCGATATATCTCTGTTTTTCTCCGTGTTATCGTCCTTGCGCGTGTCGCGCGATGCTAACGTCGCGGTGACGATGCTGCGGATTTCGGCTGTCACGTAGGTCACCTCCGCTCGGAGAGCCGTGCCGCCCCGTTCGGGATCTTCCGCGTGAGTTTTCCGACGAGCCGCTCCGGAGCCAGAGTCACGACGAGTTCCTCGGGTAGGACGGGAGCTCTCGAACGTGGGTCTCGCGCCTCTCCGCCTCCTTGTGCCTTCGGCGAGCAAACGGCGGCTGTTTACTCCGTCTCCGTCACCGCCGCCGCGGCGTTATTTCGCAAACCTAGCGCGAGCGCGGCTATTGGCCGTCGACTTCGCGCCACGTACGGTGGCGATTCAGCAATATGGTCGTACGTAAGGGAATACCTCTCTGATTTTAGATCCGAAAGCACGGAACGTCGCAGGTAGTCCAGGCCCCGTCATCCCCGCGTCTTACGGACCGACCGGGATCCACCGTCAATCATGAGCTGCGTGCGTTGCTGTCTGATCAGCGCGGGCCGTCTAGCCGCCCCCAACCACGTCTCCAGTCACGGTAAATTTGTAAACAGCCCCTGCCTGTTTCTCGAACGAACAGCTGGGATTGTCAGACGCGACGGCGACGACAGAGCGAGCGAGAGATAATTGGAGATCTAACGCGAGATTATCGCTTGCAATTGCGCAGTGCACAAAATCGTCCGAGTCGTCGTAGCCAGCAGAGGCCTAACGATCAGCGGCAGCCTGGGCAAGGCCCCAACAGAGCCCACACCACCCTCCAAAGACACCGTCACGACTAGCGGAGCCTCGAGTAATGGCACTGGTGGCGGAAAGAAGAACACGCTCACCTGTCCCAAGTGCGGAGATCCTTGCACGCACGTTGAAACGTTCGTCTGTAAGCAGAACGTTGTTGAATAGGAGTTTGAAGACGAGATTCTAATGTTGCTGAAGCGAATACTCACGGATCTTTCCTGTTATAGCGTCCTA